>CM060275.1:13555517-13935517 GCA_030684275.1 Acipenser oxyrinchus oxyrinchus | reverse complement strand
CCAGTATCTGTTTCAGTCTCTGAAGAGGGGGGCTCTGACTGAGTCTTGATTTATTATTTATTGAGGTTTTGAAAATAAACATCTTAGATCTCAATTTTGTCTAAGTTTATTTTACCTATCTTGTGTGTTGTTTCTTTATTTTTATACTTAAATATAATTGTATCTCAAACAGGGTAATAATGGCATTTGCCATTTCACAGGTTGATTTGTTCAGAAAATGCAAAGGCTTCCAATAAAAGTTCCAAAACACAATACAGTTTGTTTGTTTATTTACTACTTACTAATATCTAAAGCAGTGGTTTCTAACCCTGGTCCTGGAGGTGTCTGCTGGTATTTCTTCCAACTGAGTTGTAGAACAGCTGAGGGAAGGGAAGGCAAGACCAGTCGGCATGCAGAGGAGGAGCCGATAGGACGAGAGATTGAAGGGATAACCTTATTTACATGGCTTGGTTGCCTTAGCACGTAAGGTCATATACTTCCTGGAAAATTATGAACAAATAAAAGACAGAGATGTTAATTCTATGCTAAACGCGTTGCCATCTCAATCTTATGTTATATGAATGAATTAAGGACAGCTGCTGTTTTTTTTTCTTCTTAAAGGAACAGATAAGGACATCAGATATTCCCAAAAACTTGTAGGACTGCAACAGCTGACAGCCACTATAAAATTCAAGGCTTGTACGTGTGAGAATTTTTTTTGATCAATGTGCATCTTTTATGACAACCATTACTCACCTCCACATTTCCACGTACTGGATGTTGTTTTTTCTAGGCAAGGAATCCAATATTGAAACTTCCATTTGTGGAATGTTTGCTGCCAGAAGTACCCAAAGATTTGCATTGACGTTGATGGGAACAAATATCCATGTAAACTTGGACAGTTGAACCTGTATTGGATGGATAAATGTGTCTTGATCAAGGTGTACAACTACTTATGATGGCCAAAACTTACTGAACTTAACTGACAGAAATATAAATATAAAATGATAAGACTACAACTACACAAACAAATGGGGCGTGGATCGTGGTCATCTAACCAGTTAAAATGTTGAACTTAGTACCACCCCTCTATACCTTGTCATTCAGCCAGTTAGGATGCTGCAGAGTATCAAAGTCCCTGTACCTCCCCATACACATGGTATCTGACCTGTCTGTCCCTTTGAACAACTACATGCTGGTGATCGTTCAGCTATGCCAGTAGTCTGTCTGCTTCTGTAAATAACAATAAGATTTTCAACAATCTTGATTTCAAATATTCCTTTCAAAACAATATAATCCTCATTTTATTCCTAAAGGTATATTTTACTATGTCAGCAGTTTGATTTTAAATAAACCATTAACTGTTCTAACCATTTCACAGAACATGAGAGTATAGAATAACAAACCAGAGACATCCTTTGTGGAGTTGCTCAATTGACCGCATTTCTTCCCTACAGCTGATTCATCTGATGAGTGGCCTGAAATACAGCAAGGTCACTTTTGCAGGTTTAATGTATCAAGTTAATTTCTTAATAACATATTACAATGAATGATGAAATAGTGCAGTTATCTAAACATACATTTCTTGTTGACTTCTGCTATCCTCCTTTTTTTGCCTGCTTTTGGTTTTTCATTTCTTCATGGACAATCTGACATTTCTGATTGATTAGACAAGAAATCTATGTCAAGAGTCAGATATGGACTGTCTTTGTATAGAGGGCACAAGGCTTCCCATGAATGGTCAGTGTGTTTAAAAATGGCAAATAGGTGCTTGCAGGGTAAAAGTGTAGATTTGAATGACACACACTCACAAAATGGAAATCTGTCTTCATCACCCAGATCAACAGTGTACGATTCAGCTGACATCTCACTCTTCACCTGAAAACGCCCATCTCCTAGCTTCATCACCCAGATCAACAGTGTACGATTCAGCTGACATCTCACTCTTCACCTGAAAACGCCCATCTCCTAGCTTCATCACCCAGATTAACAGTGTACCACTCAGCTGACATCTCACTCTTCACCTGAAAACGCCCATCTCCTAGCTCACGTACTTGTTCTGTAGTGTAGCGAGAGGCTGCCTCAAGACTTTTCAGACACAGCTTAACAAAGCTTCTAGGGCGGTTGTGCAGATACTCAGGCATAAGCTTGTTGTAGGCCTTGTAGTCAGTGCTGCAAGTATAGTTCATTTTTGAATAAGACAGGAGCAGATCTGGTATAAAGTCACCAACAACAGTGTCCACCAATGAAGAAACTGTACCAGTACCAGAAATCTTGAGGTGAAAGCTCTTCAAGGAGTTGTTCATTGCTTCTACTCCATTGTTTGTGGTGACTGCCACATTGAATCCCTCTGGTGCATATGCTCTACACCACCTCTGAAAGTAACAGAGTTGGTTACTTATTTGAAAAAGCAGGAGTTGGTTAGAAACAAAGTCCAAAAATACTTTTATGAAAAAGGAACATTGTTATGAAGCATAGTTATAAATATGAATTACTTAATTAGGAAATAAAAAACAAATGTCTAATAGCTTACAACCATGTGTTGCCATATGACATGATCAACTGCTAAATTGTTAATTTCAATATGCCATTATATCTGGTGTACCTCTAAAAATATAAAATCTAAAAATAAATGTTAAAACATGGTTTATCAAGCAATGAAGTGTAACGATGATGATGTCTGACTCTAAGATTCAAAGAACATCACATTATCACATGACCACATGATAAATACAGGTTATGAAGTCATGTGCTCTACATTATGTATCTTACCTCATTTATGCCAAGCCCTCTGCTCTACATAGTTCCTAATCATACAAATGCCATTATTGTAATGAATTGACAGTACAGTAAAAGCCAAGTTGTGTTACACAACATGATTGTACCAGCTGATTTAAAAATACATTTAATTACAAACAAACAGATAGATTCTTACTTTCCCTGGTCCATCGAATCCAGGCTTGTTCCCAATGGAAAGAGCAGAGGTACTTCTGGGCATCAGGAAAAACCAACTGAAGTGCCTGGAATTCTTGTTCGGAGTAATCCAGCAAGGTTTCCATCCCACATTCCACTCTTCCAGCATGAAAAGGGCCTCAGATGGCATCAGTGGTTTCATTTTCACACATGATCTCGGCAATGGGCTTATATCCAACATTTGTTCGTACGACAACCAAGAATAGGGGTAAAGCATACTTGCAGGTTTGATACATGGCATTGAGAAGGTCCATTTCCCCATCACGTTGGAGTAGTTTCTGCTGTTGTGTATTTTGATGCACAAACAAGAAGGTGTTTAGCGTAGATTTCTTGGTAGCAGATGCTTGCTCATCATCTTCACTTGGTGCTGCTGTCATCATCTTCAGCGGATCCCAGTTGCTTTGGAAATCCCTTTTCCCGGGACTGTATTTTGGAACTTGAGGTCCCTGGTCCTTCTTCAGATTCAGTGCACTTTCTCAAGAAAAAATGTGCACTGGGGTCTGCCAACTTCCATGCCGTTACCTTTTTTTCTGAATTATGCTGGTCCACTACAGCATCAAGAGCCACTTGTTTCTTGGCTTTTGAAGCCCCTTCTTCAACACAGAATGTGTCATATCTGTAACAGAAGTGGTAATATGTATTCATAATTCTACCCTTAACTCACTACCCCTACTACAAAAGCACAACTTGCCACTTTTGCACCACACTACCTCCATTCACATGTTAAGCCCTCCCAGCACACACACACACACACACACACACAAATCATGTTTACTTCTGTTGCTTTCTGTTAAAATTACTGAATTTGAACTTACTTCCTTCTAATGACAGAAAATTTAACAAAGATATTCTTGTTTTCCATTTGAAATATAAACATACATGCTATAATCGAATGTATTTACTTTGTAATATAGCGGATAAAAATCTCCTACTTTCTTGGTTTTCTGAATGTGGAATCTTCTCTTGACTGTGTGGTCATGTTCACCATCTTCACAAGGCTGAAGCAGTTCATGCACAAAGGGATCATAGAACATAATTTGTCCTTATTTAGAATAAATGTATCTTTGCAGTAATTTTGCAGATATGTACAAACTTGTAATTTAAATGGAAATGTTTTTAAAATATATATAGACGTTTTAAATGTATATATATGTGTGTAAAAGCATTCCTAAATTAAAGTGGTGTACCTCATTTCCAATGAAGACTTTTGTTTTGAAATTATGAATGATCACAAAATGTATAATCTAGTTCTGTGATCCTCACTCCTGGTCCTGAAGAGTCCCGCTTGTGTGCTTTGCCATATTGACAGCAATGATTGACACGATTGTTCACGGCAAGCGACACATTGTCTGAAAAATCCTCCACTTGCCAAACGAGTCCCTGCGTCCCTTTTTCTTTCTTCTTTTTGTCATCAGACCCAAAATGAAGATAAAGCAAGTTCATTTACATAACCCGTATGAAAGGGTATACCACAAGTCTTTTATAAAACATTCAACAGTGGGGATTAAGGGTTGGTGTTTCTGCACTATGTGAAAGGTATAAAACACCATTATGGAATTGACAGTTTACTTGCTGTATGAACTGTACCTAACTACTCTTACCAGACAGTGAAAGATGTCAAAGTGGCCCTCGTGTGACACTCTAGCACATTGTTTAGTTCATCTCTTGTAGAGACAAACCTAGAAACATGGGTATTAGTAATGCTTATAACTCTAAAACTGGTTGGTAGCCAGTCTGTTAGAGGTGACTCTGAAAGAAAGAAAAAAAATGGATAAAACTACATGCCGGTTTTCACCTTAAAGTATACACTGGTTGAAGTGAAATAAAGTAGATTATGCTTATTAGCAACCCTGATAAAGACAACTGTCAGTTATTAACTACATTTTTACAGGAACCAATCCTATACCATACATATATAGCTTTTCGCTTATTAACAACTTTCAGATAATGACAACTTGCAAATAAGCAGCATGTACTGTATTTATCAAATCAGGCAATCTCAGGTCACACACCATAGCCAAGAAGAGCATTTGAAGGAGGTGATCTTGCCTTGACTTTCTTTAAATATTATTACCGCTATAAACACTTGAACTGTTGGGAAGTATATACTGTATGTACAAATAGCAAATACATTCAAGGGGCTTTGTAATACCATGCAATAGTTAAGGCACAGGAAATAAATGAATATTAGTACAGTATCATCATTTTAAACTCATCCATCAGGAACCATGTCTATATCGGGTTCACCTCAAGAACATTATGGCCTGAAACGGATCTAATGAGTTACACATGCTTAAAATAATCTCCACTCACCTGTAGAAATACCTTTTGACTGCATAGTCATGCAACTAGTCACAATGATGAACTGAAAATAGAAAAACAAAATGCTGACACATAAACTCAGTAACCAAATGCTTTTACAACTTATTAGTCCTTTATAACATGAAATACCTGGCATTTAAGCTTGGCGTTTGGGTCCAGGGTACAGCGACACATGCATAGTCCTTCATAACATGAAATACCGGCCATTTAAGTGATGCTAAAATGAAGTAGGCATGTTCAAAATAAAGGACCTGTATTTTTTCTTCCAACAGTTCCAACAGGACTCTGGTTTCAGTCCCCAAATACACAACCCCGAACCCTGAGCCTGCGTAAGTACAAACATCTTTTTGTTATTCATTTTACTTCAATTCAGAAATGATATATATATATATATATATATATATATATATATATATATATATATATATATATATATATATATATAATTACAATTAATTATTAGTTTATTTAGCAGACGCCTTTATCCAAGGCGACTTACAGAGTCTAGGGTGTGTGATCAGCTGCAGGGTACAGTGAGTCAGTGATTTGAACCTGGGACCTTTTTTTTTTTTTAATTGTCTTAATCCTAAAATTCCAGGGGTGATTCAAAACTTTTGGCCATAGTTGTAGGTGTTTGGTAAGCAGACAGCACCAGATACTGTAAATAAAAAGGGGGGGGGAAATCAGTTGAAATAATAATGTCAAGATTAATACTAATGAAAGATCGACCCAAAAATGAAATCCTAAACTTGTGTTTGCAGCACATACAAAATATAACAGCTCTGACCTAGGTACCTCACAAGACGACTCAATAAGCAAGTCCTTGCCTGTCTTCGTTCAGGAGCTTGTGAAATACAGTCTCGCAGACTACATCCCCTTACATGTGGGGACTGGACCTTGGGGAGATTAGTGATAGTAAAAAAATACAAGAGCTAGAAAAATGAGCCTTCTGTGGAATTACAAAACTGTCGCATTGCCCAAGCCTCTTATGACTTCATATTTGCATACAAAGAACATATGTGACACAATGTTATATCTGTCCTTCCCACATGCAGTCCCATTCAAAGAGAAGAGGTAGCGGTGAGGATCGATAGCTATTCCACGAGGTAAGGGGTTGTTAAAGATGAACCATTCAAAAACACTAAAGCCGAAGACCTTATTATTGTCTAGACTCTAGACTGAAGTATCAACATAAGAACAAGGGCTGGTCCGTTTGGAATAACTCCCTATACTAGTCCAATACACACATATATCCAGTGTAACAGTAATGCTTTTTTTGTCCTTTTTTTTTATCAGTTTACGTTATCCACAGCCGAAATCCTTGATGTCACCGTAAGTATTTCAGTCCTGTTTCCTTCCCTGTTATACTGTATATGTAACTATGTGTCAAGAGGCTGCACTGCGAGCTTATCTTAAAAGACTTTCTGGTGCCAGAATTAAAATGTAGTCCTAGGGTTGGGAACATAAATTTAAGATTTTCACCATTTGTTATTTATTTGTAATACCAAAGGAGGGTACAGTAAATATTCTGTCTTGTTTTAAGTCATTCTTATACAAATGCACACAAATAAACGTCAAGTCCAATGCCTAATTTGATAGCTCTCATCAGTCGGCAATTTAGGCCTTTTTTTAGTTAAGTTTGGTTCCAGTTAATGATACGGAACGTATTTGTCCTGTAGTAAACTATATGCATTTGTTTAAATGTAAAGAACGACTAAATTAACAGTATTAAAACACTGCTCTTAAATTCACTTAGTTTTTTTTTTCTTTTTTCTTCGCACTCGTAATCTGCTGTCATAAGCAAACGTGAAACCGGGTTTATCATGACCCGCTTATATCACGAATTACGCCTGCAAGGCACTCGCGATATAAAGCGGGTTCATCTGTACCTTCAGTATAATAATAATAACAATAATAATAATAAAATCTTTTTCTAGATATTTGTGCACGTGTAAATGCACTTAATGATCGTTACAGTCAGGAAGGAGGGACATTATCCAGCTACACTAGTGAAAGGTGGTTTTGTTTTAGGTTTTTTGTTCTGCATTCGTTTTTTTTGTTGTTTTTTTTTCATGCGAAAGGGGTGAAGTCCATGTGAATTGAGTAACCATTTCCAGTATTTGCATTTTTGTATCTATTAAATTCGAAAATCAGAAGCCCTAATCTGAAATTTTTTCAGTATTTTTTGTGATCACGCGACCCCTCTTGAATAGACTTGCGACCCCCTTTTAGGTCGGGACCCCCAGTTTGAGAAACGCTGATTTATACAATTAAGTTACGCTAACTTTTGAAATAATTTACTTTTATGTGGTGCCACCAGTGATTTCAGATTTTCCCGTACACTGCAGTAATCTATTGGTTTGTAAACTGTAACACTTGTAAACTAAGCACAATGATTCTTTCAAGCTTGTGATTTTGGATTGGGGTGTTAATACATTTCCCACACATTACACTATCACGCCTGCTGATATGATAACGGACAGTGAAGTGTGTCTTCTTCTCCAGGAGATCGGATGTGATGACAGTCACCCCTTGGTTAGCACCTGTAGTCTGGGATGGAACCTTCGACTCTTCCATAATCGACAGCCTGTACCAGCCACAGAACCTCAGGATAGGAACCACTGTGTTCGCTATCGGAAAGTAAAGAAGACATTCCTTTAGTACAATTAACATCATGCAACTGCAGATTTTCAATAAGATGTGTGTGTGTGCTTGCAAGACAATGTTACTTTGTATCTTCTGTAATCCGGGGTAGTGGTCTAAAAAAAGAAACAGTTGCCTATTTATCCCTGTACTAACCGGAAGCTTTAACAATAGAGTTTCCGAACCACATTCTGCAAGCATAAAGCTGAGGGAACACAAAGCTACTTTTTCAGGAACAGTGTCTTGAAAACTGGTTCCAGGAGACCTAGTTTGAGGCAACTTTGCTGTATCAAATCTAGTCTCCCCTGGTGTGCTACGCAGTGACTTGAAACCAAGTCTCCTGAAACCAAGTTCCAAGCCACAAAGTGGCTTTGTGTTCCCTCAACTTAACCCTACCAGGTGATTGTGTGGAGTGCAGTTTGTGGGTTGAGATCATTCAGAATGTGGAAAACATTCTGAATGACATGGTCTGGAGAATGAAGGGCAGCCTAGGGTTCAGTGCTGGCCTCTCTGAGCCTCGCTGTCCTGTGTTCCAGGTACACCCGGTTTATCAAAGGATTCCTGGAGACAGCGGAGAAGCACTTCCTGGTGGGCTACAAGGTGAACTACTACATCTTCACTGACAAGCCCGAAGACGTGCCAAGCGTGGCCCTGGGTCCGCAGAGAAACCTCAGCGTCATCACTGTGTCCAAATTCTTCCGCTGGCAGGAGATCTCCATGAGGAGGATGGAGAGGATCCTGAACACCATCGAGGAGCGCCTCCTGAAGGAGGTGGACTACCTTTACTGCCTCGACGTGGACATGCTCTTCCACAACCACTGGGGGGCGGAGGTGCTGAGCACCCTTGTGGCTGCAATTCACCCAGGCTACTACAAGAATCCCAGGGAGGAGTTTCCGTACGAGCGCCGGCCTGCTTCCCAGGCCTACGTGCCGTGGGACCAGGGAGATTTCTACTATGCTGGAGCCATGATCGGGGGGCTTATCGAAAACGTGCGTGCGCTAACCAGGACCTGCCACCAGGCTATACTGATAGACAAGCAGAATAACATTGAAGCGGCCTGGCAGGAAGAGAGCCACCTAAATAAGTACTTCTTGCAGCACAAGCCCACCAAGCTGCTGTCACCAGAGTACCTGTGGGACGACACGAAGCCCAAGCTGCCTGAGATCCACTTCATTCGCTTCTCAACCGTGTTGAAAAACTACGCAGAGGTCCGGGAGAATGTTTAGATAAGGGGCACGTTTCAGATGACGTGGGAGTCTCCGTTATTGTACAGCACCTTGGTACGGATCTGAAATATCGCAGTACTCTTAAGTGATATATTGTTCTTGTTTAGAATCACTCTGTATGTCATGTCTTGTTTCACTCAGCATGTCCTGCTGATAAAATCACTCATATGGCACCTCTAGAGCTCTCAAACATGTCTGCTCTCAAAATCACAGCAGGCAATACCATTGAGGTTACCAGACGTCCCAGGAAAGCTGGAATTTTCCAAATTTTTAGACTTCATTTTTTTGTCCCAGTAAGAAACAGTAATGTTAAATCGTCCTGGTTTTGTATTTTTATTTTTATTTTTTTTAAAGTACAAAACTGTAGCAGTGTGCTCAGCAAGTTAACAGCAGAGTAATTTATTAAGTTGTGTTAGCGGCAATCAAAAATAAAATAAACAATTACGGATTATGTGTTTTAAGAACTAATTAATATTCTGTTTAACCTCCTGGACCATGTCTTGGTTTTTAAAGTTCTATTTTGGTAGTGCCTCCAGTTAGGCTTTAAAGTTAGTCCCAATTATTTGTGTGTGTATATATACTGTATATATATATATATATATATATATATATATATATATATATATATATATATATATATATATATATTTGAAATTTATGAGATGTGACTTTTGCTGTTTTACAAAAACTGCTGTGTTTATATGAGCACTATAGGCATAACTCATTCCAATATGCAGCTGCTCAAGACTGGAATGAGTTACAATCAAGGCTTAAACTCCCTGATTAAACTCCCTTATTTATTTATTTATTTATTAATTTATTATTTGATTTTGTATTGCTGTAATGTCTGTAACTGTCTATGTATTGTTGTCTGTTGTATTTATGTTGCCTGTTGGCCAGGTCTGCATTTTAAATGAGAACTTGTTCTCAATGTCTTTACCTGGTTGAATAAAGGTTTGAGTTGAATTGAATTGAATAGGTAATGCAAATAGTGTAATGCATAAATAGGTTTATATAGTATGATTAAGAAGTTCTGGTCTGAATAATTGAAGAATACACAGACTGATAGTTAAGTGCTGTATTTATAGTAGTTAGATGTCTCTTTTATTGTAGATGTGATTTTTAATAACTTAATTTAAAACTTTGAACTTTTTATGGTCTTGTCCCTCCCTGTTTCTCTAAAGTGTTGAGACCTCAAGGTTGCCCTCTTGTGGTGAAATTTAGAATGAGTCTTTGGAGATCAAAGATTGCTTTGGAAAATCTCACCACAAGAGGCCGCTTATGAAAACTGGTAATTCCTGATAAAAATCATATTGCCTTACCATGCAGCATATACTACTTAATACTATTATGACATATAACAGTAAATCATATAATGGTAAAAAAAAAAATACTGTACCCACTTTATTTTTTTAAGAGTGTAAAATTGACATTTTTTATATTATTATTTGCCATTTGTTCATAACATTACTGTGATCTCGACTTGTACAGAAATTTGACAGCTGGGTTATTTAAAATATGCAGCTGAAAGTTCCACGCCGCGCAATGCACTCTCAACGAATCACAAGTAGTTATCAAAATGAATACTAAATCAACATTTATAAAATACTAACTGTTATCCTACAACAAACACACACAATAAAATGATGCTTTCCAATTAACAAAATGTTCATATGATTTCCATTTTCACAAGTCTCAAACTGTATCTTGTTCTGCTGTAAACGCCTGGAAGCCTTAAAGTTGCCTGCAACTTCTAGTTTTAGTTTAGTTGTTGCACCTTTAATTTTCCCTTTATTTAGTTGTATTTCTAATAAAACTGTTCCTTTATATTCACTAGAAACGTTGTCCAGCCTCATTATTTCAATAGCGGTGGGTTCGACATGATTTGAATTCAAATAAACCATTATATGAGCAGCAGTGTGGCGTAGTGGTTAGGGCTCTGGACTCCTGACCGGAGGGTTGTGGGTTCAATTCCAGGTGGGGGACACTGCTGCTGTACCCTTGAGCAAGAGCAGACGTGTGTTAGGAGAGCTCCTGCTCACAGTTAAAAAACAGTGTTTTACGCTTTTTATTTTCCAAATCTTTTTACTTTACTTTATTAATAAAGCAGCAGAGCACCTTTTTTGTTATTAAAACCTTTTATTTAGTGTTTTAAAACACTCTTTTTTCTTTTGTTCTCCTACACTTGCATTGTTTGCAAGTGTAGGAGGGCAGCCATTTTAGCTTGGTTTTTCCTTTGTTTTTTCTTTTAATTTTTACTTCATTTAAATTAGTTTCTTTTATTTGCTTTTTAATTTTTAATTAAAGAGCACTTTCTTTAGTTTATTTTAAAATTATTTTAAATCACTACACTGTTTTAGTTTTTGTTTTAAAAATCGTTTTGTTTTAAAAATCCCCTGCTTCTGCCTTGTGCAGAGTGGGGGAAGGGCAGGCAGGGAGCACAGGCCGTGTGCTCCTTTGTTTGCCCTTTGTTTGGTTTTTGATTTTCTTTTAAGTTTAAAACTATTTTTTAGTTTTAAACTTTGATTTATTTTTGAATTTTTCTTTTACCCCTGCACTATTGGAGTGCAGGGGTGTGTGAATTTGTATTTATTTATTTATTAAAAAATAAATAAATACGTGTGTTTGTGTTTAAAAAAAAAAAAAAAAACCTTTGTATTTTTGATTGTTTTATTTTTATTTTGTTTTTTTAAAAATAAATACATAATTTTTGTTTGTTTGTTTTATTTTTAATTTTACTACTCCTGCACAGGGGTGGTTATTTTTCGTTTTTTATTATTTAAAATAAACTAATTTTTGTTTTGTTTTGATAAAAAAAAAAAAAAAAAAAAAAAAAAAAAACCTTTGTGTTCTGTGTGCCCCTGCACTATTGGAGTGCAGGGGTGTGCAATTTGTGTTTGTTTTATTTTGAATTATTTTTTGTGTGTTTTCAAATAAATAAATAAAAAAATAAATAATGAGTGGGCAAGAACCACAAGCCCCCAAGAAATGGGCAAAGGTGGCTGCAGGGGAGGCTGCAGCCCCTTTCAAAAATATTACCAGGAGGCACGGGGTCAGGTGCCTCCTGAAGGACTCCCTCTCAATCGAGGGCTTTGTTAAGGCCATGGCCAAGGTGGTGGGGCCATCGGCCATCGTGGCGGCCTCCAAGATGTACGGCAAGGCCGTCTTCTGAATCGGAGGCCGCCGCGAACACGGCGATTGAGAGGGGTCTCGCGGTGGCGGGGATTTTTATCCCCGTCGAACCGCTCGCGGGCCTGGGCACGAGGGTCGTCCTGTCAAACGTCCCACCTTTTTTGAGGGACGACCTGCTCAGGCCCCACTTGCAAGCCCTGGGGGAGATAAAGACATCCATCCACCCCCTCCCCCTGGGCTGCAAAGACCAGCCCCTCCGCCACGTTCTATCTTTCCGCCGCCAGGTGACCATCCACCTGGCGGGTCAGGAAGTGGCGGAGGGTAGTTTTGTGGTCCCCTTCGAGGGGACCAACTACGTTGTTTTCTATTCCTCGGAGGAGGTGCGGTGCTTTCACTGCAAGGAGCTGGGGCACCAGAAAAAGAGGTGCCCCAAGCTCCAGCAGGGCGCAAAGCCACCCGCGCCAGCACCGCGCCCCTCCGAGTCCACCTCGCCCCCGGGGCCCTCCAAGAGGCCCGCAGAGGGGGGCAAGAAGGCACCCGCCCCCCTCCCAGTAACATCCGGGGGGGGAAAGGGAGAAGGCCCCGAGGCGGCGGACCTCCGCGCCCCAGCGCGCGGGGAGAAGGCCGCCCGAGTGGACCGTGGTCGCCCGCCCGAAGAAAAAAGGCGGCGCCAGGTCCACCGGGCGGCCGAGCAGGGGCGAAGCCCGCCGCCGCACCATTTGGCGGCGGGTCAGGGGAGGCCCTGAGAAGGGACTCCTCGACGGCACCCCCCGCGAGGCAGGGCGGCAAGGCCGCCCGTAAAACAAAACACCTCATCCCCACAGAGGGTGAGGCGAGGGGCGCTGTCGGGGGCGAGCTCCCCGTCGCCGTGACAGGGCAGGGGACCTCCTCCGGCAGCATCAGGGGGAAGAGGAAGGCGCAAGCGCGCCTTCCCACGTGTGCACGCAAGTGCACACGTCCCGGCCTCATGGTGAGGGTCCCCGGGGGGGCGAAAGAAGGCCCCCCAAAACCAAAGCGACCGCCTCGGCGTCCCCCCTCTACCGGCAACGAGGGCTCCGGCCCTCGTAATGCCACAGAGGGGGAGAAGGATCCATCCCCCGAGGCGGTCCGGGGCTCCGCAGAAGAAGCGGAGCCCATGGAAGAGGCCCCCGCCGAGAGGCAAATGGGGAGGGAGGAACCCGAGAGGGCAGACGGAGCCCTTCGGGTAGATCCCCTCCCCGTCACTAAAGAGACCTCGGAAACCGGCCCCGAACGTACCATCGAGGGGCCGGCCGCAGAGGAGGTCGCCGAGGGGGCACAGGAGGGGCCCCCAAAAGAACACCTGCCTCGGGCACCGCCTTCCTCTGACAGCGACACAGGTCCTGAAACCTGTGTTGCCGAGGAGGGGGCGGCGGAACCAGCTCCCGAGGCAGAAGCGGGCTCCGCGAATAAAGCGGAGCCCATGCAGGCGACCCCCGCCGAGGGGCCAGAGGGGGGGGAAGAACAACCCCTCCCAGAAAAAGAGCTGCCTCTGGCTCCCGTCTCCGGGGAGGAGGCGGACTCGGCCCCCGAGGCAGGCGTGGGCTCCGCGGACAACGCGGAGCCCATGCAGGCGACCCCGGCTGAGGGGCCGGAGGGGGGAGAAGAGCCCCCCACCCAGAAAAAGAGCTGCCTCAGGCTTCCCTCTCTTGTGGCGACGGGGGTTCCGGCCCTCGTACTGCCGCGGAGGGGGACGAGAAAACACCCCCTGAGGCAGACGTGGGCTCTACGGAGCCCACGCAGACAATGGTCTCCGGAGCACAGAAGGGAGGGGAAGAACCAGAGAGGGCAGAAGGTGGTGCCCTCGAGGTAGATCCCCTCCCCGAAGTGCAACGGGGCCAAGTTCCAGTCACCGAGGGGGCTCGGGAGGAGCCCCCGGAAGAACAACCGCCTCGGGCTTCCCTTTCCGGCGGCGGCGAGGGCTCCGGCCCTTGCGCGGCCGTCGGGGGGGAAACGTCGCCCGAGGCGGTCCCGGTGACTGATGCGGAGGAAGGGGAAGGACCCGAAAGGGTGTATCCCCTTTCTCTAGGGGAGGGAGGGGAAGGACCGAGAGGGTGGATCCCCTTCCTTCGAGGAAAGAGGACGGGCCTGAGACCGTGCCTCGGACCTCAAAGGAGGGACCCAGACCGGGGAGCAAACCGTCTGGCTCGGCGGTGTACGCCGAGCGCCCATCTGCGCCCCAAATCCAGGGTGCAGACGGTCCCGCGAGGGTCCCTCCGCCGGTCTCTCCGCTGCGCCCCCGGGTTGGGGCGCAGGGAGGACCGGTGAAGCTCAAGATAAGGCGCAACGCGCCACCCACCAACGGGAGTGCGTTGTGCTTTTACCATCGCGAGGGGGGCGATGGAGAGCTGAGGGAGAGGGAGGAGGAGACCGAGTCCACGGGCAGCGTGGGCTCGGAGGTTCCGTCCGTCTCTCTCCCAGACATCCCTGTGGTGGAGCTCCACGAATTCTTGGAGGCCACTGTCCACCGCAGGGACAAGGTAATGCTGGCCCTGGACAAATGGGGGGACTTCCAGAGGATCTTACAGTCTATGAGGTCCTTCCTCAGGGCCAGCCACGCCAACAAAACTTCGGGCTCGAACGTGCACATTCGGGCCCGTAAGTTACACGACCAGTTGGTGAGCTTCGGAGAACTCAGGATCTCCCGTGAGCGCCGCCGACAACTCCTGACAGAAGATCATGTATCACATCGGTACTGTGAACGCCAACGGGTGTAGGGACCCTTTCCGCAGGGCCCAGGTAATCTCCTACCTGAAAAGGGGGTTACTCTGTGTGCTTCCTGCAGGAAACCCACACGACCCCAGAGGCGGAAGCCAACTGGCTTCTGGAGTGGGGGAGAGTGTCGTTCAGCCATCTCACCGCCACCTCTTGTGGGGTGGCGGCGTCTTCTCCGGTCCTTTCTTCCCACGGTACTTTCGATGTGGTAGACGCCGTGCCGGGCCGTCTGTTACACCACCGGATCCGGACGGCGACAGTATCGTTCACCTGGTGAGCGTGTGCAGCGCCGCCCACGGGTCCGGCGAGGGTCCACTTCTTTCGCCAGATGTCGACCTATATGACCAACATCAGCGCCCGGCGAGTGCGTGGTCCTCGGGGTGATTTCAACTGCACCCTCGAGGCCGCGGACAGGGTGGGGGCGAGAGCACTACCTCTCTCGTCGGCAGCACTGAGAGAGCTGACCGCTCGGCTCTCTCTGGTCGACATCTGGCGTTGGCATCACCGGACGTCCCGCCTTCACCTTCACCAGGGTGAGGGAGGGCGGGTGTCTCAGTCCCGGATCGACAGGCTCTACATCACCAGGAGCCACGCTCACTGCGTTAGCTCCTCCGACATAAGGCGGCGCCGCTCACGGACCACAACCTGGTGGCCGTGGCGGTGGCCCCGGTGCCAGTCGGACACGCCCCGCCTACTGGCACTTTAACAACGCCTTGTTGGAGGACGGCGCTTTGAGCAGTCGTTCGGGACTTTTGGACGGTCTGGCACGGCCGACGATCTCGCTTCCCCACGTGGCGTCAGTGGTGGGACGTGGGGAAAGCGCAGATCAAGATCTTCTGTCAGGAGTACACGAGGGAGCGAGCAGGCGGAGGGACTCACGGATCGAGCGGCTGGAAAGGGAGCTGCTCGATCTGGAGAGCCGCCTGGCTCGAGGGGCCAACTCGAGCAGAGCGCGTGCGAGGAGAAGAAGTGCACCCTGCGGGACCTGCAGCTCCAGCGGTCCCGGGGGCCTACGCGCCGCGGATCCAGTTCCTTCGGGAGATGGACCGCGGCTCACACTTCTTCTACGCGTTGGAGAAAAAGAAGGAGACCGCAGGAACATCACCTGCCTTCTGGCGGACGGCGGCTCCCTTCTGACGGATCCGGAGAGCGTGAGCGAGAGGGCCCGAGCCTTTTACTCGGACCTCTTCTCTCCGGATCCCGTCGACTCCGACGCGTGCAGGGTTCTTTGGGGCGGGCTTCCCACGGTCGGCGAGGCGTCAGGGAAGAGTTCGAGGGCCGACTGACCCTGGCGAGCTCTCTGACGCTCTTAGTCTGATGCCCTACAACAAATCGCCGGGCATCGACGGGCTGACCGTGGAGTTCTTCAGAAAGTTTTGGGACTTGCTGGGGCCCGCCTTTGCGCTGGTCCTGGCGGAAGCCTCACGAGACCGGGAGATGCCCTTTCGATGAGGCGGGCGGTGATCACGCTCCTGCCCAAGAAAGGGGATCTCCGCTGCCTTAAGAACTGGCGCCGGTCTCGCTGCTGTGCACGGACTACAAAATCGTGGCCAAGGCCGCCTCCCTGAGGCTCAAGTCCGTGCTGGCAGGCGTGGTCCACCCCGACCAGTCCTACGGTCCCGAACCGACGATTTTCGACAACATCTTCCTGGTTCGGGACCTGCTGCACTACTGCAGGAGGACCGGTCGGTCGGTCGCCTTCTTGTCTCTCGACCAAGAGAAGGCGCTCGACCGGGTGGATCACGAGTATCTCTTTGGAACCCTGCGAGCATTCGGATTCGGGCGACGTTCGTCGGCCTCTTCCGAATGCTGCACGCCTCTGCCGAGTGCCTTTTGAAGGTGAACTGGTCCCTGACCGCACCCTCGCGTTCAGGAGAGGAGTACGTCAAGGCTGCCCTCTGTCCGGACAACTGTACGCGCTGTGCATCGAGCCCTTCCTCTGCCTCCTTCGCAGGAGGCTCACGGGATGGCGTCGGCGCGCCGGACACGAGGTGGTCCTGTCGGCTTACGCCGACGACGTGCTCCTAGTGGCCTCCGATCCGGTCGATCTGGAGAGGATGCGGAGCTGCCAGAGCGTTTACTCTGCCGCGTGCTCTGCCAGGATCAACTGGACCAAATGCTCCGGGTTGTTAGTAGGCCCCTGGCGGTGGACTCCCTCCTGCCGCGCTCCAGCAATTCCAGTGGAGCGCGGACAGCTTCAAATACCTGGGAGTCCACCTGAGCCCCGCTGGAGACCTCGGTCGCAGCCAACTGGGTGGAGTTGGAGGACAAGGTTGCTGCGAGACTGAGGTCGTGGTCGGGTCTGCTGAAAGTGCTTTCCTTCAGGGGCAGGGCTCTGGTCATCAACCAGCTGGTGGCGTCGATGCTCTGGCATCGACTCACCGTCCTGAGCCCGCCCCCTGAGTTTATGGCCAGGGTCCAGAGGAAGCTGACGGACTTCTTCTGGGCCGGAAAGCACTGGGTCTCTGCGGGGGTGCTGAGCCTCCCTCTGGCCGAGGGAGGACAAGGGTTGGTGTGCATCAGGACTCAGGTGCACACCTTCCGCCTCCAGACCCTGCAGAGATACCTGTACGCAGACCCGGCCCCGCAGTGGTGCACGCTGGCCTCCCTCCTCCTGCGCCAGCTGCACCACTTGGGCTATGACCGGCAGCTGTTCTGGCTTAACCTCCCGGGGATCCGTCTCCCCAAGCTGCCGGTCTTTTACAGGGACCTGCTCAAGACCCGAGCATGTTCGACATCGGCCGAGACGCGGTTCCGACCGAGGGGAGAGATTCCTTCTGGAGCCCCTGCTGCACAACCCCCATCTAGGTGCGCAGGCGTTGGAATCCCAGCGGTGCGGAGCCTGTTGATCTCGGCCCAGGTGACCAGAGTCTGGGATCTCCTGGATCACCAACGCCGGGCGTGGCTGACTCCGAGTCGCTGGTCACCAGGGCGACTCGGGGACCCTCAGAACGGCCCGCCGAGCGATCCGGGAGTGCAAAGCAGCTTTGCACCCAGACTCTGTCAGGTACCTCGAGGGGGTCCTCAGGACCGGGGAGCCATCGTCCCTCCCTACCCCCGGCTCTCCGGTCCTGCTGATAAGACCAAAGGACAGGGCTCCCCCTCAGCCTCCCCTCGAGAATCACCTGAGCAGGATCTCGCAGTTCTCCCCGCCCCCCCTTCGTTCCGTGTCGAGGAGGACCCTGTACGCGATGACGCTCCACACCCTCCACTTCCTCGCCCTCGCCTCCCGCCGAGACACCGCTTGGCGGGAGCCCTCCAACCCCCGGAGGGCGAGAGTCCCCAGTGGGAGGCTCTGTACTCCCCGCTGGTCCCCAGAGGTGCTGGGGACCTGGGATGGAGGGTGCTACACGGAGCGCTCGCGTCAGGAGAGGTCCTGCGTCACTTCACCGACTCGGACCCCGCATGCCCTTTCTGCGGTCAGTCCGAGTCGGTTTTCCACATTTACATCCTTTGCGCCAGGCTGCAGCCGTTCTTTCTGTTCTTGAAGAACCTCCTGCTGCAGTTCTGGCTGCATTTTTCCCCCACCCTTTTTATTTTTGGGCACCCTGTTCGTGGCTCCAGCAAGAAGAGAGACCTCCTGGTGAATCTGCTCCTGGCTCTTGGCAAACTTACCATCTACAAGACCAGGAAGCGTAAGATCACCGGGGAGGGTCTCTTTGACTGCGGGGCCATGTTCAGGGCCCTCCTCCGTTCCCGGGTGGCGTTAGAGCACGCCGACGCGGAGTCCACTGGCGACATGACGGCTTTTGTCGACCAGTGGGCTCTGGGTGGCGTGCTCTGTACCACCCCCCCCTTTGTTTTGAACATTTAATTTAGGGGAAACCCCCCCCCCACTGGGCTAGTTAACGGCCGGTTTTTGTTGGCACCCCCTTTTGATTAGGGGGTGCCAAACTGAATCTTTTCCCCGGCTGCCTTTGGGCAGCTGGTGTGCAGGCTGCCAATAGGCAGTCTGCGCAGTTCGTGACCGGCTTTTAAATAGGCTGTACCCTTGAGCAAGGTACTTGAGCTAGTAGCTCCAGTAAAAACCCAACTGTATAAATGGGTAATTGTATGTAAAAATAATGTGATATCTTGTAACAATTGTAAGTTGCCCTGGATAAGGGTGTCTGCTAAGAAATAAATAATAATAATAATAATATTAAATACCATTACTGGGCCATCATTTCTGTGAAGTGTGTCATCCAAACTGGCTCCATGGATGTATTCACTTGCCATCAGAATACATGTCTGTTTTTGCTGCAGCCATAAGTCTCACAATATTTGGCTGACACAGCCATCTATTAGTTTAAAAACACAATAGTTACAATACAAAGTTTGAAACTTCAGTACTAATAAAATGTATATTAAAAGTAATACAATGTGATATATCTTCCAAAGCATATATTAATGATAATAGCAACCAAAATGTACTAATCCATTAAAAAAAATAATTACTCACTAGCATATTTGAATTTCAGGCATTATTTCACTGTGGTTTGCTTCATGAAGAGGAATTTGAATTTCAGGCATTATTTCACTGTGGTTTGCTTCATGAAAAGGAATTTGAATGTCATGCATTATTTCACTGTGGTTTGCTTCATGAAGAGGAATTTGCTTTATTTGTGCCTGGTGTTCCCTCATATGATCCTAAGAAGACAGTATCAGATAAGTTGTGTGATTATCATTTCTGTCTCACTTTTCTATACCATAAGTCATTGCAGAAAAAGAGAGGAAAAGTGAAACCTACCCAAATCGTCCGCAAAGTTCTTTCTCTGAAGGGAAAAGTACATTAATTAATTCAGTACTACAAATAATATATATTATACAAATAATTTAAAGAACCCGAGTAAGCTAACGAATGTTAACATGATCTGGAAGTGAAAAAAGGTTAAGGTATTTTAAAAAAAGAATTTTCAGATGAATATAAAGAAAGAGAGATTTGGTTACCTTTATTGATCCAGAACTGTGTTTGCTGAAACATGAAAGAATATGTATTTTTCACTTTTCAAACCATTTTTTAAAAATGTGTATAAAACAAAGTCAGACAAAAGCTACAAACTATATTAATGTATTTATGGTTTTACAAATCCAGTCCATGGGACCCACTAACAAGTTTTTTTTGCTATAACCAGCACCTAATCATTTATTCAAACACATTCACTGCTTTACGTTGCATTTAAAACATGCTCTAGAAAAAACATGAGCACACCGCAGGGGCCACACCTAAACTTTGAATCCGTTCGTCCAGGTGAGGTTCACCTTGTTAAAATACACACAATGTATCCCTGCATAAATACACGGTATTAGGCCAAGCTTTGAAAGAAAATATATTTATAATATATACAATTATTATTGATAGCAGAGAATTGCAGAATTCGAGAAAATACTAAATACTGATATCTATGGAAGCGTCCTAGTGCCAATTTAAAAAAAAAAAGAAAAAGTTTTAAAAAGTTGTAATAACCCGAGATCCAAGAGTATAACTTTAATCACAGTGTCTTTATTAGAACAATCTCTGTTGAAACCTACACATTAGTGTTCTCTAACTAAGGACTTCCTCGACCGACTGGTATCCTAGGAGAGGGTAAGTATATCGGGCGCTACTGACCTCTAGTGGCATAACTTGAACTGCATTATATACATAAGCATTCACATTACTCCAAAAGTCATACGTAGTAAATAAGAAGTTCTGTGTAGGAGATTTTTTTTTTAAAAAAAGTGGCACTAGGACGCTTCCATAGATATCAGAAATAGATTTGATATACAATCTTATTTTTTCCATATTTGTTAATTACATTCGATATCAATAGTTTTATTTTTGATACTATAAGATAGGTTTAAAACAATTGCAGTGGCCTTTGCTTTAAAAATAGGATGGAATGTAAAACCGCTTTTTAGAGAGCGTGCGCTTGAGTTCCTCTTTAGAGGGCAGCAGTGTTACAATAATATATTTTGGCTGGTAAACGCCGTGACACGATAGACAACCCAGTGGAACGTCGCATATCCGACCGTCACATAACTGCCCTGCTAAATAAATAAATGAATAAATAATAAAAGCAGGCTACGAGCGTAATGGCATCGGCAGCAAATGCAGCTTCAGCCTTTTGGTGAGTTCCCCTTTAACAGAGGCGGGCTGGGTGCGTGTGCCAGTGACGTTTTAATACACCAGTCAAGAAAGCTTTTTTTTGGTGCAATGTGTTTATATGTTTGTTTAAATATATAGCCAAAGCAATATTCAAACCGAGCTTCTTATCGGCTGTGTAGGCAATATCAAGAAAGAGTGCAAAGTTCCATGACAGAGATATTAACAAAGCAGAAACCAGGGAGGAAGGGACTTCTAGAGTTAAGAAAGAAGCCATCAGTTGCAGGTTATTGTACATGCACAGTTTGTTTTGTATTTTCTTTTTAAAGGTTTTGCATGGAGATAGCTTATAGCAAGCCGCATAGCAACACTGTATTTGTAGCCTAATTAATGTCGTTTAGGTTTGCTTACTTTTAAATCAAAAAATGTCCCCATGTTTAAAGCGTGTTGCTATTGTTCAGTAACCTATTTATGGACGTGTAAATGCCGGCCTATACCGCAGTCCACAGGGGGTCGGATATGCGACGTTCTTCTGTATTCAAATAATTAAGCCTAATGAATAACACATACATCGCAAGTAAATCAATTCACACTACAAAAGTAGAAACAACAAAATTAATCCTACTCCTTTGGTGGCAGTGACTATTTTTGTTTCTGACTGTATAAAGTCTTTAAAAAATGTGCAAAAAAGTTTTTTTTTTTTTGGTATGCATGTATGTAGCCTATGTATGTCTACTTTGCAGGAAGCCGGTACGACTAGCACAGTCGCCTGGTTCAAATAGGCTTTGCCTGTTATCGCCCAGCATATTAACCCCTCTGTTAAAAACAGCTATGCAACCAAACTTACTTTTTAAACACTCATAAAGCTCATTGATCTCGCTTCCTGTAAAGTCGACCTGCATTCCTCTGCTAGCTGTAGCTTGTTTGTCGAAAGCTATGTTTTAAACGCGGTGTGCGTTTAAAAAATAAAAAAATAAAAACACAACAATGCATTCAAATTTCAATTCGATACACGAAATGGTGACCGTTATTAAACTATTTATTTCTACTAGAGTTAATGGAAAGATGACCACGAAAGGGTATTGGACGTCCAATGTCATTTGAAAGAGGGCTTCTAGTTATACATACCGCTCTGCAAAATATTACAAATCTAAATAAAACTTGGAAATGAAGAAAACAAATGCATAATAGCTATTACTTGCATTCTTTTAATTTGTGTAATCGTATATATATAAACAGAGGGGTTCCATCATGGTTTCTAGCTGTTGCTTGTTTTCTGTCGCCAAAAAGAAAGAAGTCACGTGGTGTATAGCGGTCTACACCCTCAATGATATCACTTGAGCTACAGCCGGACCAGTCTTAAGTGATCTGGTTTGGAATAGAAACAACAGTAACAAGCCTCAGACCTGTACAACACTTTGGGGGAAAGGAGGTTGCAAACTTAGGGTAAGTTTAAATTCAATTCAGATGGAGCAAGATTTGTTATTGCAGCATAATTTCTCCAAGCACTGAATTTGAATAAGACGTCTAACAACGGTTTTTTTTTTTAGACAAACCTCAAGAGCCTCGATCGTTTCTTTTTCATACTGTAGGCTATATGTCATGTTCGCATGTACGGTGTTTTTGTAGGCTAGTATTCCTTTGTGTAATTAAACGTACATGTTGTGTTTTTTTCCTCCAGACTCTATGTATATATGGTTAATACGTTACTATGTATGATGTGTGCCACGAAAAACGCCCGAGCTAAAAAATAAATAAATAAATAGCTGCCCTGGTTTCATTTAGCACCGGCGCTGATATATCTGATGCAGCCTACATTACCCTTTATTGTCGGTGAACGTTATTCTTTTGTTTTGCAAAATAAATAACGCTACTACAAAAAATAAGTCATAACTGTACTGTTTGTTGGCGACTGCTGAGATGCCCCTTACACTTTACTGTACATACATCACCGGAAATATTATTAGGCTGGGCACATTTATACTAGGCGTCTAACTTGTACTGTGCAGTTTTTTTTAAAAGCTTAGTTTACACCTCAATTAATACATAACTGTAACTGTTATACTCCGCTATATATTGTTTGTTAATAGCAGATTAAGTAGATATATTATTCACACAGAAACAAACCCTTTACTGTCGTGACGTTATGTCATTAAACGGAACACAACAATAATAATAATAATAATAATAATAATAATAATAATAATAATAAAACAACAACAACTATTAGCTTTGACCTAATTAGAGACTAACCACTCACAAATAACGAAGAGTAAGTAACATCTGTTGCTTTTTGAGGTTTACCGACAACACGTCTTTTAAACAGACGTTACAACACACCGAGGTGTTGGTAAAAGGTTCGTATGCATCCTGATATTTATACTTAGTATATATTTAATAATTCATCATTATTATTTATTAATTATCTGGCAGACGCCTTTATCTAAGGCAATACAAGGTTACACTGTTAAAACAATATTTAAATACAGTATAGTTTAAGTGCAAATTATACTACTAAAATACAGCATAAGATAAAATGCAACCGGTTAGGATTAAGACTCTATATATATATATATATATATATATATATACACACACAATTATGCAATAGTGAAGGATAGTGCTTCAGCTGAGAATCCGGTAACATGGTGCTTAGGTCAGTACAGTTCATAGTAAAAGAAGTAGATCAAGATATTTACAAGTAGTCTAAATAGATGAGTTTCTGGTTTCATCACAGAGGGGCTAGGGATGAAATGTTTGTGCACTTGATTTTTTAAGTATGTTTTACCTGAGAATTCTGATCAAGGGTTTTGAAGTTATGAACAAATATTGCATAAACCACTTGAGATACTGACTTCACATTTTCATTGTTACTTTAACTCCTGAAATAGACCTGGGTCCTAATGTGTTTGCCATATTGTGGTCTTGGAAATTATATTGTAGAATGAAATTATCTATGTTAAGTTCAATTTTGGGTTTCAAACCAAATGAACCATTTTGTGGCAGTACTTTTACAAAGCTGATTTTATGTAAAAGTGTGAGGTTATTTCAACATTGTTATTTTCTTTCTAAAGCAGAAGCACTTTATGTATTCAGGTAGTCAATCCAAGCAAACCACATTTTCAATTGTTTCACTGTTTGATTTTCTCCAAGCAGCATTAGCATGAGTTCCCATTATCTCTCTCAAATGGTTAGACGCATTGAGAATTGCACAGGAAAGAATGGGACGAGAGAAATGAGGAAATACATACATGAGGGGCTTTTGAATAGAACTAATATAACTGTAAAAAAATAAAAAATAAAATACTCTTCATGTGTTCTTCATCTTCTACTTGTTGTTAATTTTATTTTGGTTTTTTTTTTTAGATAAATCATGAACCCTAAAACAAGAGTTGTTGTCATCATCACATTCTCATCCATACTGTCCTTTTGTGCTTTTAAATAGTAAGTATAATAACGTGCTTTATTGAACGGGTCCTTTAGCTAATTGAATACTTCCTGAAACCCTACCTGTCGTGCACTGTTTTTCATTAAAAATAAAAAGATATCCGCTATCTTCAAGAAACCTAGTATGATTCGAGTTTGCACACCTTACTTTGTAGGTAGTCTGTAACATCTGCACGTCCTCAGGTCGGTTCCCTTGCATCATCAGGGGAAGCAGCTGGTTTGGTTAATGCAAGAAATCATAATCATGTATCACAGCATTTTGATTTGGTTTTTGTGCTCAGTCTCAGTTCTGTTTCTACTTGTTTGAATTTCGGGCCTCTTACAATAAAGTACTGAATCAGCTTCCCTCTGCTGTGTGAATGCACCTCCTGATCATTATGAATTCATTCTTGTGTTCTTCTATAAGCAATACAGAGTAAGTATAACATGCTGTACTTAAAGGGCCCTTTAATTATTTAATACTTCCTGAATCCTACTTAAAAGGACGCCCAACACTTTACCTTTGCTCTATCACAGCAATATATTTTTATTCCCATATTCGTGGGTCGTACCTCTCTCAATGTTCGCCCCGCAGAAAGAGCAGTTATTTTAAAGTGTTAGTGTATCCAGGCCATGCGTCCTGTCTCAGTACTCCTTTATGCATTCATTTCAATTGAAACACCGACATTGTAGCAGGAAGCAGAATGGACTTGCTTGGATAAACTACAGAAATGCTGCTTCTCCTGGTGAATGCTCCACGAAACAGACAGCACTGGATATGGCAAAGGCAGAGTGATGCGTTTCTTATAAACACTGCAGCAATGATTTGTATGTTAAACAGAAACTTTTCAAAATGTTGTATTGGTTTCTTGAAGGGGGGCCCTATCCAATATATATATATAATTAGGATGTTACTCCCGTATAATAATTTTTTTCACCCTGGGCAAAATTCTCAGAAGGTCATTGTGCAACAAATATCAACATTTCTGAGAATCTTGCCATCTATCTTGTACTGCAAACTTTTTTTTTACATCCTGTTTTTTTTCTTCATAAAGAGCCCTTGAATTGAATTCCTGAAATGTTTGTTTTGTGACTTCAGAAAACCGTTGCCAATGAAACCTTTGGAGTGAATGGCTTGTCCTTTTCCCTTGTCCTGTTTAAACTATTCCTGTTTACATCATTACTAATCCCAGCATGTCTCTCCATTGTGATTGCATTTGCAAACTAATACTAACCTCATTAAGATGCAGCACCAGCCCAATATTCATTTATTTTGCAGCACAGACAAGTGGTCGGACTTCAAACCTTACCTACCCAGTATTTGCAAGACCTTTAACTCCTCTAGGTAGGTTGCCCCAGAATTTGTGTGACATTAGTGTTTGGGGTGATGATGTCTGAGTGTGCATGTGTTAGTAAGCTGTTTGATCTACAGGCAAATATAAGGCGAGATAAGCTGACTTATGTAAAGATGGTTTTCACAAATGAAATACACTTTGGTATTCGACAAATGTATTTTTTTTTAGCACTGTAGCCTTTTGCTTGAAAAAGTTTCTTATAAATACAGCGGGCTCAGCGAATGTGCATCGTAGTTTTAAAATGAATTCAAGTGCCTTCCTGCCTTTGCTTAGTACTTTTTATATGTTAAAAAAAAACATTGGTTATGTGGTGTAGGGATGGTATGGTTTTATTTTTTTTTTTTTTTAATTTTTAGGTTGGTTGAAAACTCATACTCAAATCTCCGTCCTCAGAACCAGTAAGTTTCCACATTTTGTATATGGTATAAACTCCTCTGATATTATGAGTACAGCCCATGTATTTTTTAAAATTTTTATTTTTGTTTATTTTTTTACCTGCTTTCACTTTTGTTTTAAAAGTAAAAACCACAGGCACATTTATAACCCACTAGTAACTATTTATATAGCTCTTTGTGATTTAAAGTTCATCCAGTCATGCAAAGTTAAAGTTTAATGTATCTGAGCTTTACTTTTCTGCCACACCTGTATTGGTACTGACTTTTAATAAACGTCTTTGAAACCATGTTTTAAAATGAAACGCTTTTAATCCATTTCCATTCAGGAAAAGTGAGAAACTATCATGGCTGGACTGGTTTCTTCCCAGGTAAGTTTACATTGCAATTGTTTCTCCCTTGAAAACATCAGCGATGTCAACTTGACATGCAGAGCTACAGCTGTGGCCAAAAGTTTAGCATCACCTAGAATTTTAGGATTGAGACGGAATACAAAATAAAAAAAATTAAAAAAATCTATATGAACATAATTAAGATCTTTTATTTAACATCATGTAATCAAAGAAACTACACAATTATATTGCAAAAGTCTACCAAAATAGTAGTATAGTATTTCATGTCAGTTTTTCATGAATCATATAGAATACTACAAAGCGGTATGTAATTCAATATGTTAAAGGGACATTATTCAGCTTTATGGAGTAAAATAAATATTTTATAGAGTGATGCAAAACTATTGGCCATAGCTGTATTTCATTCGTTAACTGTCATGCTGTGAAGTTTACAGTTTGCGACCAGCCCTGTCTCTCTCTTTAATTCAGTGTAACGTTTGTTCTGTGGTTTTGGACACATATTCACAATATGTGGGAAGTGCTGCCAGCCATGCTATAATATAAATGGCATTTATCCATAATGGAAGGTATAACGAGCGTCGACTATATCAACATGCATCTTAACCAAGTGTTTCTAAACTCTCTCTCTCTCTCTCTCTCTCTCTCTCTCTCTCTCTCTCTCTCTCTCCTGATTCCCGGACAGCAATAAAGTCGAGCTGCGGACGAAGACCCCCTGGAATGCCCCTATTCTGTGGGAGGGGACCTTTAACAGGACCTATTTGGAGGAGTATTACAGGAACAATCCGGTGACCATCGGGCTGACTGTGTTTGCACTTGGGAAGTAGGTGTTTCTGTTGCTTACAAACACTTTTCTGAGATTTTTTTTTGGGGGGGGGGTATGAGAGCACCGTTTTCTGTTTTTGTTTAATTTGTTTGTAAAAGTCATTTTAATTTCTCACTAAGAAGATAGAGATAGAGACTAAATTACCACACTCAGGCACTAAATATCTTGATACCAGTATCCCTGACCATAGGCGCCTAACCCATGGGGCAGAAGGGGCACGTGCCCCCGAGAACACACTTTTTTTGGTTCATTATTTGTGTATTATACCTTGTTGTGTTTGGCATTGTTGCTTTAAAATAATTAAAAGTATTGAGAGGATGGGCCACATTTATAAATAATCACAATAACTTCCTCCTACACGAACATATTGGTTTGACCCAAGGTCTGCACCGTGGCTAAAGTTAGCTAACAGTACGAAAAAACTTTAAGTGAACGTGAACTCGGCAGGCGGTCAGGAGAGACAACTGCACGAAATACTAATGCTACTTGTGTTTGTATTTAATAAATGCTCAGTTTGTAGATATTCTGTATTTTAGTGTTGAAACACCTGTCCAATTTTGTGGGTTTACTATTACAAAAACTGTAACTTCAAAAAGATTGAACAGTAAAAATTAGGTTTACCAGAGCTTCTTGACAAAAAATATTTTTTTTGCCTTCGCCCCCTCCACTATTAAACAGTCCCTGATGAGACAAATGCAGCACATTTTTAAAGAGCAAGCCGTCTCACAAGTACAGTGTTTCTTCAACAGCATGTATTTTGTAGGCGTGTGAAACTTATCTGTAAAAATGTGTTTTTGCAATGGTGTCTGCCGTAACTGCTTTTTTAGTGTGCTGTAAATGAATACTGGAGCTAACTTGTTACTTACTGGAATGTGTATGTTAACCAGGGAACAAGATGTCGCATGTTTTCTTCATGCTTGGCTGGCTCAGGCAGGCGTAGATTACAGATTGCAAAACAGGTGGGCAGCACCAAGCGAGTCTGCATCAGAGTACACATTTCTCACTCGGCCATTTATTAAGTCTTTCAGCTGGCTGGCACTCATTTGGTTTTATACAGCCAAGTTTAATTCCTCAACAAAATGTTGTCCATATATAAGAAACATGCCATGCCTTTTATTTTATGAACTTCGCTATCAAGTAAAAATACATTAAAAAAAAAAATTGTGTTTGGTCATGGCGTAACAAATATCAAAAAGGAATTAAGAATGGAGATCAGGAAACAAAACTAGTGTGTGCATCTGTTTATAGCTACGAGTTGTTGTTTTGTTGTGTTGAGACTAACCAGATATCTCTTACTGTCACACAGATACCTAGATAAGTATTTGGAGAAGTTTCTGGCCTCTGCAGATAAACATTTCATGCCTGGCCACAAAGTTATCTACTACGTGATGGTGGATGATCACTCCAAACTCCCGTACATTGAATATGGAACCAGTCGCTTCTTAAAACCCCGGGTTGTTGCAAAAGAAGCCAGGTGGCAGGATGTCAGCATGATGCGCATGAAGACTCTGACAGACATGCTGCAGGACTTCATCAAGGACGAGGTAGACTATGTGTTTTGCATGGACGTGGACATGGACTTCCGCGCCCCCTACGGAGTGGAGACACTGGGGGAACTCGTGGCCCAGGCCCAAGCCTGGTTCATGAATTCACCCAACACTGCGTTTACCTACGAGAGACGACCCGAATCCAAAGCATACATTGAAATGGGGCAGGGCGACTTCTACTACCACGCGGCTGTGTTTGGGGGAACCCCGTCACGGGTTTTGGATCTAGTGAGAAGTTGCTACGCTGGTATAATGGAAGACAAGAAAAATAACATTGAGGCTGTATGGCATGATGAAAGCCATCTCAATAAGTATTTTCTGGAACACAAGCCCACCTTGATTTTATCACCAGAGTACTGCTGGGATTATAAGATACATGCAGAAATGGAACATGTCAAGTTGGCTTGGGCTATGAAGGACTATGCAGAAGTAAGGGACAATGTTTAGCAGGCAAGGAACCAGAACTGGGAACTGTTCATATCATTGAGTTTTAAAATCAAAATACCAAAGACATTTGCTGATGAGCTGTTTGGATTTCTCTTTGTAACAGGGTTTTGACACTTTTCTTTTTCGCTGTCTGGACATCAAACAATGGAAAATAATTTCTCTGTGGAATACCCAAATGCCTTATAAATTAGGAGCAACCTGTCTGAATCTGATGAGAATAAACATTTCTAATAAAGATTTAGTTCACGATGACATATGAACACACAGCAGCAAATGTAACTCCAGTTTGAATGCTGGGTTGAATTGGGAACAATTGGAAAAGGGATAGCCATAATCATCCCTCCTGCAACTGATTTCAATGTCTTAGGTTGGAAAGGGATATTGGCACATAACATAGGTGGTGGGGTCCATGGTTTATTTGCACTATTTTCTTAAGCACATTTACAGTCCTTTTTTGTAATGAAGGTTTGACTTGAGATACAGCAAACACAAGTCAAGAATACAAGTCTGTTGTAGAGTTCTGGGTCTGTTTGATAGACCTGGTTGCTTAATAACCTTTTATTCTTGTTGTGATCTTGTTGAGCATACCAAAACCACTGGCGGGAGGGAGTGTGTCTCAAGGATGCAGTAAAGCAAGGGGTAATCTGTTTGATTTGTGCTTGTTTGGGACTTGCGGGGCTTGTGATGGACTGGCAGTCTGGTTTCCATGTCCCGTTGAACACAGCGTATGACAGAGTAGAGTTGTTCTGGAATACCAAGGGGGATTTGAGTGCTTTTATGCTCTGTTAAATAAAAGTGCAATGTGATTAGTGGAATACAGTACATTTAGAATTGTAATATATTTTTATACTGGTTTGTTGTAAGGATGTTGACGGTTACGTGTCTCCTCACGTCACTTTGGTTCATGGGTAGCAATCAGGTTAATAATAAAATGGGGATAGGTAATATAAGTATGTTATATTTTTGGTATTTATTACAAAATGTGATTTCTGTGGAATATATATATATATAATATATATAATTACTGTATGTTTATGCCTTATGAGATGAATAAAGAAATAAAGATCCTTGGTGAGGGAATGTGACAATAATGAATGTCTCTATGTGTTTTAAGCTGCTTCTGATTAATTAAAAGAGCCACAAACTATATACAGTAATCCGTCGCATATCCGCCTGCCGTGGGACCAGAGTAAGGGCGGATATGTAAAAAGGTGGATAAATGAATCCTGTTTTAAATACCATTATACACAGCTGTAACAATTACTATTGTAGCGAACCGGACAACTGGGGGCTCAGAAGACCCGCTGGTGTGGTTATGTGTTGTACGCGTTGTGTGAGTGTGTATGCGCAGCTGGGAGTGAATGGGGTTAGTTAGATTGCACGGCTCTGTGTGTGAATGGTGGAGGAGGAGCCGTTAAAGTGTGTGGTGGTTTTTTGAGTGAGAAACAGTGCCTGCCTACAGTGTGAGACTGGAAGCCAGCTACAGTTGTTTGTGGTTAATAAATAAAAGACACTCACCTTGTCAGCGACTTTATTGTTGGCGCTGCAAAGGGACGGCGGTACATTATATTGACACAATTATTCCTTTGAGATTCAGCTTTTATAAGGGAACTCCCCTAAATCCCTTGTTTAGAAAGATGCAGGGTATTAATGCTTGTGACAGAGTAGCCGTCTGCAGTGTGAGTGCGTGCATTCGCTGCTGAGTGACAGGCAGCAGAGCGAGACGGAGATTCAAGTTGATAGCTCCCCGCAGGAGAACAGGATTTATTTGCATATCAAATCAACACACTGAACAGCTCATGTGACACTACCAGCAATGTTTGCGCACGGAGCACATACAACACAGTGTACAAAAACTCTGGTGGATCTACAATCTCTGAACTAATCTCTGTTCAATATTAAACTAACATTGCTGAAGCGATTGGTCATGGATGATAAATGGGTAGGGCGGATACGTGACGGATTACTGTGTGTATATATATAATATATCATTTTGTTGGAAGACGAACAGATTGTCAAAAGTCCTGAACTTTGAAAAGAAATCGGTTTATGTACTTATTAAACTCCTCTTTTTTTATTGCTTTACATGTACAACATCTTAGGGTTCAGTGAAGGGAATGAGTGTGACCTCACTGCACTCAGTAAAAAAGCAGGCTGGTCCACGCTGTTCAAACGCCTGTCCAAACGCCTGTCCAAATGTTGGTTGAATAAAGCTGTAGCACTAACATTTACATCACACGGAGTGTCTGGAGGTCAGTGCAGCACTCTGCTGCAGCTTGAGATTTTTTACATTCGGCTTTCTCTTCAAACACAAATGAAAGACTCCGTCAGGCTAGGCAGTTCAAGGAGAAGCTACTTTTAGTAAGTGATTTCCCCTTGTAGGTGGGGAGTGGCTCGATCTCCTTTGATAAATAGAATGATTCAATTACAGGAACTGGTCGGGTTTCACCGGGAGGGTCATTGACATGACGTGTTTTCTTTCTGTAGTGCACCTTTTTTTTGTTTAGATGTATTACAAGGGCATGGGAGGAGGCTGTGTTGTGGAGGTATGACACAGGCCCGGTTTTTGGGATGGAACCGCATAACAGTCTCGCGTTTTGATTGGTCCATGTCTGTCACATGAATATGTCGTCACACGAGTGGAAAAGCGTGCAGACATTTTTAACATTGTGATCAGAGAGAGAGAGTGATCTGCAATCCACAACCTTACCATTCAAATAAAATGTGGTATTACGCTGTACTGATATAACAAACTATGGGTGATTACTTTATATGAATTATCATGTTATGCACGAATGTAAGAATTGGCTTTCTGTGGTGGTGTAGTTTTTTCTTTCAAGTAGCATATATCTATAATCGTTTTTGCGATATATTTTAATATAATGTATACAATATTGCAGTTTTGTTACAGGATACATTAGTTTATCTCTGTTTTCATTTACGTCGCAAATTCTGGGCTGCTTTGCCTTTCAGATAACGTCCCAAATTCTGGGCTGCTTTGCCTTTCAGATAATGTCCCAAATTCTGGGCCGCCTTGGTTTTTAGATAACGTCCCAAATTCTGGGCCGCCTTGCATTTTCGAATTCAGCCCAGTTTTGGGGACTCAGCTGACAGCCGAGTTTCTAAGTCATCCATGCAGTTTACCATAAACTGGATCGTGAATTCATTTGAGAGTAACCCTTAGTACATGAATCAAAGTTAATGTATTTTTACTCTCCCAGAAATCTTTTTTTATTTTTATGAAAAACAGAAATAAAATGTAAATGTTAAAAAAAACGTATTTCTTATTACATGAAGAAACTACATTGCACTGAAATAGATACGTGAAAATTAATTAAAGCAGTCGTTTTCCTTTATTAAAGACTACTTTATTAAAGACTAATAGTGAAAATAAATGATTGTAGTAATTTTTCTTTTACCCTACCCTTCCCAGTCTTTTCCCCGCCCCTCTTTTGCGCAAAACCTGCACTCAAATTCCCCTCCACACACGTGTACCACCATGCAACCCCGGCACGCACACACCACCATGCAACCCCTGCACGCACACACCCACCATGCAACCCCTGCACGCACACACCACCATGCAACCCCTACATGCACACACCAATATGCAGCCCCTGCATGCACACCACCATGCAACCCCTGCACGCACAGACCACCATGCAACCTCTGCATGCACAGACCACCATGCAACCCCTGCACGCACACACCACCATGCAACCCCTGCATGCATACACCCACCGTAGCATTTCTTTGCAAAATATATTTTCGGGTATTCCGCCCCATTCATGTCTATGGCAGTGTTAAAAAACACATTTTCAGTCACATCTCTCGAACCAGAGCACCTATAACCACCGTTCGAAGGGTTCTAGACCAGCCTGAATGTAACATGCTCAGTTTCGTAGCAATTCTTTGCAAAAAATATTTTCAGGGCGTTCAGGGTGTTCAGCCTCATTCATGTCTATAGCAGGGTTGAAAAACACATTTCAGGCATATCTCTCGAACCCGAGCACGTAGAACCACCATTCAAAGTGATATAGACTCAGGGGAGCACCCCAAACCACCCCCTAAAACGGTGTGGTGGTTCACCCAAAAACTCATGTCATGACGAAAAAATTCACTTTGCCAAGCCGTCCTGGCATCTGAACCATGAAAATGGTGACTCCTTGTGTGGGGCCCCATGGGGCCCCGCCACAAAAAAAAAAATCAAGTTCCTAACCCCCACAGAACCCGAGATACGACCTGTCAAAATTTCCAAAAACTACCCTTTTCGGGGTCATATCTCCATGACCCCGGGGCCTAGAAACCGGGTTGAACTTCCTAGGGTCATGTTTGGGGGCCCTCTTTCACAGGGAGCCACCCATTTTCAAATGCTACATTTTCAACAAATTTACACATTTTCAGCATGATGGCATGTCAAGGTTGCATTTCCAATAGCTTTTGAGCTCCAGGTTGGCAAAAAAAGTCTAAACTGGTGTCCTTTCTAGCTGGGGACACGTCGCTTGGAGGGATCGACAGGGGCCCCGAGGTGGACCTCTGTACCAATTTTCAAGTCTCGGGGACCCCCAGAACCCAAGATATAGCACCCTGAAAAATGTCTATGGGAAATCCCATTATAAAACCCCTTTGGGGCAACGCCCACCATCTGGCGGTGGGGTGGCGTATGAACCCGTGGCCAATGTCTTTCTTTAGCTAAGACTCTTGTACACGCAAAGAGTGCCCTTCTGAGCTCGTTGGCCCAAGGGTCGTGGAGATACGGGTACGATAAGAGACCACCCCCTTCCCTATGGAAAATCCCATTATAAAAACACCATTGGGGTAAGGCTCGGCCCATGGCGGTCGTGGGTCGTACGAACTCAAAGGAACCCATTTTCTTTAGCTAAGACTGTTGTGCATCTAAAGAGAGTACTAGGAAGTTTGTTGGCCCAGGATTTGTGGACTCATGGGGTACGACAGGAGGACCCCCCCCCCCGACCGCGATTTCCTATAGCAAAATACATACAAAAAATGTTCATAATATATAAGACCTGAAATGTGCACATTTTGTAGTGTATTTATGCAACAGAAGCACAAATTTAAGTACATTCCAAGTGTTTTGTGATCACAGTATCAGCTTGAGTGTATCGGAGCATAGTTTTGCACCAAAAGCGAGCAGAGGCGAAAAAAAGCACTATATACCCTATTCTTTAAAATATTACTTTGCAATGCAAATTTGAGGAACGCAACCACTTAGCAACTTGCAAATTGGTACTGCAATTTAAAGGCCTGTAGTGTCAGACTGGTAGTCCCTAACTGATTCAAGTGTTTTTGGAATGATTCTTGCAAAGACTGATTTATAAGAAAAAAGAGAGATTGACAAACAGCATTTTGCTTTATATGCAGAAATGGGCAACTACAAGAGGGTGTCAAACAAGCTGTGAATGTCCTAGGAGGCTACAGAGTACCTCTGGGTATGAATCCAGATGCTCGCAGTACCTGTTCTTAGATGTCCAAAACCACTGTATCGCTGTATAACTGTATACCCTATAAATATCACTTTTTATTGTCTATTTGAGGAACACACCAATTACAAACTTCAACTGAATTGCTGTGCTATCAGAATATCAGTGTATAACTTTGCTGGGTATTGCAGTGTATGCTGGGTATCAAAAGGCCTTCACTTTTACAAAAGGCTGTCAAAATTTAAAAAAGGCCGTCAAAGTTACAAAAAATAGGTGTGCTCCTAACCCAATACTTGTCTTTTTAATTCTGTGCATCCAAATACTTGTAGTTAAAAGTTTTAAGAATTAAGCCTACTGTTTGTTGTTCTGTCCTAAACCAGCAGTTTGTCACCCAAATTTATTAAATAAACGGGGGGGGTCATCAGATTATTCTCCATTTTATTGTAACTGAGGTACCGTTCAGTTGAGCGAAAATTGTAAAGGGGTACTCGAGCTGAAACCTCCAGATAGAAGGGGTACAGTTTTAAAAAAGGTTGAAAACCCTGACCTACAGTATAAACTATAAGGAATAGATAAGGGAAATGTTGACTAATACAATACAATAGGATTTATTTGAAGTTGTTGAAGGGCACTGGTCTCTTAAACCCAGAAGTTCTGATCAACCCCTACGCCTCACTATATATTGATGGACATTACATAAGCAAATGAGATGTCCTTTTTTTTTTTTTTGGTATACCATGTTCCTAAATGTTTTCTGGGGAGAGTAAAAATACATTAACTTTGATTCATGTACTAAGGGTTACTCTTAAATGAATTAACGGTCCAGTTTATGGTAAACTGTGCATGCATGACTTAGAAAATCGGCTGTCAGCTGAGCAGAATATCTCAAAAACTGGCCTGAATTCGAAAATGCAGCCCAGAAATTGGGATGTTATCAGAGCGGCCCAGAATTTGGGACGTTATCTAAAAACCAAATCGGCCCAGAATTTGGGACATTATCTGAAAAGCAAAGCAGCCCAGAATTTGCGACGTAAATGAAAACAGGGGCAGTCTATATGTAAAACTGTGATTACATTAGAGATCAACTAATGTATCCTGTAACAAAACTGCAATAGTGTATACATTTTATATTAAAATATATCGCAAAAACGATTATAGATATATGCTACTTGAAAGAAAAAACTACACCACCACAGAAAGCCAATTCTTACATTTGTGCATAACATGATAATTCATATAAAGTAATCACCCATAGTTTGTTATATCAGTACAGCGTAATACCACATTTTATTTGAATGGTAAGGTTGTGGATTGCAGATCACTCTCTCTCTCTGATCACAATGTTAAAAATGCCTGCACGCTTTTCCACTCGTGTGACGACGTATTCATGTGACAGACATGGACCAATCAAAACACGAGACTGTTATGCTGTTCCATCCCAAAAACCGGGCCTGTGTCATACATGTTGTCATGGGTTCAGGTTTCACGTCCTTTTCACTTCAGTTTTTATTTCCTGCTCATTTAGATATCAGATTTAAACAGATGGAGTTTTCATTCACATTCCTGTTTGTTAAAGTTCGCATTCAGTTCAGGGGCTTTTATAAAAACTTCTTACACCCACACAAATAGAACGATAATTCGGGTTCCACTTACATAATTCTATAAAAAAAAATCTTTATCAAAGTGTTTAAAAAAAAATATATATATATATATATATATATATATATATATATATATATATATATATATATATATATATATATACTGTATATCTCTCTATATATATCTCTATATCTAAAAGAGTAAAATATGGACCTGTAGCAGCTGGAGAGCTAATGGATATGTGTGTTCTGTTTCAGTGCATTACCTCTTCCAAATGCTTATATGTAAGAAATTGGATTTCTAAAACACATTTTACACATTTATAAGCGTTATACCAACTGTTATTGGTGTTTTCTGAAGTGATTTGGTAAAAAACAATCCTCTTGTAGGACATTTCACTTGAACATCTGAAGCTTAAACATTTGTTTAAGCCAACCGGTGGGGTGGTGGAAGTGTGATGTGGGGTAGAATCTCCTGTAACACAGGCTAAAAGAATTGAATCTATTCAGTCTTGAACAAAGAAGATTACGCGGCGATCTGATTCAAACATTCAAAATCCTAAAAGGTAGAGACAATGTCGACCCAGGGGACTTTTTTGACCTGAAAAAAGAAACAAGGACCAGGGGTCACAAATGGAGATTAGATAAAGGGGCATTCAGAACAGAAGATAGGAGGCACTTCTTTAAACAGAGAATTGTGAGGGTCTGGAACCAACTCCCCAGTAATGTTGTTGAAGCTGACACCTTGGGATCCTTCAAGAAGCTGCTTGATGAGATTCTGGGATCAGTAAGCTAGTAACAATCAAACGAGCAAGATGGGCTGAATGGCCTCCTGTAAACTTTCTTATGTTCTTTTGTTCTAACACAAGAATGCCTTTGCTGCAGATTGAGGGCAACCTTGCTGCTCAGCGATACATTGACGAAGTCCTTGAGGCAACAGTTTTTATGTTCCTGCAAGCCAATCCGGAAGTGTCGATTTTCTAGCAGGACAATGCAAGGCCAGACAGTGCTAGAATTACAATTGCACGACTTCAAGAAAACAATGTCAAGGTCTTGCCGTGGCCAGCTTTCTCCTGACCCAAGTAGAACATCTGTGGGACCAAATCGCCAGTGCTATCCACAGGAGACAACCGCGACCAGCCAACCTTCACCAGCTGGCTGCAGCTGCACAGGAAGAGTGGCGGAACATCCCACAGCAGACTATCCAGAGGCTGATCAGGTCTATGCATCAACGCTGCCAGGATTGTGTTAATGCTCAGGGAGGTCATACCCGATACAACATTACAAAGTTCGTCATTTTGACAGCGTGTCACGTCTCATACTGAAAACTTATCATGATTCTTTGATCTGTATTTTTGTTCACATTTTCTGGATTTTGTTTGATATCTATGCTTAAAATATTTGATTAAATTAAATCCATTAGACCTAAGTGTTGGGTTTCTTTTATGCCTCTGTATATTTTGTGTTGACTGGACATTTAGCGAAATAGATACAGTTCCGGTTGTAATCCCATATATATATATATATATATATATATATATATATATATATATATATATATATATATATATATACATATGTGTGTGTGTGTGACAGGAGACATAGTTAAGAGACTGTGCTATTTGTGTTCTGCCTTGTAACAAAAATACTAGTGTTAGTGTAATGGCATTATGGGGCAAATGGGAGCCAAGTAAATGGCACATAACAATATCCAAACAGCTGAGTTTGCCCGAAATATACAGCGTGCTTAATATGGTATAAACGATGCCTTTGTTATTGAAATCAATGGGAATGGCAAACGCTATTTGTCTGATATAAACAGATGCTCAAAATAACCCGGTACAGTGTAAGTGTTGTATACTATGCAATATATCATTTTATATACAGTATATATATATATATATATATATATATATATATATATATATATATATATATATATATATATATATAGATTCTGCACTGCATTAAGTCTAATAAATCAATTTTTATTTCATGCTAAACTCTTTTGAAGCTTTAATTTGTTGTACTGCTTAAGCAGTAACGGTGAGGGCTAAATGAAAGACTAGGTCAGTTATCTACTGTACAGTGAATGACCACTGCGGAGAACAGTAATGCCATTATAAACCAAGCAAAGATTGTTTGCAGGAAGTCATTATTGCAGTTTAAGGAGAGTTTCCCATTAGCTTTTAGAGAGGTTATGGGATATTGTCCGCTCTCCATTCTCTGATTGGCTGGGCTTTTTAAATCTAATCAGCAACTGCTCAATAAAATAAATTAGGGAGCAGCAGACACAAGGCTTTCAGTTTTTTGTGCTCCATCCAACTTCCTCATCCAAGCGATTAGTAGGAAGGGAAGCCTTCTTGAAACACGACTGATAGCTCCCGTGCACACTGTGAAATCAATTGCTTTATTGATGATCACTCCCTAATTTAGATGAAAAATAAATACTTGCATGCATGTAACACACATTAATATACTGCAACTATTTTCAGCTATTCATTTAGTAATGACCAAATCCTTTGAGAAAGTCTTTTATCTAAAAGGTCCTGCACAGCGAGGGTCCTCCCTCCACTGCTGAGGCTGCAACTGAAGTACAGCTTGTCAGACTAGAACATGGAGTGCTGGTTCTGTTCCAGCTCCCCCCTCTATAACAGGAGAGCAGCAAGGACCTAATGCACCATCTGTTCTAATGGAGGACAAACATTCATTGCATGAAAGCAAAATACCCTGAGGATCAATTAAAAGCCGATGGATCAGTTAATGTGTAATTTGCAGAAGGACACTTGTTTTGTTGCTAATATACACCAATTCAGTGGAACACGGGAATCGTAGCTATCACCTTTACATATTCTTCAACTTTCCAGACTCTTATTATGCAGCAGGAAGAGGCAGAGCACAAACTCTTCAGTCAGGAAGCAAGCCTGTTATAGGAGAGGTGTGCTTCTGCAAGCAGGCAGATTGTTACAACCATAGGGGTAACGGCTTGCTCTTCATTTAGTGATTACAAAAAAAAAAACACCACAAACTCAGTTTCTACTTCTGACACATTCTGATGCGTTCTCGATTACATTCTGAAAAGACAGCATAAGAAAGGCTAGATTAAGAAATGCTTTAACTAGGTCAAGGTTTAGAGAAGAGTGACAGATCTGAACTTGTTCCACAGGGTTTAAACTATCTGAACAATGCATGTTGTCCTTGATAAGGACTTGGGTGCATTAGAATAGAAAATGAAGTTTCGTACAGGGCCTCTTGCAACAAGAGTTTGTTGGGGTAAGTTTAGCAAGTGCCGTATAGACAGTGTAATGGTACGAACCAAGCACTGGCAAACACACTTCCAACAGCTTCCTGCATGGTTTCCACTGCTGGAGAAAGAAAGCACATTACACAGTCTACAGATAGCATTCTTGCTGAAACGTCCTTGACCAAGGGCATTGAATTCTTGCATAATCATCCAACCACTCAGTTTTGCATTTGTAAGAGTATATTCCAAGACATGATTCCATTCAAAGAGTTGTAAGTGGATGCATTTATTTAATGTCAATGTCCTAATACAGCACATGTCGACTTTTTCCTAATGCAATTTTTTGTTTTACCTGTGTAATATCCTATTGTGTGCGTGTGTGTGTCGTTTCTGCTTAGTGTTCGAGGAAAAAAAAAATGTTGCATTGTTGCATGTGCATCCCATGATCAGCCTCAAGGTATATTTTTTAGCTGAGTTTTAGATGAGTTGATCACCTAGGACTGCATCAACCATAGTTTCCCCAGGAGTACACTAAAAATAGGTGGTTAATTACAATCCAGTGGGAATCCCTAATACTGGAAACTGCTCTTGGTTAGTTGTTTTTTCCTACCCTTGTAAGAAGTGCAAAACAAATTGCTGGTGGTGCCTTTACGTTCAGGAAACCGTCAGCCTGCAGTGGATAAACTGGTTCCACAACAAGCCTTTCTTGTGAGCCTCTTGCAAACAAAGCACATACACATACAATGGAAGGATCATTCTCCTATTCAGTTCCAAAGGGCTTTGTGATGTCACTGACGACCCCCTTGATTTTGTTCTAAATTCCAGATGACCTCATAGCAAGTTCCTTATTATATGGCACATCAGGGTGTGTGTGTGTTGGTGCGGAAGATCGGGTTGTTTGAAGCACCAGAGGCTTAGCGATATCCCACAACGGGATGCTGTGTTGCTCAAGAATATGATGGTTATATCATGCTAAAACCACGATATACCTGAAGAGCCGATCTCTCAAGGAGAAAAAGCTATTTAAATGACAGATTACAGATATGAGAATGAACAGAGCTACTGACAAAAATGATTTTGAAATCGGAGAATTTGTAACGTTAAAAACTGTACAAATCAGCCATCGGATGCTACTTCCAAGTTCTTCATGATGTTATGATGTTCTTGCCCTTGGTGAGTACAGCTTATCACCATTGTACTATTTTATTACCATGCCAAGTCAAGTGTACTCATTCGGAACTGCAAATGTAGGTACTGTGTCTGTATGCCACTCATAACGTCAAATTTAGATTTCCAAGGTAAAACTACAGAACTAGACACAGTCGAACTTCTAAATGACATTAGCTGACTTAGCCAACCTTGCAAAAACAATCTCGTTGTTGCTGGTAAACCTGTAACCTGTTTGACTAGCTCAGTTAGGTAAACAAAATAAGCTTACCAAATGGCTAAGTTGGGATGGCATTGTTTTAGTCAGAAGTCTTTTATAATATATACTGCATGCGTCACCACAATACATTGATGTGGGGGTTTACAGATGTGTAAGTCTCATGTCATGGGGGTTCAATTATTTAAGAACATCATCCCTTAAGTTTGACCAAATGGTAGTCTCAAATTACCTGGGAAAGCCAACCCCAATACTTCAAAAGTTCAAATATATAACAATGCTATCAACAATAGATATCAACTCTGGTAAAGTAAAGCAATGTATTGAATAACAAAGGGTTAAATCAAGCTCATCAAACCAGCTCCTTTGAAATTGGTTGAGGATTAGGTCCTTGAACAGTGGTGTGGTTGTCTGTGCACCTGTATCTTTACTTTGTCCAACTGCAATCACCTGCAGGAGTCTGTGAGATCAGTATTATATCCAAGGTCACAGGCTAGCAGCTTGGTTACAAAGCCACAGTTGCTCTAAACACAAAAGGCAGAGAAAGTTTTGTCGGTTCCAGTCTGGTTTCACTGGTCCACGTGATTTTGTAGATCAAGCGTCTGCTCTTGAAAACAAAGTCCCAAACTCATTTTCTCTCGGGTTAGTTATTACAATTACAATATTACAAAAACAGCAAAACAACTAGAAAACAAAAGGTTACGAAGCTTGGACCACGTGCTGCTCCCACGAAAAGGGAGGTCTCGCGTCAGGAATAGGGTGACCATCCGTCCCTAATTGGACGGGACAGTCCCTAAATGTAAAGATCAAGTCCCGATACGGGATTTGATCCGGCACCTCTCAGATTTGACTTTTTTCGTTCCGGCACCTAATTTGCCCGGATCCGGTACCTCTCGCGGCATGATTTCTTATTTTTTTCCACTGTTTGCACTGTAAACATTCTAATAAAAGTGATCAGTTAAAGTTGTCTATGTCTCCTGGTTATTTCTCCCGCCCCCCGTAAAGCGCATCGTATCCTGCCACACCGATTCCAGCAGACCTGCTCTCTTATTTGTACATAGAGGTTATGGGGCGGGCCGGCGAGGTAAGTAGCTGATCTTGAAACAGTGGTGGTCAGCTAGTGAGGTCCCTACGTAATCACGTCACGTAGCCTAGGCTCAAAAATGAGGGGGAAACTGCTCCTGATGGCGATGCCTTACCTAGAAGCGCTGTGTGCGCTGCTAATTCCGGTGAATCGGTTAATTTTGTTCATTTGATTCACTGATTCAATGACACAAAACTAATCAATGTAGGCCGCATTAAGATTGTTTACGTAGGTTTATTTGAACCGGAAAGAACGAGTCGTTCACAAACTGCACATCACAAAAGCTAGGGAGAATATATATATATATATATATATATATATATATATATATATATATATATATATATATATATATATATATATATATATATATATATATATGGTTGACAGTGTTCATAAACATTAAATTAAATATAGTTTGACAAAAAAATAAATAAATAAATAAATAAATATATTTAGAATACTGGAGGTAACATAACAGGGTGAACCATTAGTATTGTTTAGCCATCAGTATCAATCTAATTTAATTTAATCTTTAAAAAAAAAATAGTCAATTGCAATTCTTACGTGTTTTTTTTCTTTACATTTGGAGTCACCCAATGTTTTTTACAAAAAGAAAAACGAGAGGCTTGAACGAATGGTATTTGTGGAACTAATCCGAGGTATTTATTTAGCACATAGCAAAACTCTGTTTGCCCAATTCGCCTTCTATCCAGTAAACCTTTGGGATTAGTCATGTAGTCAATCACACGTTGAAGCACACCCATAACCGCAACATGTACATTTTATATAAATAAAGTTTAAACGTGTATATATTCAGTATTTTTAGTGTTTATCACAGTAAAATAACATTTAGAAAATGTATATTTAATGTGCGTGTAAAATATAATAGACGTTTAAGAACGTCATCCATTAGAATGTGCAATATCCTCCTAAAAGGTTGTTGTATCGTAGCTGATAGTACTTCGTGTCACCTTGTGGACTAGGTGAATCGCCGTCATTATTAAATTATAAAATATTTAACCGTAGTTGTAAATTGTCATGTATAAAATACATTCATTCCTCAAGGTCAAATATGTAATCACAAGTTATATAATTAAGCCTTGTGTACAATAACATTACAATACCAGTAGATGTTTGTATTTATTTATTTTGGAAATGAGGTGTATATCAAAATTATTATTATTATTATTATTATTATTATTATTATTATTATTATTATTATTATTATTATTATTTAGTAATTTGGCTGACTTTACTCAAGATGACTTAGAAGTATTAATCATAATTTGTGCAAAATAGTTAGAACTATAGATATGATTAATTTTGTATGTGTATAAAAAATAACAAACACACACAGGCCACAACTAGTAGTGATTCATTTTATTATTTATTTGTTTGGCACACTTACACAAGGTTACGTACATAGTAAACGAAGAAGAACTGGGTAAGAAACATAAAAAATAAAATTATGGTGCACAAACTTGTAATCTGAGTTTCTGACAGCGTGAAGCAGCACTCTTGAAAGTACACACCGTCTGGATCAGAGATATATATATAGCTATGGTCTAGAGGATGTAACTGACGCCATTTTGGCTCACACACAGTTCTTATCATGCACTAAGTAAGCGAGAATTTGGATCCAACATGGGACATACGGTCTTCAGTTTCATAACACTCAATGAGTTGAGAGACAACCCGGTTTCCTTGTTACAACGAACAAATCAGCCAGACTGGAGAGGTAAGGAATCATTTCATGACTTCTGATAGGCTGGTAACTCGACTCCTGTGCGCCTTGCAGCTTGCTCATAGGGTGAATCAAAAGAACCGATTCAATATGGACTCTGATCCGATTCCCATCGTTCACCTTAGTGAGTCGTTCAAAAAGAACGATTCGTTCGCGAACTACACATCACTAGGGAGGGCAGTGCATCCACCGACGAAGTGCCCGGATCAGGTGCAGTTTGGACGGAAGCGCAGTTCAAGAAAAAGCAAACGTATAACCCCTGTTTTGTTATGCAAAATTCAAAGCTGGTCTGTACAACATGCAAAAAGGTAGGGAGCTTTGGTCCGGAAAAGACTGGAGGGATGAAACTAGCAAAAGAGTGGGTGGAATGTACAGTAACGTCCTCTGCCCCTGACGTAAAAAAACAACAACAGAGCCCTCAGAAAAAAAGGTTTTTGAACATGCCCGAACCAAGGCCCATTTAGCGGCAGCAAGCATTGTAGCCAAGGCTAAAGATGACACCTTAACACAGGTTATAGTTACATTGTCTGGCTACATTGTGTTTGTCACTTTTTTCTCATGCGTTCCGGTACCTCAGAGCCCCCCCGGAAAACCCCCCCTCTCGCGCTCACAATGTGTTCCGGGACCTCCCGATTTACAAATTAAGCACTGGCAGGGGGTATCCACTCACACATCTCCCCGCTTGTGCACAGCACACATGGCCTCAAAGGCCACTTTCCCCCTAAAAATCCTAGAAGTTCTGATCATATATATCAGCAGAAATGCTAACAGCAGCAAGTCTAGTTCCTTCAGCTGGGGCAATCCTGGCATCAAAAATGCTGCCGTGGCCACGCTGGCAGCGGCAATGCTGTCAACAGAAGTGCTGACAACGCCAAGGCTGGCTCCTCCGTCTTGGGCAATCCTAGCAGCGGAAATTCTGCCATTGGCAACGCTGGCAGCTCCAGCACAGGCGGCTCTGGTAGTGGTGCGGTGGCGCTGGCAGAGGTAATGCTGCCCTCAGTGCGGGACACTCCGGCAGTGCAACTACTGCAGGTAGAAGTGGTCTCCTCACCTCTCCCCCCTTCCTTGTAGCCGACAGTTCCTTTTTCTTGGGCTCTGGCCCCAGAATTTCCGGCAGCGCAACTGCGGCAGGTGAACTGGAGGTGATCCCTAGGCGATGCAGGCTCAGCAGCCCTAGGCGATGCAAGCTCAGCAGCCCTAGGCGATGCAGGCTCTTCCTCTTTGGCACAGGTGGCTGAAGGGGTCTTTGTGCGAGGCCACACACAGTGGAGTGCCCGGGCTCCGCACATCCTGCTCCGACTGTAGCGATGGTACGCCCTTCAGATGGATCCACTCCTATGTTGTCTCTGCATACTGGAAACAATTGAAAACAAAACTATCAACACAAAAATGATTAGGAACTTCCAGGAAAGTTATCTGCCTCAGTGTCTGGCACTCACTGCTGCAGTCATGGAGTGGAGAAGGGAGCGAGCTGGCATTGTGTGAGGAGGTCAGAGCTTGCACACAAGCACAGCTGTTACGCTGTATTGAATTGTACTGCACGCTGATCAGAATAAAGCTGGGCTTTTAATACACAAGACTCATTCCGAAAGTTTGAGGAGGTAAACTTATTTTCAAAAGCTTTTTTTTAACAGGGTTGCTTTTTTTCAGAGGCTTCCATTTAAGCAAGTTCTCATTTTCTTTCACTGTGGCTCAATTACCATAAAATAACATATATAACAAAATGCTTATCTGTGAAAGCACACAGCAAAAAACAATTTAAAAAAAAAAAACCAGCACAGCATTTGTTAAGAAATTTTCACAAGTGGAGACTGAACTCAAAGGGGCACTTTTATTCCTCATCCAGAAACATTAAAAACAGATTTCTACAGACGAAACAATGCTTCGTTTATTTCTCTACTGATTAATATTGCATGTGTCTGATTTAAAGAAATGTAGCAATTAGACGCATCTAAAAATGTCCAGTCTTCTGAAATAATTTCTTCACAAAATCCCGCTGGGAGTAAAGTTTCTTAATCAGGTTGGGGACTGAAGGATGGTTAAGCTTCTCTCTTGCACACACTTCAACTGTACCCTCTACATGTGTTCTTTCCTTCTTTGGCTTTCTTGGCACATTCTAACGTTTCGCAGATTATAGCTTGGCAGGTTCTTTTATCAACAGCTGCATTATTTATTTTTTTGTGATGGGACCTGTAGATCCTCCCACTCCAACCAACAGTTTCAAAATCAACTGCATATCCCCTCAAGTTCAAATTCCTTGCAAGACTTTTAATACTAGTGTAAGTACTGAAATGTTTACGTTCATCAATTTGATAATAATTTCCATATCACGATATATCGTGGGATTAAAAAAAAATTCTGGTAGGCTCGTAGAGACATGCTTTTTATTGTTAATACTGCTAATAACACAAACACAGTATAATCAAGTTTATTTTATATTAAGATGCAACAAACCCTATACACACCAATCATTGTTAGTCTCATAGGCAAACACCACACACTGAAGTATTATTTAATCATTTTATTCCATTGATTGCCGTTTTTTCTTTTTCTAAGAACCTAACAAATGTATTTCAACAAATGTATTTCAAACATTAAATAGCCGTAAATCAAGAAGAACAACAAATCCACGACCTGTGTACCCTCTCTCGTGAGCTCTGCTCTCGTTTCTTCACCTGTTTCCTCTCACAGGCCAATCTCTTATCGAAATCTATATCCTGTTTTCTATATATGTTTTACTATATATATTGTCTTCCATTTTGAACGTGCTCAAAAGATACCAAATGCTATGCGCATGCTGCATTAAGAGATATGTGCATGCATCAATGATTCATTGCATTTTGTCCATGTGATTTACTTACACTATTATTAAGGTATTTTTAAAATGTGAACTTTCGGTATTCGAACATATATATATACATATACATATACATATTCCAGTTGCGCTCTCTCTCTCTCTCTCTCTCTCTCTCTCTCTCTCTCTCTCTCTCTCTCTCTCTCTCTCTCTCTCTCTCAAATTCAAATTCAATTCAAAGGTGCTTTATTGGCATGACCATTATTTACAGTATTGCCAAAGCAATGTATACACAGTACATCATCTGAACATTAAATAGACAATAACACTGATGAGAATAATAATGATAATAATAATGGTAAACAAATATAAATAATAACCACGTTATTAATAATTTAACAATAACAACAATGAAATATAACAAGATTTGAACTAATATAGAGTGCTCACTGTTTGTCCCTCAGGCTGTGACAGGCGGCTGTGTACTGGGCTGCCAGTTGGACACAGCTGGACTCCTCTCCGAGGAGGATTGGGAGTTTCTGAGAGTCTGGCAGGTCTGGGAATGTTTTGCAGAGATTTTTTATTTGTGGGAAGAAAGTTTCCCTTATTTCTGTGTATTTTGTACACTGCAGTAGAAAGTGCATCTCTGTCTCTACTTGTTGGCAGTGATGACACAGCCGGTCCTCTTTGGGCAGCCAGGTCTGCCTGTGTCGGCCTGTTTCTATGGCCAGGCTGTGCTCACTGAGCCTGTATTTGGTTAGGATCTGCCTCTGCTTGTTGTCTTTCACCCTGCTCAGGTATTCAGCCAGGGTGTAGTGTCTTTTTAGGGCCCGATAGCACTCTAATTTGCTTTGTGTTTTTGTGTGTGTGTCCCAATAGGTGAGGTAGTTTTGTTTGTGTTGTGTTATAATTTGGTTAACTCAAATTGTCTGTGTTGGAGCAGTGCTGTCCTGAGGCTGGTTGGTGTTAGTGTGTGTTAGTGCAGTGAGCTTCAGGACCAGCTGGCTGAGGGGACTCTTCTTTTGGCTCAGTTCTTGGTACTGCAGGGCTTTACTGTGGTAGGAGTTTGGGTTGCTTTGTTTTAGATGAAGCCAAAATTTAATTGCTCTTTTTTGTATTGGGATCAATAATGGATATTGACCTAGTTCTGCCCTGCACGTGTTGTTTGGTGTTTTCTCTGTATTTGCAGGATGTTTTTGCAGAACTCTGTGTGCAGGGCTTCTATTGGGTGTTTATCCCATTTAGTGTAATCCTGCTCTGTGGCGGACCCCACACTTCACTGCCATAGAGGGCAATGGGTTTGATAACACTTTCAAAAATTTTGAGCCAAATTCTAATGGGGAGTTTTATATAAAGCTTTTTCTTTATGGAATAGAAAGCCCTGCATGGCCTTCTCTCTTAGTGCATTCACTGCGGGTTAAAGCTACCTGATGCGCTGATATTTAGGCCCAGGTAGGTGTAGTGCATGCAGTGTTCTATTGTGGTGTGGTGTAGTGTGAAGATGTATCTACTTTCCTGATATCTGGGTTTTTCTGAAATATCATGATTTTAGTTTTGTTCATGTTTACTGCCAGGGCCCAGGTCTGACAGTACTGCTCTAGCAGTGACAGGCTCTGCTGCAGCCCCTGCTCTGTGGGCGACAGCAGGACCAGGTCATCCGCGTAGAGCAGGAATTTAATTCAGTATCAAGCAGAGTGAGGCCAGGGGCTGCAGATTGCTCCAACACTGTGGCCAATTCATTGATGTAGATGTTGAACAGTGTTGGACTCAAACTGCACCCCTGTCTCACTCCACGCCCCTGTGAGAAGAATTGTGTTCTTTTATTGCCAATCTTTACACCACATTTATTTTCCGTATACATTGATTTAATTGTGTCATAGGTTTTACCTCCTACACCACTTTGGAGGAGTTTATAAAATAATCCTTCGTGCCAGATTGAATCAAAAGCCTTTTTGAAATCTATAAAGCAAGCAAATAATTTATTTTTATTTTGGTTTACATGTTTGTCTATTAGGGTGTGTAGGGTGTAAATATGATCAGTAGTGCGGTGTTTTGGAAGGAAGCCAATCTGACTCTTACTCAAGACACTGTGTTCGGTAAGGAAGGCCAGTATCCGAGTGTTAATGATACTGCAGAATACCTTCCCCAGGTTACTGCTCACACAGATGCCTCGGTAGTTATTGGGGTCGAATTTGTCTCCACTCTTAAAGACAGGGGATATAATCCCTTGGTTCCAGATGTCAGGGAAGTAGCCCACACTTAGTATCAGGTTAAACAGTTTGCGCAGGGCCTCCTGCAGTTTAGGGCTGCTGTGCTTCAGCATCTCATTGGAGACGCTGTCTACCCCGCTGGCTTTCCTTTTCTGGAGGGTCTGCAGTTTCTCTTTAAGTTCCTGCGCAGTGATTGGAGAGTCCAGTGGATTCTGGTTGTCTTTAATTGACAATTCTAGTTTTTTCAGTTTTTCATAAATATTGTTTTGATCTAATGATTGTTCATTGTGTGTTATGTTTTGATAGAGTTTTTCAAAATGTTTTTTCCATATATTTCCATTTTGTATGGCCAATTCTTCTGGTTTTATTTAGTTTTTTCCAATGTTCCCAGAATCGATTTGAGTTAATGGACTCCTCGATTTCTGTCAGTTGCTTGTTGATGTGGTTATTTTTTTCTGTTTTAGTGTGCGTTTATAGTAATTTAGAGTTTCACAGTAGCTGAGGCGTAAATCTTGGTTGTCTGGTTGTCTATGTTTTTGATTTGATAATTGCCTAAGTCTTTTCCTTATATTTTTACAATCTTCATCAAACCAATTTTCTTCTTTCAGTTTTTTCTTTTGAGTGTTCCGAATTATTTTTAGTTTGGATTTTAAAGCTGCCTGTCTAAATATTTCATTCATGTTTTCTACAGCTAGATTTACTCCCCGTTTACTGTGAGTATGTGGTGTAACCAGAAAGGTGTTTAATAGTGATTGGATTTTTGGATGGCTGATTGCTTTCTGGTATTCTTCTGCACTGTTTGGAGCCCATCTGTAGGAATGATGGAGGTTATACAGCTTGCAGGGCTGTGTCTGTGTGTTGCTGGTCTGCTCTGTTCTTTTAAGGAACACAGTTATTTGACTGTGGTCTGACAGAGGAGATATTGGCCTGACAGTGAATGCGCTAATAGAGGAAGGGTCTAGGTCAGTAATGGTGTAATCTACTACACTGTTGCCAAGAGCTGAGCTGTAGGTGTGTCTTCCTAAAGAGTCCCCTCGGATCCTACCGTTAATAATGTACAGGCCTAGGCCTTGACAGAGTTGCAGTAATTGTCTCCCACTTTGATTTATTTCTCTATCATAGCTGTTTCTCTGGGAGACAATAGGGCTGGAATATAGGGGTTTTTGCCTGAATATATGTTGGTCTCCCTGTGTGCTGGTGAAGTCAGGCTGCTTGCCTGTCCTGGCGTTCAGATCTCCACAGATCAGAACATTTCCCTGGGCCTGGAAGTGGCAGATCTCTGTGTGGAGACTGGTAAAGGTTTCCTCACTATAGTATGGGGATTCTGAGGGGGGGATATATATTGCACACAGGAAGATTTCATTTTGTGCAGAGACAATATTTCTGCTGATTTTAAGCCACAAATGTGACTCTCCCTGTTTAATTGGCTCTATTGAGTTGGTGAGCTCTGCTTTGTACCAAATGATTATTCCCCCAGAGTCTCTGCCTCGTCTGACTGTGGTCTTTTTCAGTGAGGGCACTATGATCTCCCTATAGCCTGAGGGACAGTGAGTGGACACGTCTGCCCTGCACCATGTTTCCTGCAGGATGATGATATCCAGGCCTTTCACTCTCTCTATAAACTCTGGGGCTGTGCTCTTCAGCCCTAACACTGAGGAGCTCAGGCCCTGGATATTCCACATTGTGATGGATGAAGATTTAATCATATTTATATTTGCAATTATTTTTCTATTTTTTTGTCTTAGAATTAAACAAAACATTTTGGAGAAGAAGAAAAAAAAAAAAATACGTATTTGTTTTGTAATAATTCACTAAATATTAATTATATTTACGTTTTGCTGCTGAAATCTCTATGTACAATATATATATACAATATATATACTTTTTTCCCCTTTTCTCTTTTCCTTTCCTCCCCCTTTTCTCTCCCTTTTTTTTTTTACAATCTGTTTAATTTTTTTTTTTTTTTTTTTTAATAGTAGTGACTTAGCTCATAAGTCTTGTGCAGATGAGGTTCAGGAGGTGGTGAATCTCTCTCTCTCTCTCTACATCTCATTAGTTAACTCTCTCATTAGTTAACTGTCATGCTGTGAAGTTTACAGTTTGCGACCAGCCCTGTCTCTCTCTTTAATTCAGTGTAACGTTTGTTCTGTGGTTTTGGACACATATTCACAATATGTGGGAAGTGCTGCCAGCCATGCTATAATATAAATGGCATTTATCCATAATGGAAGGTATAACGAGCGTCGACTGTATCAACATGCATCTTAACCAAGTGTTTCTAAACGCATCTCTCTCTCTCTCTCTCTCTCTCTCTCTCTCTCTCTCTCTCTCTCTCTCTCTCTCTCTCTCTCTCTCTCTCTCTCTCTCTCTCTCTCTCTCTCTCTCTCTCTCTCTCTCTCTCTCTCTCTCTCTCTCTCTCTCTCTCTCTCTCTCTCTCTCTCTCTCTCTCTCTCTCTCTCTCTCTGTGGCCAACACGGGAACAAGATGCAAATAAGGTTGGTTTGGTTATACAGTCCTTTGGATTCATGTAAAACCCTTTTCTTTCAGGTGTGCTAGCGCCCTCTGCTGGTCAGCACTGTGTCTGGCAGTCAGCCACTGTGCAGCCTCCTGACTGGTTCAATTCTAGGACAAATCAATAAAACTTTTTAACACAGTGTGTCGTGCGTGGTTGCTTGTGTTTCTTTATTATTGCCCACAGCTGATTAAAGAAAAACAACACAGTGTCTGGGTCCTTCCTTGAACCCAGACTACATCGGCCAGTCCCTGGTCACACAGTCCATAAATAACAGGCCTTCCTTTTAAACGCTGGTTGTGCAACACGGCCTTGCGTTAAACAAAAAGACCATTCGCTATAGGCTGTAGTGTTTCCAGTGCGTGCACACAGTTTGCACTGGTAAAACTAATGCCTTTTTAAAAGTGTTCAGTCTCTTTAACCACTAGACCACACAACCAGATACCATCCTCACCACGTGCTACTGCCACCTAGACAGGGGGTGTGAATCGCCTTAGAGTCGTCATTCTTCCTTTGAATTACATACTAGATACGACAAAGTAATACAGATACATACATGTTTCAATTCTGAAACAATAAAATACTATGCGTGGATGTTTTAGTGATGTACATTATAACTTCATTATATATACTTTGTATATGCATTTACCCGTTCTACTGTACATAGCCTTACAATGTAACCTAAGTTATTGCATAGTTATGCTTTGTAACTTTCTTTGCCTCTCTTGTATATGCACTCATTATATGCCTTGTATACCATTGTAAGTTGCCCTGGATAAAGGTGTCTGCCAAGCAAATAAATAATAATAAAATACAAATGTTTCACATACGTGTATTTTTGTCAAAGCAGACATTTTAATGTCAGTTGGAAATGTAGGAAACATATATGTATAATCAATTGTAAATATCAAAATGTACACGTTAAAACATTTTAAATAATTTTCATCAATCAGTGTGTGTTCAAGTGTCCCAATACACAACGAGCAGAAAAACACTTCTAGTAATAAAAGCGAACGTAAAGGGTTGTGAAGCGACCTGATATAATTGGAACTGATTAAATAAATACAGCTGTGTGTCATTTTGGAATGTCTATATTAGACAATTGTGGTCTACACCACTACAAATCCAACTCTCATAGAAGTGCTTATGCTTACCATCTCAACTCCGTCTCTATATTTTGATTCGTCTAAGTTCCTGGACCAAACCTGTCCATGCTCCGTCTGCACAGACTGTGAAGTCGGCCGCAGACATTGACTGCGTTCACTGAGATCATTCTACGGAGATTTTGAGCATAATCTGACCAATTCATCTTCTAAGAATGATTTCCATGAAAGCACCCAATGTCTGCAATCTAGCCGGCGAAAAAGTGCCGTGAACGCATCCTGTAGCTAGATCTGGCGTGGAGTAGGTGGGACCCAGCCATGAAGGCGAGATGTTAGGAAATGCGATAAAATTCGGGTTGAAAACATAACACGGTTGATTATTGAGACGATCACAAATGGCATGCAACCAAATGTGGAGGATACCGGTTGATTATTGAGACGATCGCAAATGGCATGCAACCAAATGTGGAGGATACCAGAGTCACCTTTAATGTCTTTTGTTGAGCCAGATTACAGAAGACTGTGTTGATATTATTATTATTATTATTATTATTATTATTATTATTATTATTATTATTATTATTATTATTATTTAAACTGAATATTTTTTTGATTACTAGTTATTGTCCCATATATAGTAAGTAGGATAAATTAGCGATTTGGATTTTATTGTAAATTGAATGCATGTTAAATCGTTTATTTTTTGTATAAAACGATTCCAGGTTATTTTGCGTCTTCACATTAAAATACCGATCATTTCTTTTAGCTGCTTGCTTTTACACACATATAGATTTCAAACTTATGAGATTTCCAGCGGGATATGATTGAAGGAGCTACACAGCGGATTCACTATGACCGGGTGAGATCAATCCTTTTTTTTCTGCTGGATATTGGATTACAAATGTGTATTTTTGAATGGCCATTCCGTTTTGTTTAGAAGAGCGTTTTTTGTTCTATTGGATCTCTTTGTTATTTTTTGGTTACTGTATTGAACTTTTTTTGTACTTTTTGCTATAAGACCGAGACTGAAACATTGATGTGCAACTATTTCTGTATACATGTAATGTGCAGCCGTGTCGATTCATGAATAAGCAGTTTAATTATTTAGAGGCATATCTTTTAGTTTGCTTCTGTTTTGTTTCCTCTTCTTAAATCTATTCAGCAGTGTTCTGTACAGATGGCTGCGGGTGGAGTTGAGTGACGTCACGCAGCAGCCCTGGAAGAACGCGCATCTCTGCAATTCTGTTCAGAACTATTGAACATCATGTAATCAATGAAACTACAAAATGTATCGCACAAGTCTACCACAAGCCATAGTACAGTATTTCATGTTAAATTTCGAAATGTCACATTTATCTTTTTTTTTGACGGAAAACTACAAAGCAGTTCAATATGTTAACGCAACATTATTCAGCAGGTTTCATTCGACTTTACGAAGTAAAAAATGATTTATGAAACAGTTATTGTCCTCTCCGTAGAAACTGACCACGTCGTCTTCATACTCTGGCGTTGGCCCTTTAAATACAAACTCGTCATTGTAATGCGTCTTTCCGTTTGTGCTGTAGCACGCGTGTGTTGCTGTGTGTACTGGCGTATTAAACTATGTGGTAAATCATTTTCTGTTGTTTCTTGTTTTTATTTAAGATATATTCGTTTCATGTGTACCCTACTTGTATTAAATTAATGAACCGGATTTTAAACTCGAAATGGCTCGTCTCTGGAGTGTCCTTGACTCTAGGAACGGGCATAGGCGCCGGCTTAGTGGGTTTAAAAAAAGCCAACGAGAGCCCTATTCGTGAACCATTAAGCGACATCTATAACCGAATCCCGATCATCCCGATTCCGAATGTGGACGCAGCAACGGACCTTACCAAGTACCACGCGGGTCAGGTCGGAACCGCAAGAGCCACGGAAATCATGAAGTACGGCTTTCCAGCCCTGACTCATATTAAGAACAGAGAATCCTACGTTTTGTCTTATGATCCAAGGAACAGAACTGCGCATTGGGTGATAGAACAGCTGAATACCTCAAACCTGACGGGAGAGTCCGATAGAAAGTACAGCGAGTTTAAAGAGGATGATTCGGTCCACGTTTATCACCGCGCCACGAACTGGGACTACAAAGGCAGTGGTTTCGATAGGGGCCACCTTGCGGCAGCCGCAAACCACAGGTGGAACCAGAAAGCAATGGACGAGACGTTCTACCTCAGTAACATAGCACCGCAGGTATTATTAAGCTATCTATCTATCTATCTATCTATCTATATAATTACAATACTAATTCATATTCGTACTGTAGTCTCTTATAAGACTGTGTACAGCACATATGTTCGTGACAGCTAATGTTAAGTCCTTGTAACCATAAAAGTAAATTGGTACAAAAGACTATTTTAATGATATATTATTTTGTTTGCAATAACTATGGACTCCTAGCATACATAAACATATCTGGGGGAAAAAAAAACGATATTTAAGTTTTAAATACACTGCATTTATATTTTCGTGAGGCTAATAAGGGAATTGATCCTGTCCTGCAACTTATGATTGGTGTAAAAACTGAACTTGGCAAAAAAAAAAAAAAGTTTTTTAATGTTACTATACGGGATCAATGACCAACAATACTGTGACCTATTCTAAGAAGCTGAAAATCCCGAGACCCATTTACAGTATACAAGTGGAACCAACCTATGCTATGATTTTCCAGAATCCTCATTTGAATCAAAAGGCGTGGAACGGCTTGGAGAAGTACTGCCGAAGCCTCACCAGACACTACCAGAACGTGTTTGTGTGCACGGGTCCTCTTTATTTGCCCAGGTGAGACAAAAAAAGGGGTCTAAAATTAATTTTGCTTGCAGGCGCAATGTCCATGCATTGGGGGTAATAGTTTTTTTTCTAGTATACTTTTGCATATCAGTTTATCTAAATATTCGTTTTTTTCTGTATATACTCATTGTGTTGTAGTTCAAAAACGACTGCACGCACGTCCTGGTTAGCACCTTTTAAAGCTCAGTTTCCCAGTCCTGCTGCTCTAATTGGCTGAAAGGGAGCCGATCTTGTTGTGTTGCAGGACGGAGGCGGACGGGAAGATGTACGTGAAGTACCAGGTGATCGGGAAGAACAACGTGGCGGTGCCCACCCACTTCTTCAAGGTGGTCATCCTGGAGAAGCGGAGCGGCGAGGTGGAGCTGCGGTCCTACGTGATGCCCAACGCCCCGGTGGATGAGAACACTCCGCTGGAGCGCTTCCTTGTGCCGGTAGAGAGCATAGAGCGAGCCTCCGGGCTGCTGTTCGTGCCAAATATCATGAAGAGGACCAGCAGCCTCCGGGCCATCACCGCAGCGGGGAAATGAGCAGGGAGGACAGCAAAATATTTCAACCTTTCATGGAACTACATTAAGGAAGAGTTAAACAAATTCACTCCCACCTATAATTGAGTCCTATGTATGCAATCTTGAAACAATATCGTATTTGTCACACGTCTGGTAATGTTAAACAACATACTGAAAGATGGCACCCGCATTTAAAAAAATAACCTTAAAAATTATCAAACAATTGCTAAATGCAAAACTCCCATCTTATAGACGCGCTTGCCCTTAGTGATCTGCACGGTGTAGAAAGTCACTGAACTTTTTAATGTGACTGCATTGCAGGTGTAATGTGGTGCCTGTAAGCAAAATATATATTTAGACGCACAAAATTTAAAAATTACTTATTTCTTTAGTTATCAACTGTGCAAGTTATTAATTTATGTAACGTATCTAAAACAAAAATGCCATTTTCAATTGAGTTTTATTCAATGACCACCCGGCTATTCTCCGCCTTTGTTTTAGTAAACGCAATGTTTCAAATCTACCGACGTAACAGTGTTGGAAACCAATGTGAAAAATGCTCAGGTAAAACAGATTCCCGCTTTGAGAAAAGACGTTAGACGCAATAAAAAATTAAACGTGGTGCTTGTGGTAAAACACTGGATTAAGGAAATTACTGTATGAAAGGTACGTGCACTTTCAACACAAACTGTGTTCATGTTGCATATCCTGACATCGACTCCAAGGTGCAGTGGGTAGTTAAAATGCTTATTTTGGATTGGAGTGTCTTATATTTGAGAAGAACTCAAACGTGCACATTTTATACTATAAAGTAATGCATTCTGAATGGACAGATTTACATTTAGCAATAAAATTAGGATTTTTCTTGTAGTGTACTTCTTGACACCAACATGCAAAACCTGCATTGTGAGGATCTGTAATTTCAACATGCAAGAAAAAAACACAAACACCAAGTGTATTTTAAAGGGTTTTTTTAAAATTCATTTTCAGTAAAATAACAGATGTGCACTGTTTTTGTCAAGTTTCTTAAATATACATGAAGTGAAAATAATGCAATTTTCTGTGTTGGTGTATAACATACCAAACATTTTAAAATATTAATAAAATAAGGTTTCATAATAGATAAACTTGAATAAATGTCAGTGCCTATCGGTACCATGTATTGGAATCTGATCCTACTGTATAAATGTGTTTAAACATACGTAATTATTTTTATTCCTGTAATTTCTCAGACTTAATTTAAACATGTTATAAATGAATATTGTGGTGAAACTCTCATGTTTTAATTTTTTTTTTTTTTTTTTTTTACAAGGTGTCTGAGCCAATGAGAATGTGTATAAGCGGTAAAGTATCAAATCTGTGACAGGCAGACCCATGTCAATCACAGTGGAACACATTTTGAACAGCACTCCAAGGCCATATATTCATCACAGTAGTTCATACACAATACCACTTATGTGTAGAGAAGACATGTTAGACAAATAGACTACCATTTCAAACAGACCCAGAGAAACGGGGACTCTCTGCCGACTTCACTACGAGGTATCTGAGGAATAGAGCTTCAGTGACGCTACAGAACAGAGTTAGTTAGTTTCACAAAGTTGGTTTAACTACAAAAATGAGTATTCACAAAAGAAAAGGTTATCTTGCAGAAGTAGATTTTTTCAAACGGCTGTTTCGATTTTCAGTCTCAATGCAGACAGAGTGATGAGAATGGCTTCCTAGAAAAAAGAACCAGGTTTTAAACGAAGGAATGCAAGGTGTCTGTATACTAATGAAGTCGCAATGTTCAATATTTCAAACAGCACAGATGTACTGGTGTTTATTTTATTGATCTAAACAGTACCGGATCTACACAGTGGAAATACTGCCGCCCTTTAACTCTGTATGGATACAGCTGGGGGATTTAATGGCAGCTGAATTATACAACTCAAACACAATGAAATAAGGTTTATACATTCTGAAGATCCGCTACAGTTCTATTATCATTAAAATAGACACTGCCCTCTGCTAAATCCTGTAGTCTCCAGTGGTACGTCTGTTCGTATTGTCCTGCTCCCTTGGTTTGGGCAGGTGTTCAGGTAATGGTCAAACAGGATACTGGGGTCAGTCACGTCCAGGTTCTGGTCAGTGTCCACACTGGCCTCTAAACCCTGCAGACCCCCAAACACAATCAGGGCATGCCTGCAAGGAAACAGCACAGCTTTTCAATGCACACAGAACGGTTAACCCAATCAGAGGCTTAATGTTTGTAAAGAGAAGCACAGCGAAAAGCATCATTGTGTGCGTTTAATAAGAAACCAGGAATTTCGAGCTTACTTGAAAGGAGACAGGGTTACACTGTCCACGCGACTGCCTCTTTCAGATGTGCCAATTGTCAAGTCGTAACCTTCCTTGAAAGAGCATTCGGTGAACACTTTACCTGTGCATAGAAAAAACATGATAGGTACATTTCTTAAAGAAATGGAAATAGTAGATGTGATAAGCAGACTTATACAGGAGCAATGTGCACCAAAAACACTTACTGAGGCAAGAGGCCAAGCGGACGCTGTAGCCCCAGTAGTGTCCAGACTCTGTCCTCGGGACATGAGGCGCCACTACCCTGCCCTTCTGAACTCTGCTTTCTGAACACACACAGAGTGAGACGTTAGCTCAACGATGCAAGGGAAGAAAGCAGGTAACTGTTTGCAAGAGGCTTTCTGTCTGCTCAGAAGTAGCTCTGCAAAGGGACAATACCTGGATTCTGGCTCTTGTCTAGTCGCACTGTGACTCGAAGACCAGCCTGAAGCTGCCTGTCGATCTGCACCTCCTGAGGGTAAAACAAACACATACAAATGAATTAATTAACTAAAGCCTGATTCGCACGGTACCAAAAATCACCACATAAACAGGTACTTTTGGAATTTTTACCGACATCGGGAAAATTTTGTCCCATGCGAACCGTCCGTTTATTTTTTATCCCGGATCATTTTCTCAGAGGTCCTCTGTTTGTTTTTTTAATGCCCCCTCCCATCATTTGATTCCTCCTCTCCTTGTGAACGTACCTTCCTCATTCCACAGTTAACAAAGGACCCTTTCCCTGGTTTACAGGGCCTGTCTAACACCACACCTTCCCGGAACTCCGACTCCTCATCCATCCGCATGTGATGAGGGCTGTCCAGGGGGTTTAATAAACTGAAAGGGGTCAGGACTCCAATCTTTCTTCTTTGGGTTCTCTCTCTCCTCTTTTACTTCAAGTATAACACAAAAACATTTTTATATTCCTAAGTACTATGACCCCTCCTGACTACAACTATTTCTTTGAAATGAGTGAATTCCATGTCAATGGTAAACAACATTTTTTTCAGTGCTAATGGCTGGTGTGAACCTTTTAAAAAGATGCCCCCAGTTTTCTTTGTGAAGCAGAACATTAGGCTAAAGTGGGGTCTTATTGAACTGGGGGGGGGTCGTGTTGTTTTGACTGCTGTTTAGGGCATAAAACACCAGGCCTGGCTGTTTTTAAGATTTATTCTCAAACGTAGGACTGAGTAATGGATTATTCAGAAGTTAGCTATAGCAACTCCTTGTGCGGACCATGAATGAATGGCAGATATAACTTACCAGCAAACTGTAGATCTTGATGCTTTGGAAAAAAGGACTTCCGCAGATATCTGCCAATAATGAAAACACACACACAAATTAGAGCACTTTAGAAGAGTACACATGTGAAGCAGTGATGCAGCCGTCGCTGTATCGAACCCCTTCAGACATTGCCTGTTTGTTTAATGTTTTTAGCACCTTTTACAAAAGCTTTTGTCCTTTTACTGTCTCTCCAAAATGTGCCAAAACCATATTATGAAAGTTACAACACAAACAAAGTTGTAGCTAACAGAATAACTCTTACAGGTTGTGCACTTCCTTCGTTTTAGATATGTCTCAAATATACAGTTTTGAAAGAAGCACATTATAATAAGTTGGGATGTTTTGGAACGAAAATACATGTGTGCTATTATGTGTTTCTTTCAAAACTGCACATTTGAGACGTATCTTACTGATCGAAGTACAAGAGATATGAAATTATTTTCTTAGCTACAATTACTTTAAGCATGCAGACCTGTGCACTTTTTAACTGTAATGGATATGTCAAAACATTTCATAGCATTTGGGCATTCACATTTTTAACACTGTTGATTCTGCCAGTGAGGCACATACCATTATTCGTTTAACACCACCACCTAATATTCTTACCACATCCAAAACTGTAGGGAAAATGTGCAACTTACTGTGGGCACTCCAGGTACTGGAGAATGCGAGCAAGCTGAACACAGGCTTCTCCTTTCTTCCCAATCCCTTTGAACTCTCCTACCACACTCCTAGAAGTCAAAAAAACAGGGTCACTTAACCTTGAGCTACCCACTACCCCTTTAGTCCTGCATTCGACTATTCCTGAATCCTACAAGTGTAACCCCCCCTGTATAAGGAACATCTGTTTCAAATACAGCACAGCGGTCCCCCATCTATCTTCAATCACCTGGACCTATGCATGAGGAACCACCCGGTTCATAGCACTTGGGCATTCACATTGTTATTAACATCAAACAAAGTTGTACATTGGCGACAGTCATATCTTATACACATTTTTTTTTTTTATTGTGTTTAAACATACAAGCAATTGAAATAATACATGAACCACAGTCAGATCTGTGACGCTGGTCAGGACGTGCTTACTTGGTATCATCCCCTTGCTCATCAAACACCACAACTTCATCCACGCAGAAGACAGCACATGCACGGGCTATCTGTCCAGCGAGGTATGTCCGCAGCTCAGGGGACTGGGCATTGTCCAGCACTGACCCTGGCAATGCTATACTGACTGTGTATGGACGGCCTGCGATCGGATTACAGAAAATAAGAACTTATTAGATGTTACATTTTTTTTTTTTTTAATACAATGTCATCACAGCAGAGAGCTCTTTAACATCTGGTTGAGTTCTGCAACAGAGCTAACAGCATCATGTTCTCCAGCTGCTGATGAGCAGTGTTGTGAGGTGCAACGTTACCTCTCCTCTTTATCTCCTCCTCTTGTAACTGTTTTTTCTTCTCCTCCTCTTCCTCTTCTCTCTGCTTCTTCTTCTGCTTCTCCAAAGTCTTCAGAAATGTTGCTTCTTTCAGTTTTTTTGTTTCCTCTTTTCCTGCAATTCAAACCAAATTTACAATGGCTTTAAAACACACTCACACTTGGCATTTTAGAGGAGAAACACTTAGAACAAGCAAAGATTTTGAAACCGATTTAAATCTTAGCACTTCCAGTATACTGTTTATAGACCGTTTTTCAATTTGACGTCAGGGCTGGAAATAAGACTCCTAGCATAGCAGTTTCACCCATTCCAGGTTTTAATGCAAGCTTGATTTGCCACAGTGTATAGGTAACAAGCACAGATGTGTCTCAACGGGGGGCTTATTTCCCAACCCTGGACTTACAGTTAAGTAAAGACTAAAACAGAGTTTAAATTAGGTTATGCTCATGGGCTCTTAAAGCTACCGCATGTCTAAAGTTCTTAGATCTAGTTTTGAAACACAAAACACAAAAACAAAAAAATCGAATTAAAAAGTACTCACTTTCTGCTTTCCATTTTTTCCAATCAACCTTCTCTTGGCCCTGAGGAGAAATAAAACATACGACTTTATGATGAATGTACAGTTTGCTTTGCTTGTCAGGAGATGCTTTCTTTGAAAACGACTGCAATTTTGCATATTTTACATTCATTTACGTTCTTTCCATTCACGTCCTGTTATAAGTTTAGTGGTTTTGTACGCTGGTATTAGTAAATAACTACCTTTTCAGAAATTTTCTGCTTCTTCAGTCGCGGACTTTCGTCCATCTTTAAACAGAGCGCGACAACCACAAATTACCATGCTGGTTCCATTTCCGGTATTTTGTACTTCTTGTATTTACTGGAAACTCGTGTTTAAAAGCAGGGTTGATTGGACAGTAGAGGCGAGGGTCAGGGAAACGCTAGTCTGAATTTAAAGCTGCACACAAGCAAATAAAGCGTGGCCTTATTTGACCTACATTAAAGGCATAGTTAAAACACAGTGTATATTATTCTGAAGTACATGTAATTTATTTAAAAGTACTGCATGATATTGAACCGTTACTTGTAAAAACAAACCTCATTTCTCAGTGCATTCCCACTGTTAACCTGTTTAAGTAGTAAAGTCATGAATCCATTTTTTTTTTTTGGAAAAAATTTTTTTCCACAACTTGCAAGACATAACTCACAGGAAAGGGATTTACTTGAGGACACTAATGTGTTTTCAGTCTGGAGTTAAAAAAAAGAGTAAAATAACCTTTTAAAAAAGCTGCCAATTCACACATTCCTTTTCCAGGTTTATGCAAACGGGATCTGTGAAACTGATCTATGAAAACAGTCATATCTTACACAAGCATAGTGTTTTGATGGCACAGTGTTTTTATAGCAGTGTTTTCATAGTATCAAAAGATGACACTACAGTATGTCACTATGCAGATACAGGCTGCTTAAAGAATAAATGTAAGTAAAAGGCACACTGTGAATAAAACAATACCCCTCCTTTAATATTTTGTTACTAGCCATTCGCATATTAATAACACAACCATTTTTAAAACAACATATATACAGCATGTAGGATTCTTCACTGTTGCTTTATTTTTTTGCATAAAACAATTTCGGTGCAGGTTTAATTAAAACAGTTAAAACTTCACTTGGAAAGAAAACAGTTCCAGCACAAAAATCACTCAGTTGATATTACATAACCAAACACTGGCATTTGAAATCCTGGCTGACACACAAAAGAAAAGTGATCATGTAAACGTCATCATCTTCAGGCAAACGGCATCCACTCTCATTAAACTGCACCTCTTAGCATTTACAGATGGCAGATGGAAGGGGTTGGCTTGCTCTCTGCCACATTCATTACAGCTCTCTTTATGATTCACATAAAGGTGCTTCTATGTGCAAAACAGAATCAACAGAATTTAATACAGTGCATAGCAATGCGTATTTTAAAGAGGTGGAAGCATTTAAGAGCAAAGTGAGAAATCGCTATGGATGCAGAAGGGCTGACATTAGTGTGCAGGCTTTAGATCGATCCTTTTAAAGATGTGGCAGTGGGACTGGCCATGCCCTCCAGTGTGGCGCTCATTTCTGTGGACTCCATTCTTTCAAGATTTTCTCAGCTGCACACAGTGTGGAGTCCTCCTGAGGAGTTCAAGAACAAACCGTTTTAAAAGCCAAGCTTCTAAAAGGAGAACAATGCTTGACACTTTGATTTAAAACTGACTTTAAAATTTGATTAAACCTATTCTTCAGGTACCTGGTCTTGAAACGGTGCCCCATACAGTTTTAATAATGTTCTTGTTTAAAAAGGTTGAAAGCATCAGCAATACAAGCATTTACCAAACATCTGGACTTCTTGTTTGTTATAGACCCCCCCGCCCCCCCCCCAAACTTCGGCTGTGTTAAAAAAACAAGAAACAGTTCTTGTGAACATGCTGTAGGTGTTTGACAGCTCAAAAAGATTCCTAATATTCTATTGCAGTTCACTAAAGTGAAGCTTTTGTCATTTAAATCATTAAAAGAAAGCCCACAGTACCCCATGCAGTTTGTTTAACGCATTTTTTTCATTTTTGTATGGAACATTGAGGTGCAGCTAAATTGGTCAAAAACAACACGATTGCAACATTGCAGAATTTTTGCATTTCCTTCAATGATTTTATTTTTTATTATACTTTACTGTAACATGCACAATAAGATAACTTCGGACCCCACTGGCAAGGTGCAGCTGTAGAGAATCTGCATTTATAAGTAAAGGGCTCACTGAATGCCCACAGAACACAAGAGGATCTTGAGTCCAGATGTATGAGCGTGCTTGAAACCTTTGAAACCTACCTTAACAAAACAGAACCGGACGTAGTTTTCAAAGTCCTTCTTGTGCTCGGCACTGTAAAAGGCAGACACTGGGATTGTAGCCAGACCCTATCGGACATCGGAAGTAAGAGTTAACCACGCAGTCGACAAAAAGAAAATGATAACGAAGGACCAAAGTAACGGAACCTGCTTTGAGTATGCACTCACCTTATTCTTTATCATCCACTTTACAAATCTGTAATCATAGGGTTCCTGATTGGCATCGCTAGAGTCTTGCAGGTCTGCCTCTGGAAAACAACAGCAGATTTTAAAGGGAAGATCCACTTGCAGTCAAACAAACAAGACAGCGGTTAGCCTGGATTCCACTGGATTTGGAAACCGTTTTTTTCTGTCAGGATTGGTTGCTGTGTTTTTTATACGCTTCATGATTAAAGCTCTTACCAGGAGCTTTAAAATCCACTCCCTCATCTCTAACTAGCATTGGCAGCATCCTCACTGAATTTCCATTTCATAACATATAGATAGACAGGGTTAAGAAGACTGACTGAGTGTAGAGATATCTGCGATCAGGAAGTACCCGCCCTCGGGCATGATGGGCTGCATCCCCACAGCGAGCAGGCTCTGTGCCAGGCGGCTGCGTTTCTGCTGGAGTTGCCGCGGGAACTGTAGGAAGTAACTCTCTGGCTTCCCAAAATAATCCAACTCTCTCTGGAAACCGTGGGCCACAGCCTCCTGGGACAGACACGAAACAAAAACTTTACCGTCCCCGGACCAGTTATAACAAAGCCTGTGAACACCCGAGTTCTCGAGTCATCCTTACCTGGGCTGCTGTTGCACAATGATACACACAATTCTGGTGTACTGTTTGTGCATGCTTCAGAAGATGATCAGGGCCCATTGCCCAGCCAACCTGAAACACAAGTGGGAAACAAATTCTTATATGAACAGTGGGTATAATGGATCAATCAAATAGCATGGTCCAGTCCCAGGGAATCCACTAGGGTTGCGCTTATAACCAGGAGGTTCCCGGTTCAAATCCCACCTGAGCCACTGACTCATTGTGTGACCCTGAGCAAGTCACTTAAGCTCCTTGTGCTCCGTCTTTCGGGTGAGACGTAATTTAAGTGACTCTGCAGCTGATGCATAGTTCACACACCCTAGCCTCTGTAACTCGCCTTGGATAAAGGCGTCTGCTAAATAAACAAATAATAATAAACAGATGCAATACAGGGCAATGCTCCAGGGCTGTCAAATGCTCAGAAGAAATCCAGCTGTGTCTTATCCTGGCAGGGTATAGGTTGATCAAATCACCCCCTAAGTCAGTGGTTCTCACAGTTACATACCTTCATTTGAGTGAAGTTCATACTGTTATTTTTTTACTTTGCAGACTTCTCAACACTCTGGTCTCACAACAGAATGAACAGCACGTAGCTAGCGGTGATAACAGCATTGAAATGGGTTGAAAGGCTAGTGATGGTCAATTGTTAGCTCACTTTTGCTCTTGTATTTCAGAAGTACTGAAGCTCCCCAGTTTACGGTGTTATTGTTTACCTTTTATTGAAATGGTTGGTTTTTAGTACAATTTTAGTTTCTCTCACCTTCCATCCTGTGGCACTGAAGGTCTTCCCTGCGCTTCCGATTGTGATTGTGTGCTCCCACATCCCAGGCAGGGTGGCTAGGCAGAGAGACAACACGCTGAACAGCAATGACATTTATACAGTGTCCATACCCCTTGGACTCGATTAGCAGCAGCAACAAACCTGACTTATCATGCCGACATCCCAAGCTGCTTCACCAAAAAAACACACAAAGATTCAACGATACAGCCTCCTGCGTAACTCAATCACCTCTCAAGCATAAGAAAAAAAAAAAAAAACTGTTTTGTACAGAACCAGGGAATCCCCCTGGACTGCATTAACCACTCATAGGGGTAATCCCTGGATTAAATCAATCCAGGGTCAATCATTGATACTGTAGTTTATCCCGGTGCGGTCGATCAAATCAAACCGCTAAAGCAGGTACAAAGAGAAGCCTGAAATGTGTGTGTTTCCTCCAAGTAAAAAGGACGACAGTTCTCACCTATTTTAACGTGCTCTGCACCATCGTAAACATGCCACTCGTACACCTCGTCGCTGATGCAGAGAGCTCCGTGTTTCACACACAGGTCTGCAATCACCTGCAGCTCTTCTCGCTTATACACCTGGAGCAGACAGAGAAGAGAACCCAGGCAGCAGTGAGAGGCTGTGGTGTTGAAGAGGACAGTCAGTGATGGGGATAACCCAGTTAAAAGAAATACAGCACAATACACACCATGATACAAACAGATGAGCTACTTCGACGTAAGATAAAGTAATGCAATGCTGTTGGTCCATGACTCACTTTTGCAGATGGGGATCACCTTGGTTTCCACTACAAGATGCAATACATCATGAGGTCACAGAATGATATGCATCATGATATATACATTGATGAGCCACAAATTCATAATTGTTTCACATATATATATATATATATATATATATATATATATATATATATATATATATATATATATATATTAAACAGATGATTTTAAAGTACATATCTGTCATGTTATTTCGATCGTTTATTATCAGGAGATGTTTCATTACCTTTCCCAGTGGGTTGTTTGGTGTATTCAGAACAATGGCTTTTGTGTGTTTGGTGAATTTGCTAGCCAGCTCTTCAGGATCCAATACCCAGTCACTGCTGGACAGTGCGGCCCCCTGCGCTGCTTTCTGATACAAAACAAGGTTTGTGATGGGGATTACTGAACACCAGGGTGAATTAACAATAATACAACCTATAGCAGAAACAGGAAAAGTCTATTCTGAAATCTGAAATCTTCTGGCTGCACTGTACTTACCGGTCTCAGTGGCACGTACACAGCATGGCCCCCAGCCATTTTCACCATCGGCTCATAACAATCGAAAAATGGCTCTATAAGTATCACCTGCATTGGACACAAGGAGATGCATGAGGTACCTACGGTACAAACTACCTGGTTTAGATCATTACTTATCATGCTTGCTGGTCCAGGATATGTCCTTTTTTAAGCCCTTTCATAAAGTGAGTTTCTTCCAGCCATGCTCACCTCGTCTCCTTCATCCACCAGTGCCTGAAACGTGCAAAACAGAGCCTCGTAGGCCCCCACTGTGACCAATATATTTCCTAGAGGGTCAATCTGCCTCCCCATGATCTTTCCAAAGAATCGAGACAGAATCTTCACCAGAGCAGGGTGGCCCTGTGGTGACAAGGACACTGTCAACCAGAGAATTAAAAACAAAAAGAAACCCTGTCCTTTATTTAGCATTCAGTCCCCAAGTTCACTGTTGATCTACATTCTTTTTAGATTCTTTATTTTTGATTCAGTATACAAGTTTGATGGAAGTACTTCACCAATCACTTCCTGTGTTCAAGGTAATAGTTTCCCATGTGCAACATGGAACACGAGTGCAAGGCACGGGAGAGTTCCTATTACCTGAAACACAGGAAGTGAATTTATAGCATCGACAAGCATATACAGTAAGTACATGAAAAGAATTATAAACTGAGAAACACGGGACATACACTGTAGAAGATCACGACAAAACAGTCCATAGCAAACTATTAGCAAGGTACAGCTGGACTTGTGACCCTTTCCAATACAGAATTGCACTCCTGTACCCTGGACACTTAGTGAAGCCACTGGACTGTGCTTACAAAAGCCCGGGTGTACTGGTGCAGAATGAAATCTTCTCCCTCAGTCGCTTGTACGAAGGCTTTCTTCACAAAGTCTGGAGGGGAGAAATCTGGGAAACCCTGGCCGAGGTTTACAGCCTTGCAATCAGCAGCTAGCTGGGTAAACTCCAACCTGCAAGTGGTGAGAGAAACAGAGAACTGTCATCAACATGCATCGTGGTCTGTTTCACAGTAGTACCGTGTGCATCCACAAAATATCCACAAGGAGAATTACCAAATATTTTTTTCCATTCCTTCAATACGGCGAGCGTGCAGCTGACGTGACATTCTCCTCTGAAAAAGAAACAGAGAGGGTATGCTTGGTTTGTGACTGTCTAGCAGCACACATGGTTGTGAATTGAATGTACAGGGCTGGAAACTGCATCTTGAATCAATAAGTGTGTTGTAAAGTCTATGCAGTGTACAGTATCACTAAAACGCTATTGTATCACATGCTACAGCTATGGCCAAATGTTTTACATCCCCCTATAGAATCAACTCATTTTGCTTCGTAAAGTCAAATGAAACCTGCTGAGTAATGTTACTTTAACATATTGAATTACATACTGCTTTGCAGTTTTCCATATACTTAATGAAAAACTGACAAATTAAAAAATGTGACATTTTGACATCTAACATGAAATACTGTACTGCTATTACGGCTTCCGGTCAACTTTTGCAATATCATTTTGTAGTTGCTTTAATTACATGATGTTAAATAAAAGTTTATATAGTTTTTTTTTTTTTTCAATGTTTTTAATTATGTCTCAATCCTAAAATTCTAGATGAAAAAAAAAAGTACTAGCCTGTGCTGAAATGCTGCAGGGGGAAATGTAGGTTCTACAGAAATGTACTCCTCGTCGATATTAGCAAAACACATGGGCTAAACAAACGGTTGATGAAGGATAATATCTTCTTGTCATACCTTGTTTAGGTAAAACTGGTTTGAAAATGCCTTGCTCTTTACACAGTTTCCAGTCAGTATCTGTACAGTTCTTGTGAGCATCCCAATCACGGCACAGGATGTTTACACTGCAACTGCATACAACTAAAAGAAAATCGAATTTGGAGTTACAAACCAAATTGCATTTTTATTAAGAATAAAGCAAAATAAAAAGTCCCCCCCTGAAAAAATGACACTGTTGTGTGCAAATTAAATGACTACAAGTCCTTGCTTTTACACTACTATACATTTTCTTGGTTAGAACGTGGTTGCCCGGGCATGCGCAAATGATTTTAGCTCAGAAAAAGAAATGCAGATCTAAAAAGCATACCATGTACTGAGTCTGGCCCATTTTGGGTACAGTACACTGAACTCACACACTCAAAAACACATCATTCTACCAAATTTCTTATCCTTTACCTAAATTATATTAATTTAAAGAAAAACAAGCAGAACAAAATCTAAAGTTATTTACAAAAATACAGTAAAACACAATACAGCTGCAACTTCACTCCACACTAGTGACAGGTTTAGGGATTGGTTAGGGGTAGGGGTAGAGGTTAGGTTTAGGGATTGGGGTAGGGGTTAGGTTTAGGGGTAGGGGTAGAGGTTAGGTTTAGAGATTGGTTTAGGGGTAGGGGTAGAGGTTAGGTTTAGGGATTGGGGTAGGGGTTAGGTTTAGAGATTGGTTTAGGGGTAGGGGTAGAGGTTAGGTTTAGGGATTGGGGTAGGGGTTAGGTTTAGGGGTAGGGGTAGAGGTTAGGTTTAGGGATTGGTTAGGGGTAGGGGTAGAGGTTAGGTTTAGGGATTGGGGTAGGGGGTTGGGTTTAGGGATTGGGGTAGAGGTTAGGTTTAGAGATTGGTTTAGGGGTAGGGGTAGAGGTTAGGTTTAGGGATTGGGGTAGGGGTTAGGTTTAGGGGTAGGGGTAGAGGTTAGGTTTAGAGATTGGTTTAGGGGTAGGGTAGAGGTTAGGTTTAGGGATTGGGGTAGGGGTTAGGTTTAGGGGTAGGGGTAGAGGTTAGGTTTAGGGATTGGTTAGGGGTAGGGGTAGAGGTTAGGTTTAGGGATTGGGGTAGGGGTTAGGTTTAGGGGTAGGGGTAGAGGTTAGGTTTAGAGATTGGTTAGGGGTAGGGGTAGAGGTTAGGTTTAGGGATTGGGGTGGGGGTAAGGTTTAGGGGTAGGGGTAGGGGTTAGGTTTAGAGATTGGTTAGGGGTAGGGGTAGGGGTTAGGTTTAGGGGTAGGGGTAGAGGTTAGGTTTAGGGATTGGGGTAGGGGAAGAGGTTAGGTTTAGAGATTGGTTTAGGGGTAGGGGTAGAAGTTAGGTTTAGGGATTGGGGTAGGGGTTAGGTTTAGGGGTAGGGGTAGAGGTTAGGTTTAGAGATTGGTTTAGGGGTAGGGTAGAGGTTAGGTTTAGATATAGGGTTTCATTTTAGGGGTTAGGTGTAAATTGCATATGCTGTGGCGTGGAGTGAAGTTGCAAACTATGTTACTATTATTTCAACACCGACGCACACCGCCCTGAACTAAAGGTAATACACAGTAACGTTTTAACCTATATTTCATCAAAAATAAAATCATAATTTCTGTATTTTCTTCAGTTTATTTGTTTAAAATGATCTATTAAAGCTTAACGTGCAAACATTTCGCATGATTTTCTATTTTTGAGTGTGCGAGTTAAGTGTACCGTAACCCTTATTAATATGTACGTTACTTTAACCGATGAAAAACATATACGATTTTGTGGGTGAACTACAATGTGTCTTGACGGTAGTGATTCGTGCAGTAATCAATCACAGCATTGACAGCGTACCATTTTCTGCCGTACAACCTTAAAAAAACCAAACCATGCGAACTTAAACCCGGTGACTATAAAACGCGTTAACTGCAGAACTGTCTGCTGCACTAACCTTGTTGTTGTTGAACAATGGAGAATGTTTGTAACTGGTGAGAGTTTATACTAAATGAAATGCAGTCAGTAATCGCTGGAGTAATTTACTGCAAAGACACTATCTGTGCCTCCGCGTGTACTCTGGTCAGCTGTTACAGACTTCCTGTGGATGGCGGTACGCAATTGAGTTTTTTTTCATGTGATGTCATCACAGAACGGCGCGGCCATACTGGCGGTCAAAAAAGCATTGGCGGACAAAGGCAACTTAGAGAAACCTTCGATTTTACAATGCCAGATGTGTGCTGCACCAACAGAAGAGAGAATAACTTTGACCTCCTGTGTGACGAGCCAGACAGTAGGACAAAGTGGATTTCAGCCATTAGCAGGGCAGCAAAAATGGATCCACCCAACCCAAAGTTGAAGAATACATGTAATTACTTCTACATGTAATTGTAGGCGACTTGAAAACTGAACAGAAATCGTTATGCTCCTACTTTAACATATTGTTAAGGCTGTGCTAATTTCTGCACAGCAGTCCTCCTTAGTACAATCTCTATACAAAGAAATGTGCATGCCAGAAGGTTAACAAATCTGGTTTAAATAAATGAAGACAAAGATATTCCAAAATACTAATCTTCCAAGTGTTCTGCCACACTGGCTCCTGGCAGTATAATAGTGTCTTCAACACAATTGTAATAATAAAATAATAATGTGCAATATATTGCATAACCGTATTGATTTCATATTTTAATTATTGTACATTCTTTGTTTTTGAAGATCAGAGAATTGTACTACTGATTAGTGCATGCATCACTGTCTGCATTTACCTTTTAATGTGTGTAATCCCATGCTGAGGATACAAAAATACTAATAAGTGATTTTAGGTTAAATGGCTATCGAGTTCTGCAACACACAGGACAAACAATGAATTGCCTCGGTTGTACACAATGGGCTTAGTAGGGTCTGCATTAAACACAACCTAAATACATGAACTCAATATGTGTTGTTGAACCTCTGGGCACTCTTATGTAAAGGCACATGGAACCCACAGCAGAGCTACATTGTGGGCCAATAAGCATCATTTAATGCCTTGCTTATGAAACTCCTGTTTTTACAGCCTGCAATGGGTCTGTGTCCATTTCAAAGGCGAATCGTGTGTCAGAAATGAATCTTTTATTTGTTCACTGTATTGCACTGCAGCTGGTGACAGAAGCAACCAACATGGTCTGTGTTGCTCTCCAGTGGTTTATCAGCCCATCTGGTTTAAAAACCTACCCTTGATTGTCACCAGGAAGTTACCTTGTTTTGGTGAAGATAATGCTCCTTTAATTGTTTTTGAAATTCTGTTGCTTTGCTCAGTCTCTACCCTCACTTTGGGGGCAGACCTCATATCCCAGATCAAAAGTGTGCTCCTCATGCACAAAAAAAACCCAACATTTTTTAAAAAGTCTGCAAGATTTTATTGATATTATTTAAACAATATCTGCGGTCATGCACAGATAAACTGGATCCCAGTCCTTTTTATATATTATCTGATGCATGTTTATCTTAAACTAAATGCAGGTAGTTTTAAATCCAACTGCACCACCGTTAACCACTAACCCAGATTAAAACAAGGACTATACTTTAATCATGTTGCACAAAACTTTAAACTGGTTTTATTTAATCCCTGTTTAAAATTAATCCAAGGTTAAAAAAATTCTTAATCCAAGATTAAAACATAATCTCAGATTAACTATGTTTTATTTATTTTTTTATTCAGATTGGGGCAATCAGCCCTACATGACTTTTAATACTGATTGTTACATATAGGGGGGAAGAAAAAAAAAAATCAACATTTCCAAAAATGTATAATACATACAATGCAGCATTATATCCCCTCCCCCTCCTCTCATATTGCCTTCTTCAGATCCTCGGGTAGCACCCTGCCCTTTTTGCGCGCCTTGTCCTTGCGCTTCTCGCTCTTGCTGTGCTTCTGTTTCTGGATGTTCCTGCGCCTCTTGTCCTGCCTGTGCTGCATCTTCTCCAGCACGTGCTCGCTGCGCTCCCCCCAGCGCTTCTTCTTTGCCGCCTGGCTCTTCTCCTTCCTCTTCAGGGAGGCCCGCAGCAGCTCCTCGTTGTCCTTGATCTTCAGCCCCTCTGCTTTGTACAGCACGTTGGTCCACTTGATCTTCTCCTCCATCTCCTTGGCTTTGCCCTCGTCTTTGTCCCTCAGCTCCTCCAGCTTGGCCTTCCTGGCCTCCACGCGGTTCAGCAGCTGCTTGTAATTCTTACCGATGAGCGGCGTCAGGTTGCCCTTGACGCTCTTCTTCTTCTGCATCTTCTGCAGAGTCTTGCTGACGATCTCATCCCCCACGTCCACCTTGTTGAAAACCAATGTGCTTTCCGGCTTGGCTGTTCCTACTCTATTCTGGGGCTCTTTCTCCTCTTTTTCTTCTTCTTCTGCTTTTATTTCTCCAGCCTCTTTTTCAGCAAGCTGCTTCCTCCGTATCTCCTTTCTCTTGCGCTTCTTGCGATCTCTTTCCTGCTTCCTCCTTGAGCGTTTCCTCTCTAGTTCTTCAGCGGACAGCCCCTTAGCATTCCCCTACAGAGGAGAAAAAGGATTTTGAGAGTCCGACACACAAGTGCAGGGGTTATCAATCAATTCAGCATCGCATGTCGTTTACTGCACTGTACCCGGAAGCAGGGTTGGGGTCAGTTCCTTCAAAGTCTACTGTACGGACTATTTGCTTTCCTCTGAAACACCCAGTTACTCTCCAGGTCCCAAAGACTGCACCATCTGTACACAAACTACTCACATGGCCACGAGTCTCCTCGATTTTCTCATGCAGTCTCTGGCGTAAAATATCTACAGTGAAGAAGGAACTGGGGGCTGCCTTTACACCTGTAAAGAAATCACTGTCAGTACCAAATTAAACAACACAAAACACAACTTCAATAAAAAGCAATCTGGCAGTTGAGGGAGACACTGTAATTCATTTGAAAACAATGTATTTACTGAACAAGCAAACAAGTGTGCCACTGGTAGAAAGGACGGCAGCACACAGAACTGCAAGATATAAGCTGATAGTGTGCAGCAGTTTGATTAACTAAGCTCACAGTAAACCCTTGCATGGCTCAAAATACTGTGCAAAATGAGTCTTACTTCCCTTAAATAACGTCTCATTACAAATTCCAATGGGTCTTTTAGTCAAAACCAGACACATGGTTCCCAAGATGTAGCCTTGTGTCGCTAAAGGAATAAATTAAAGGGATGATTTAGTCGGCGAGTCTCTCACCTTTTACTGGCGTCCCATTCTCAAGTGGCTTAGCGTCTCCACTTTGCACTGGTTTAGGATCTCCGTTCTGTGCAGGCTTGACGGGCACTTTCTCCCCTGTTTTCAGTGCAGTTGCAGCTGGAGGCAGCTTCCCTTGTCTGTCATACTTCTTCCCTGCCGGAGGTTTCTGTCTGCTCTTCTTTTTCGTCTTGGGCTGGCCTGCCTCCCCACCCCTGTATGGAACTACAGTAGATAAATATAGAAACCACAACTGGGCTCAATTATAATATAATCCAGTTACAAGTCCTCTAAAAACACTTTCTTTCACTTTCTTGGTTACATAAAGCATTAAGGGACCCGAACCCCAGCTGATAACAGTGTTGTACATTTTGATCGGTTTCATGCGATAGCTTAAGAACATAAGAAAGTTTACAAACGAGAGGAGGCCATTCAGCCCATCTTGCTCGTTTGGTAGTTAGTAGCTTAATGAAGAGCCACTCAATTTCACTGTACATGCCCTCGCCAGACCATCACATTTATATACTGTATGTACTGTAGTTCAGAGTGTGGCTGTAGGGAATGTGATTAATGGTTTTCTTATAATAAATAAATAAATTAAAAGTTACCAAATGGCCTTTTGCGTAGTTGTAGTTTCTGTGCGGCACACACTTTGCTACCTAGTTTTTGTAGGTACGCATCTTTAGCGGCAAGGCTGGTCATTTCATAAAGTAGCGATGCCTAAAAGAAAACAAAGGAGGAGGGGGGACACATTACAGTAGCGTATGCTGACTAATTTGCATGTACAAAACATAACAAAGCGAGCCCACTTTCACTTAAATACAGTAATATCGTAAAAACGCTAGCGTATATTGCCCCAACTTTACTGTAAACACGTTCTCGTTTTAGATTGACTCATTTCTTTTATTTGCCCGAAAATGTTACTAACATTTTAGTATCGACATTTAAACGTGTTTAGATATGCAGGCGGCTAAATCTAAATCGTTATGAAAACTGGCATGGTGTACCGGGTACCTGCGTCGCCCATAGCTGACTGTACTACAGAGCCAGTAACCACATTCCCCTTAACTGTATGCTCATGTAGTTACTGTAAATTAATTAACACGGTAATCTGAACTGAACAGTAAAATACATGTAGTTTCTGAATGACAGGTTATTAATACGGCCACACGTGCAAGACTCGGTTCAAAACAAGCTAAAGTGTTTGGCACTAGTTAAGATGTTTCATTTGTACAACTTCAACAACAGACAAAAACATTTAAAATAATCACAAGTCGTCACTCGGTTAAGGTTTAAAATGCATTATATCCACTACTGAAAATCAACAATTATGTTTCCACCGACCTGTGTGCAAACTCCCCTTAAAGGATCCACATGGCGAGGCAAAAGCAATAGAGAGATGTCGTCATCGAGTAGACTTTACTTTAAAGACACAGTACCCCTTTTTGATTAAAAAAAAGTCTAACAATCTATATAAACAAAATCACCGTATAAAATATCCTAACAAAAAATATAAACAACACCATCGTCTATTTTAATAACGTTGAACTTCACAACAAGTTATGCGTGTCAGGCTTTTAAACACTTTTTAAAAAAAAAATCGATTAGTTTAGTTTGGATTTCATTCCTGACGGAAGCGGATATTGAAGAAATCCTCGCCTATCGTATTATCGGAAGGGGTTACACTTTTACCACTCCCCATTCCAACCTCTGGGTACGGATAAAGTTCATTAATGTTACCGGTATTCACATTTTACATGTAATTCGAGTTTCCTTCTGATTTAGTCATAACATGCCTAGTCTAAAATGTATCCTTGTTTCCTCCATCAAGACTCTGAAGACGTTAAGACATAATGTAAGTAAAGTCTGTTACTAAAAATTGCATTAGACAGAGTCATGTGACTAGCTGTATACTCCTGTACTTTACAAAAGGTACGCTTATCACTCGAAGAGTCTGCTAGTGAGACTGCGGAACTTCATTTTTAAGTATACATTGTTTCGGAAATGTTACACAAAACTTCACAAATAAAACAGTGTTCAGCCAAGCATATCGTATAGTAGCTGTTTCAACCCCATTATTGAGAGCTTTGATTAACTGTGCGGTTATTTATTTATTTATTTAGCACAATGCTGGTCAATGATGTAAATAAGGCTCCCACTGCATAGCGGTTTGATTCATTCCTGGTTTTACTATGAGTTAAGCTTGCTATCTATTCACTTTGGCTAATTAAGTTCGTAGTAAAACCTGGAATGGGTGAAACTCCTATGCAATATTTTTTCCCACCCCTGCTGGCTATATGTTGGCATACACTACTGCCTCTGTTGTCATCGCCCATTAAAGTAGTTCAAAATGAATGCATTGAGATGAGTGTTGCGTTGACTGGTCTACATGTTATGTTCAGCACAAGCACTTGCAATGCAATATTGCTCAAACCAGATCTATTTCAGGCCCAGAACATTTATCCAAGAAAAGCTGTATCTGGATACCAGTTCGGTTTGGCAGCTTTCCTATCAAGACGCAGCGAAGGTGAGCTAAATATAAGTTAACACTAATAAGTGTTAACTTATATATTTTTTAAAAAATCTGCATACAGTATCTGCATGACAATTGAAAGAGCCAAAAGAAATTAAGCACAAGAAAACGGAGGCCGCTATAAATGTTGCTAGTGCTATTAGAAAGTAATACAAATAGATTTTTTTTAAAGCCTTTTTGAACAAAGATATCCGTTTGAACCAGATCCCTGTAGATCCTAAGAAAGTTGTAACCTTTAAATTAAAAGCACTGATGGATTTGTTCCATATTGCCCCTACAGTAGTTCATCTGGGCAGGTCAGGTCGCAGTGCATTCAGGAAGGTATCTGTAGGTAAAAGGCACCTAAATGTATTGGGATGTACGTTTAAATCTGTCCTGAAGGACCGGGTCACCCTATTGAATGATGAGCTGTTCAATACATAAGAAGCAGTTTACTGTAGCGCCAGGCCTGTGAATGGTGTATGTTTGTATCCCCAGGAGTCTGTGTAAGATCATCCAGGCAGTCCAGCTCCTCAGCAGTACTTGATGAGAAAGGGGAGGACTCCATACTGAAATGGCTCCTGTTGCTGATTCCAGCTACTACATTTGGCCTGGGGACATGGCAGGTACAGTCTATAGTCCACAGGTGCTAGATGGCTGAATTCAAGCAGTTCTTTTTTTTTTTAGAGAACTGGTTTGCTATATCTATGTAGTTAAAGGATAAGGCTGGTCCCCAGCATCACATAAGACATTCACTGGAGATGTGCAGTGAGTTCTGGCAAGCCCAAGACTTGTTTAAGATCAAACTTGTATAACAGGACAGACCCACCCTCCCCATAGAATTCTTAGGTTTAAATCATTTGACAAGTTTCTTGTTAGTAGTTAGTAACTTGTTTTAAAACATCAAGAGTCTGATTTTGAACTTTCATAGTCTATTGAAAGGTGGGTTTTATACATTAGACACAGAGGCATAAATGTGGGTTGCTCTACCCCAGCTGTTAGAAATCCATTACCTCTCTTCCTGTCTATGTGCAGGTTAAGCGCAGACAATGGAAACTGCAGCTAATCCAGGAGCTGCAGAGCCTGACTACTGCAGAGCCCATAGACCTCCCTATAGAGTAAGTGACAGTTATTGGCCCTTACAGGAATGACTACAGGAAGAAGTAAGTTGAGCAATTCATTCTGCGAAATGTAGAACCTGATTACGTGTGGTGGGCAGCATACAACCTGCAAAACTGCGTTCAATTTAAACAAAACCTTGTAATATCTCTACAAGAAAGTAAGTCATGTAAAAAAAAAGATTCAGCTGCTGACGACAGCTGTGAATGTTTGTCTTTGGGATTTTAGTTTCTGTTAAGTTCTAACGTTTGTTTCCCTGCCTCTAGGCCCATGGAGCTGAACTCTCTGGAGTACAGGAGAGTGAAGGTGCGCGGGCGATTCGATCACTCTAAGGAGCTGTACATCCTCCCTCGCTCGCAGGTGGACCCCGAGCGGGAGGCCAGGGAGGCTGGGAGAATCACCTCGAGTGGGGAGAGTGGGGCGAACGTCGTCACTCCCTTCCACTGCACCGACCACGGGTACTGCAGGGACCAACAGCGGGGGTTCAGGGTTACTATACGATAAAAGGGAGTTGTTTCAATTAAAGAGAGCAGGAAGGAGTTGCCAATCCTGCCAGGTGGCCTTCAGGGGCACTGCATTGACCGTTGTGTCATGGTGTGTTTGGGAGGAAAAATTATCTGGGGATAGTTCTCCTCATTGCATTTCAGCGACCGCTACAGTAGTATTTGTGTCTAAAAAGACGTACAAAGAGGTGACAGTGGGAACTATGTATGTAATATGATAAACATCCGTCCTGGCACAAACAGACAAGGGCTGTTTTAACAACGCTGTTGTTATTGTTTCTAGGGTAACAATCCTTGTAAACCGAGGTTTTGTTCCAAGAAAGAAGATCAATCCAGAAACAAGAACGAAAGGACAGGTATGGTTGTCATTTCATTGAATTTATGTCAATGTCCTGTGATTCTGCTGTGGCCATTGCTGTCTTTACTCATTTATTAAATACAGCACAATAGACTAAAAAGTTGCTGTTGCCTCCTGGTATCTCATCACTTCCTGTGTTGCAGGTCAAATTGATCTAGTGGTCTAACTGCAATCGGAAGATGTGACCTACAGAACAGGAAATGATCAGGTACCAGCAATCTGTAGCGTTGTATTTGAAAAATACAGTTACAGCTGTCATTACGACCCTACAGGTCCAAGAGGAGGTGGATCTGGTGGGTGTCGTCCGGCTGACTGAGGTACGGAAGCCCTTTGTCCCTCAGAACGATACTGAGAGGAACCGCTGGCATTTCCGTGACCTGGAGGCCATGGCAAAGGTCGCTGGCACAGAGCCCATTTTCATTGATGCCGACTTCAGTAAGTGTGCATTTCCGTGAGCAGTGCTGGAAGGGGAACACTGACACAAATACAATACAGACTGTATTTTCTGTTTGCATAGGCATGCTGTTAATGTTAGGGCAAAACTCAACACTTGCTGAAATTACACAGGTTCCAGACATTTAGTGCCAGTACACAATGTGTACTCCAGGCTGGATTTCCCTTCCCTTTGAAGACAGAGAAGTGGATAATTCCAAGTTCTGAAAGCAGGCTTGCGGAAATACAGAATCTGCTTTATACTGTACTAGCTAGAGTACTGTTCTGTGCATGTAGCATGTCTAAGCAAGCTTAAACCTGTACACTTATCTTTAAAGTTCACTGCAAGATTTACAACAGATTGTCAGATTTTAAGTGTGGTTGTGCATATAATCTAATGAAAGGTCTGTCCCATAATCATTCTCAAGGCAGCACAATTCCAGGAGGGCCCATTGGAGGACAGACTCGAGTGACTTTGAGAAATGAGCATATGCAGTACATCATTACATGGTAAGATGCTGTCATTACCACCCTTTCCAACTGTACTCAGTTTTGTAGTATTTATGGATAATATTTCATATTTGCCTTGTCTATCACTTTTGAAACATCCATCTTACCCTTTTCTCAGTATAATAATAAAAAAAATAAAAACTAACTAAAGATGTTTTGCCAACTTTTTTAAACCATGAATCCCTGGAAAAATGGGATATGAAACAATTAAAACTGTTCTCATAAGCTGCTCCTTGCACCAATTCTGTGCAGTAGGAAGCTGTTTGGAAAAAGACAAGTTTGTCTACCACCTGTGACTAAAGGTCAAGTTGCTCATGGGGTAAAATAAATCAGTCAAATCAGATATTTGAACAAAGAGTTTATGAAGTGCAAGATGTACTATGTGTCCACAAATTAACAAATCTCACTTGTTTAAAAATTAAACTTTTGTTTTTCTTTAGGTATGGCCTCTGTGCAGCTACCACCTATATGTGGTACTGGAAGTTCGTCAGAAGAATACCCTTGTAGAATTCAGAGGCAAAAACCCAAATGCAGGTTGGCTGTGCAGACCCAATACTTTTGATTAAGTAGATGAATGAAGTTGCAGTAGTTTGGATTACACTGTAAATATTGATAAAGAATTATAGTAGTGTTCATCTTTAAAGTGTCCCTCTGAAAATAAAGTGCAATTAAAACAGCATGTACTGCAAGAGGTCTTCTTGTAGCTTTACAAACTGGTGGCTAGTTTCTAAACCCTGATCAACAGTAATCTTAGGCTACCTAATGTTACTTTAGGTAAGGTAGCTGAAGCCTAGCTCTACCAGGATCTGTGAAAGAAGCAGCAGTATCAGGCCAGTATACAGTACATTTACTTGAACCCTATAAATGCAGTAGAAAACTCTGTACTCTCAAAACAGGTTAAACTAGCAAGGTACAACTGATAATCTGCCCACTGCCTCAAACCAAAATTTAAAGACAAGCTCAAGGATGGACAAATTCCCTTTTCCTGCACCCAGTCCTAAATAAATAAAGCAGATATGAGCAGTCACGCACCTGATAAATGAGATGGGAGAAGCAACAAGTAATTAATTTCATTTAAACTGCAAACACCTCATCCCTTGGATGACATATCAGCATGACAGTTCTAAAAAGCTGGGCTGGGTGCAAGCAAAGTGAATGTCCAGAACATTTTGCATCACCCTATAGAATTAACTGATTTTGCTTCATAAAGTCAAATGTTACATTAACATCTTGAATAACTTACTGCTTCATAGTTTTCCCATATACTTGACAAATGAGAAATAGAAAAACATTAAATACTGTACTATGATTATGGCTTCCGGTATACTTTTGCAACATTTTTATAGTTTTTATAATATTTACTTTAAAACATCTCAATCCTAAAATTCTAGACGATGTGTAGCTTTTGGCCATAGCTGCACATGTCCAATTGACTTAGTCACCAACTACTGGAAAGGAACCCATTTTCATCTTATGCAAGGAATTGGTTTGATCTATTACCAAACATGTTCCATATGGTTAAAATTGTTAATTACAGAAATAGCCTTTTACTGTGGCAGTTCACAAGCATGCCGCATTTTCTTATCCAATTAGCTCAGTGTTCGGTAAACCCTGCATTTACAACCAAACTAGGCCACCCCTTTACCAGCCAGGAAGTCCAGAATACCTTTCTCCAATACAAATGACAGGAAGAGGGACCAAATCAACAGCCAAAAATGTATTTGGTGTTTAATTTAAAAGTTTCACTAGAAACGGTCAACAGTACCAAACACAGTTAAGACCCATCCCCCCCCCCAAAAAAAAACCCACCAATCAAAATCACTGAAATTACAAGACTGCTTTTTTTCTGGGATTTTTATTTTTATGTACAGAACAGGTAAACACAAGCTTGGAAGATTTAACCCAGCTTGGTTGCCAGTTCCTTGGCCTTTGCTTTTTCCAGCTTGGCGACACGGGCTGTGGATTTTGGGCCCATGACATTTCCTCCCCAGTGACGGCGAATCTGTGATGGGAAAATAATTGAAAAAAAAGTTACATGCATTTAAAAAACTCTAAAATCAGAACTATATATCTCTTACAACCTCAAAACATGCAACTATTAAATTGAGTTAATAAACACGGAGTCTAAAAAAGTTAGGAAGGGGTGCATCAGAGATCTTGGTGGATATGTCTCAGCACTAATGCTCAGATAGCAAATATTCAGTCACATCATCTGCACAACCTTTATACAGTTACTTTGATTACCAGGTCTGTATTTAAATACGATGTAGTCAAATCACTGGCAACAATGTAATTTGTTACCAATTAAAAGCACAAGAATTTGTATAATCAAGTAGACAAGATGTAACAAGACTCCCATAGAGATAAACCTCCCATGTTATGTAAAACACAGTATCCAGAAGCTCACCTCATCATATCTGTCATTGTAATTGGTCTTGACAGCTTCCACCAGCTTAGCCAGAGCTCCCTTATCCTCACTATGAAGAAACGAGAAGCAATAGTAAAAAAGAATGCCAACTAAAATCACACCAAATTGGTTATCTGTGGACAAACCTTCTGCTCAGGGTTAAAAAGCTCATATAGCCACATAGAGATTCAGTTGAAGAAATTCAAACATCATTGCCAGGTCTGTTTCATTATACACTGGTAAAGTGCAAATTACTGGAAAGCTGTATTTTTGATATGAACACTCTCAAACTGCTGAACCCTCCCCACCCTTGTGTGTCTGGAGATTTCACTTACGGGTTGATCTGTGTAAAGGCAAAGGAAGTGCAGGTCTTCCTGTGAAGCAGGCGGCCCAGCCTGGCCTTGCCCTTCACAATGCAGTATGGGACGCCCATCTTACGGCACAGTGCAGGCAGGAACACAACCAGCTGAAAGCCAAGGGAGGGGGCTTTTAGAAATACCACTTCTCTTACAAATCGCACTTAACTTACCACTGCAAATTATTAAAGTCACATGAAGCATTATGGTTCTCATGCCTCACAACCCCTTCTGCATTTCATCCTTTCAAAGCATATCGATACCAAGGTTTCTGATTTAATGAAACGATAAATAGATTCACTACAAAAGGCTGTTGGCTGCTACTCAGGGTTAAAAAGCTCGTGTTTTTTATCTTCATTGAGATTCAGGTGAAGAAATTCAAAAAAATCATCATTGTAACAGCACTCTTTCTGTTCTAGGACCTAAACTGAAGTTGGCAGAATGTCACTCATTTAACAATAAAAAAACACATGTAAAAATGCAGGTAGCCAATACACTATGTCTAGGGTACGACAACTCAATGGCAAACAGTACTTACCTCAATGGGATCCACGTCATGGGCAATGACAACCAGCTGAGCCTTCTTGCTCTCCACCAGAGTGGTGACAGTGTTCACACCTGGAAGCCATGATAGAAATGTCAGCTCCCAGTCACACATGGAACTTATAATTCAGCATCTCAATGATGAAGACCTCTTTTGGTCTGGAAATGGTGATCTTTCTTTAGCTACCTACAGCATCTACTAAAAACTGAATTCAGAATACCCATATCCCCTGTATATTAAAAGCCAGGTAACAGAAAAATAAAGACTGTAGGTAATCCAACATATGGGTCTGTGAATCCGCTATGCTCAAATGCTACTTTCAATCTTACTGCAGGATTATTTTCAATTCATTATTCTTTGAGATTATAGGTGGCATCTTTCTAAAAGCCTACATTACCTTCCAACAGCTGAATTCTGAAAGGCTCTATAAAATAAATCAGTAGTAGTGGGTGATGCTCAGGGTTAAAAAGCTCAAGTTTGTTCAACATGGTTTTCAGGTGAAGAAATTCATTCATCATTGCATCAACCATAACACTTCTAGAACAATAGGTAGGGCCACAGCAAGAAAAAGACACATCCTATGAAGCATGCATAGCACCACCTTTAAACTCCACTGACTGGCCCATTACTCAAACTTTAATAGCCATGAACAGGAACATGAAGCTCACAAATCAGCATCCAGATCCTGAAGTGTTTTACCTCCTCGGAGGACTGGGGGTCTCTTGGTTGGGGTATCTCCTTTGCCAGCAGCCTTCTGCTCAGCGCGAGCCAGCAGCCTCTGCTTCTTCTCCTGCTTGGTCTCAGGCCTGTACTTGTGGGCCAGCTTTAAGAGCTGGGTTGCTAGACAGAGCGAGCAAAGAATGAGGCTAGCCATTCCTTTTAAACCCAGCAGCATTACACTTTTAGGCCAGCTGAAGAAGCACATTTGTATTCAGCTACCAACCCCCCCCACCCCCCCCCCCACATAATTAAAAGGTTACAAAACAGGGTGCATCAGAGATCTTGGTGGGTATATCTCAGCACTGATGCTCAGATAGCAAATATTCATTCACATCATCTGCACAGCATGTAGATCTTTAAAGTTCACATATCAGTTACCCCCATGAGTTTACAGCTTTGCTAAATTAGAACTGCAACATCATCCAAACATTACCACTACACTGGGACCATGCATGTTTGGGAGAATAAGGTCCATCTACCCTAGACATCTAGGATGTTGCCTCATACAGAAGTCTGTACCCCCAAAACCACACAAGAGCCCATTTACCGGTTTGGCGGTCCAGAGCCTGGGTGAACTGGTTGATTGAAGGGGGCACCTTCAGCCTTTTGTACAGGATAGCTTTCTGACGCTGCAGCCGGATGTAGCGAGGCCATTTCACAAAGCGTGTCAGATCACGCTTGGGCTGGATATCCTGACCTGCAGGTACACCACATGCGTTACATCAGAGAAACAAGCACCCTTTACATTTCCACAAATTACATGAATTGGACTGGAAGCTAGTGCATCAGCCATCTTGGTGGGGTTGTCAGCATTGTTTATAAGATAGCAAATATTCTTTACATCATCTGCACAGGTTCCAGCACATGAATGGCGATGAGAGCAGGTTTAATGGCACTAACTGTACATCAGGTCCACTGTGAGCAAGACCACACTTAAGATTGGATACAAGTCAACATCTTCATATCTTTATAATAGATTGCAACATTTGCATGAAATACTAAAGACAGAGTATTATAAAGCACTGAATATCTAACCAAATAAAAATAGTTATGACACTTACCAGTTAAGAGTAATCACTGGGTTGTGAAACTCAAGTTAAACTGCTAATAAAGTGCATAAGAGTGAAGATATAGGAACTCACCAATGCCATAGTTCTTGGGTCTCTTCTCGAACAGGGGATTGACGACTTTCTTGGCGGCGTGCTTCTTCAAGACAGAAGGGGCAGGTGCCACCTTCTTACCTTTAGCCTTCTTCCCCTTCGGCTACAAGGGCAAAAAAATAGCACGGTTATTTGTCATTGCTATCAAACGGCAAAGTCCAATTCTAGTTTGGTTCCGCAAAAGTATCAATAAACAAACGTCGACTATGCAAATTTGGCTGATGCTCAGGGTTAAAAAGCTCGTGTAGTTTGATCCACATAGAGATTCAGGTGAAGAAATTCAGACATCATTGCATCAAGCCATAATTCACCTAGCAGCATGTTGCACGTTTCAGGACAGCATGAGAAAGGCATTGACAGTTCGAGTTCTTAACTTGTTAACACTACTTTAACTGGTTCTAACTTATATAGTACATATAAAATCACAGCCTGAAAATAATCTATGAAGGCATACGAACATGCAACACCATGAAAATCCGCAGTGTAACTCACGTGTGCTACTGTATTTCGTAATAACTCACAACTAAAGCAATGAACGTCAACAGCTTTTCGGTGTGAGCCTACACCAAGCATTTTATTTAAACCATTTGATTTACCACTTCCGAACAAAAGCCACCAATATACACAGACTTATGTTCATTGTAAAGACCCTACATGGACAAATTAATAATGTTCAATAGAAGTTTTGGCTTAATCACTTGGTCATAGACGAGACATCACACTAATAAATACACTTTTACAAGCCAACTCAATGTCTTGGGTTTTATGACGACATAATGAACGTTATTTATCATCAAAAAGCCCATCCTTAACCTCCACATGGCAACACACAAACCCAGGGTACGTTACATTGTGTTCCCGGGGCCTTCCCGATTTGGACGAGCAAAATTAGGTTGTTTTAAGTCACCGTAGAAAAACAAACGTTGCATTAAGTTCTGAAAGACTTAAATACCAAATTATTGCATTTATAAATGTTATCAGTTGCTGGTATAACAAAAGTCCATCCGGGGAAAAAAAAACCACAACGGGGCTGATGTTAGTTTGTCAGAGATGAATTCACCAGTTTATCCCACTTTTTAATATAAATAATCAAACTTGTTTTTTTAAATAACCACTGGGATATCAAAATAAGTTTGTATAGAGTATGCTAGGTTGTGTTTATCTGGGTGTTGTGCCTTTTCCGCGTAGATGTTTCAAGATATAAAAGGTACAAATTCTCCACATTTAAATACAACTCACTCACCATCTTGGTTCAGAGAGAAAGGAAGAATGAAGCATTGTGGGAATTATAAGTATCGAGCAGGAAACATCGCGAGAACTCCTGACCGCGGCGTGTTGTCGTCACAGGTCTTTTTCTTTTGAGGCGATGTCAACAATAATACGTCACACCAATTAATTATGATTTTAATAACGACTGGGTTTTTACAACATTTTTCAACCATACGGAAACAGCAGTATAATTTAAAAATAAAAAATACAATTTTTTGAAACGTTTCATTATGAAAATAACACAACTTCGGGAAAAAAAATGCAATTATACATACAATGTTTAACTTGCATATTTAACAATACAATTATATTCAAGGAATATATTGTTTGCTATTTGGAATCAGTAATCTGGGTATATGTATTTTATTTTAAATAGGAATAACATAATAATACATTATTTTTTTTTAGTCTGACCTGCTATTCGGTCAACTAAACTTGGTAAAGCAGGCGTGGTTATAATTCAGACGACCAATCATGTTATGCTGTTTTAGCGGCTTTGTCATTTGGCACGCCAATCAGAGTGAGAGGCGGGTGCCTTTTTTATTTGAAACACCAATGATTAAAATAGGTGGGTGGGATTTAGAGGTAGGAATAGGTTGTGTTAAACACAGCGAAAGTAACGAAGTTAGTTGTATGTTTTAATTTCATATATATTTATAAAAACAATGGAACTTTGTTGTTGACTCCGCACAATTCTGAGTTTTTCTTTTCTCTCGTCACAGCTGCAGTTTTGATAAAGACAAGTGTTTAGCAAAATGTCATCACAAAGAGTTTTACCTCAGAGCAAAGAAACGCTGCTTCAGTCTTACAACAAGAGACTCAAGGATGATATCCGATCTATTATCGATAATTTTACAGAGATCATAAAAACTGCAAAGGTGGGTAAAGTTAGAGTTTCCCGTTCCGTTTAATGTAACTTCAGCTTGTTAGTAGTAACGAACAAATTGAAAACGTGAAGGTTAACTTAAGGACTTAAAGGTCTCACACTTCTGATTGTTCCTCTTATGTTTAATATCTTTAAAACAAAATATATTACGCTGTATAATAAAAACAACTTGTTAAACCAAACTGGATCCCAGAGATCTGGGAGCCTGGTTATCTTTGTGTAAAATGTTCTTGTGAAAACATTACACGCCATTTGTCTTGCTTGCACTTTCCCCTTTCCCCATAAACACACCCCAAGTTCAGGTGTATTGCTCCCCCTTAACAGTCTATATGCATTCATACATTCATGTGTTTGTTTATTTATTTCCAACCCCAGTGTTTTGCAGCCATGGGCACTCCCACTTAACCACACACATTGCAATCAGGGTTTAAATTAAGTGAATGTTTACATTTGCAGGTTGAAGATGAAACCCAGGTTTCACGAGCCACCCAAGCAGAACAAGAACACTATGAAATGCATGTAAGAGCAGCAAATATTGTGAGTAGATCTTTTTTGTTGTTATCACCTTCCCTCGTAATACGAGTCGTTTCACCTTCTGGTCTTCAATTTGCAACCAACTTTCTGAAATTGCAAATCCCCTTTGAAGTAACATTTCTAACTATATTGAAGTCTTGTGCATCCCTTTTGAAAATGCTTTATTCCCCTTGCTCTTGTTAATGTTAGCTCGAAGATTGAAGTTTTTATAAGACACATAATAGTCATATGAAGTGGTCCATATCCGTTATCTTTATGAGCATAGGCTAGCACACTCCCAATGGCCCACGGTGGTAGTCCTTGTAGATTGTGGCCCATTGTCTGTGTGGTCCAGTGGTTAAAGAAAAAGGCTTGTAACTTGGAGGTCCCTGGTTCAAATCCACCTCAGCCACTGACTCCTTGTGTGACCCTGAGCAAGTCACTTAACCTCCTTGTGCTCCGTCTTTCGGGTGAGACGTAATTGTAAGTGACTCTGCAGCTGATGCATAGTTCACACACCCTAGTCTCTGTAAGTCGCCTTGGATAAAGGCGTCTGCTAAATAATCAAATAATAATAATAATTGTAGACGCCTATTTTAATTGCTTTGCCGTGAACTGTTATTATTTATTTCTTAGAAGACGCCCTTATCCAGGACGACTTACAATTGTTACAAAATATCACATTATTTTTACATACAATGACCCATTTATACAGTTGGATTTTTTACTGGAGCAATCTAGGTAAAGTACCTTGCTCAAGGGTACAGCAGAAGTGTCCCCCACCGGGGATTGAACCCACGACCCTCCGGTCAAGAGTCCAGAGCCCTAACCACTACTCCACACTGCTGCCCTTTAGAAGCAGTGCCGAGTGACATGTCTGTGTGTGTGTGTAGGTGCGAGCCGGGGAATCCCTGATGAAGCTGGTGTCGGATCTGAAGCAGTTCCTGATCCTGAACGACTTCCCGTCGGTAAACGAGGCCATAAACCATCGGAATCAGCAGCTGCACGCCCTGCAGGAAGAGTGTGATAAGAAACTCACTAACCTGCGGGATGAGATCGCAATTGACCTGTACGAGCTAGAGGAAGAATATTACTCCTCAAGGTACAAATAGGCTCCTAGATACATAACCTCGCTAGTGCCTTTATATATGTCAGTGAAAGTGTATACGTGTGTGTGTGGACAGTCACTGCCCTGTTTATTTCATCTCCCCCATCCACATCTAATAGCAGCTGTTGCTGAGATACTAGTGGCCAACTGTGAGTGACCTCATAGTCACTGCCTGCCCAGAAGCCTGCTCTTCTGGCAGTAGTTTGCACTGCCTTAACTAGCATCCAGTTCTGGGCTTGACTGCTTTAAGTAATGCAAACAAAGGTAATTGCATTGAATAGTTGATCTTAAGAACAAGTGACCAGTTTCAATTGCGTTGCCTAGTTGCTTTTCCTGAGACCCTCCCAGAACTCTCCTTGCGATGACAATATTGTAAAAAGTTTTTAAAGTGCCTTGTCAGACAATCCTTAAAGCCTACTGAGTTTTTTTTTTAAATTACCCAGAATAATGCTTGATTTCTAATAGTTTATATTAATATATATATATAACTTGAGATATTCATAGAAACCTTTTAAAGAAACGCTTTCTTGCTCAGCAAAAAAAAAGCCAAAAGCCAGTGAAATATACTTTGCAAACAAAGTAACATGTAATCCAGCCGGAAATAATTTTTGTTTGAGATCTCCCAGCGCTGAGCACCAGGTGAATTAATTTCCCCAATGAAAATTCAAAATGCATTCTGCAATGAAATGTATAATTTGCACAAGCTGTCTAATTTTTTTCAGAAATTATGTATTATGAAATTATGTGGGGCATTAAAAAAGGCATTATATTAATATTGCCAAATAGGACACAATTTTTATTATAGATTAGTAGATTTACACTTAGATTTACAGAGTTATCTTTCAATACAATAATGTATTACATTAAGTTCAAAATGTACAGTATGCATTTTAAACATTAGTAATACTGCATACTATTTTGTTAAATGTTTGGCGACTGAAATACACCTTTTAAAGTAAATCTTGTATTTATACAAGAATACACTGTTGCATAACCCATGTTTTTGTGCTTTTTAATGGTGAAATATTACAGGGCAAAAACTTTTACTATGCTTGTGACCAGAAACACGTCTTAATTAGCTTTCATATTACATAGCAGCATCCACGTCGGCATGCTGTGGATTTAGTTCTCGTTTACAAATTGGATTTTGTCAGCTTTTTATTGATTGTTGTGGATATTCCTCTTTTAGATAAAGTCTTTTCTAACCAGTTAGATCTAATTTGCTGGCAAGTAGTACTTTAACTTCTCATTAAAGTTTATGCCCTGTATTAAGGAGAATATCTTTGTCACACTACAAATTTAGTTGGCTACAACAGTACCTGTTATTAAGCAAATGCAAAGTGTATTTAAATTTAATATGCAGTATTTGTTAATAATTATACGATGTTGCTACAGATCAGAGCATCTAAGAGTTATGACATCCATGTAAATGTTTCTGTAGTGTCGGGGGTTTAAGTTTTTACACACTAGTATATATCCATTGCATTTAATTTAAAATAAAATAGTGCAAATAACATTTATCTTTTTTTATAGTTTTTGTATTTTATTTCTGACCATAGTAAATATTCCTAACCATCCCATTGTGTACAATTCTTCTTTTACCTTTTCTTTGATTCATCCTCTCTTACTTTTCAGTACGGTTTAAGGCTTGTCTGAAAGGAATTACTAGAGTCACTGATATATTACCTCAGTTATTCCCTAAAATGCTAACGGTAGATTAAACCTGTTGGAGACAATCATGAAATAGTTTGGCAGCATCTGTTTCGTTTTGTATACACTACCCTCCAGCAAGTACTGAGACACCACACAAATATATACATGTATTTAAGCCTTAAATTAACAAAGCCACATGCTAGGTCTCTATTTGTTTTTTGTCATGACCAGGTTTCTGTAATTGAGTTAGTGATTTGCCTGGTCCAGTACCTTGTTGCAAACAGGTCCACAATTTAAAGAGTGCCCCCCTCTCCCTCTCCCTCTCTCCCACTACACTAGTGGGTATATATTACACTTCATCCACATGGCTTTCTCAATGTCTCTGGAGCAGTTGGGACGTATTCTATTGCTTGGTTCAATTTATTAATTCATGACCTCATTTGGAATGAACAGGAAGACACAAGCTGACCTAAAGCTTTGATGTTTCAGCATTGGTTTCCAAAGTAGTAAGTGATAAGATGATGGCCCACTCCCCTTCCTAATTCTGGTGAATGCTTTTCTTCCTCCTGTGCTCTTTTTTCACCCCCTTGTTCGTCTGTGACCCTATGTGCTGATTCTGTTCCTGGGTTTTTGTTCCGGAAAGCACCAGTCTGTGGGACAGCAGTGACATGCCCTTGTGCGAGGCATTCCAACGACAGGACAGCCTGGTCTCTCCAGAAGGGATTTCTGGATCCATGGGCACAGCGAGAGTCGGGGACAGCAGCGGAGTAGGTTCCCAGGGATCCACACCAGAGCGCCTGAACGGACATGGAGCAGGCACTTCGGAGCACGCATGAACAGTCAGCGCGGCGAAATGTATACCAGGACTTCTTTTTTATTTCTCTTCCAGCCTCTGGCTTTCTGGCAGGTTGGGAAGCTGTTGTTCGAACACATCTAGGATCATTTGAAGTTACTGGTTTAGTACTTCGTACTTCCTCATTCCCTGGTCTGATTGGATACTGCTTTTAAAGGTTTGATACCTTGACATGTGAAAGTTCAGTTCTTTGCCTATCATTCAGCTACTTACTTCCAAGACTTTGACATGCCCGCTTTAGGGTTGCTCTTGCAGCTTAAACTGAATCTATCACGTACTAATTACAAGTGTGAGGAACAGCAGTCTGAAACGTTTGTAAGTTTCCACAGGCTTTTCCAGATTTAACTGTGTGTAAAAATGCTGTCAGTGACATAGGGAGCCAGGTTGACCATTTCAGGGTGATTGCATTAACTGACGTCCATTATTTCAGAATGACTACTTTCTAAACGTACATCATTTGTGTATTTGTCTGTATCATGCTTTTTACATTTAAGCTGAAGGTCTGGTACACTCCTAGTAAGAATTCTAAGGGTATGTTTAAAATAATTATTCTTTCATTCTTCCAGTCAACTGCAGGACTCATGTAGTCCAGTTTGAGAGAGGGGACTAGCAGACTAATGTCTAATTTAACTGTTACTGTATACAAAATAACCATGTCATTGCACTGGAAACATTGTGTCACCTCAGGAGACTGTTATAATGATGGGAGTGGGTGGGAGCAAGTGAATGGTGGCTGAACAAATAGGGTAACAATAGCACACAAATGAAATTCAACAAAGGTGCTACTTCAGAAATAATTACAGGTATTTGGCGTGGACTGTTTTGTGGCTGTTGCCCACTCTATTTAGTTTGGGGTTATATGTACCATCCGCACGAAATTTGCATTTAGCAGTCCCATACTGTCTGTTTTCTGTACAGGTTGATCCTTTTAAGGTACAGATTCAGTTTGGTTCTGTAGGGAAAAAAGGGGTAAAACAATGCTAATGTAATATTGTTTAGTTCTTTGTCAAAAGGCACTGCAGTGTTATTTTTTTTTAACCATCCTGGTGTATTAAGTTATAAACTGAAAGTTATTTGTCAACATGCATTGTTTGTGATAGTAATTTACATGGAATTAAAAGTTGTTTCTTTCTTTAAACCTATGTTTTCTTTAGAAATGTCAAGTTACTTTTGCACAGCTAGAGGGATTTTAAAACTTAAGCAGGTTGTGATCACACTGTTACATGCTTCCAATGAGGAAATACAAATACATACAAAATAAGAATAACGATTTTATTTTAAAAAACGCACTTAGAATGGTCATTGTTACTGTGTAATCTTGCTTGGTATGAAGCACAAAAGGACATTTCATTAAGATATTGAAAACATCTTTGTGAATCAAGTTTGTATAAGAATGTAGTAATATTACAATACCAAGTCTTTCTCCCACAGATTTTGTTTTAATACATACTGAATATCACAACAACAAAAAATGTTATTGGTAATCTTCTTATACTGTGTGTGTGAAGGGGGCTAAAAGAGTCACAAAACCAGACTTGGATATCCCGTAACTACTGATCTGTTAGGCGTACTGGGATCAAAGCTTTACAAAATAAAAAGTAAGGTGCAGATTCCCTGGGAGTGTCCTCATCACTGCATGTCAGTATCTTCTGTTCATCTTTTTAAACTTCTCGTAATGGTAATCGTCAGTGGCCTTCTCGTTGGCTGGTCGCTTGCGGATTAGAGGAGATTCTGGTGAGAAACGAGAAGGGGTTCAGGTCAGAGCGATCGTGGTGGCAGGCTGTAATAACTTTACTCTTGAATGGTTATTTCCTAAAGAGCAGTCCTGCGCCGAAGCCATTTGGATGTTTTGATCACAGTAAACTGGATAAACGTTACTTACGTTCAGGTTCTGGTTTCTCAGTGTCTCCCACACGCAGGGGCCGGGCTTTGGGTTCCTCTCTGTTCCTTTTCGCTGGTGCATTAACTTCTTCACGATAGACTAAAAAAAAGATGCAAATAATTTAGGTTAAAATACAAATACGTTTGCCATTCTGGCTTTCGTACAATGCATTTATCTCCGTATGAGACTAGTCAAAGCCTCACCTGTCCACTTTTAGCAGCTTCAAAGGTAAACTTTCAAATCTTAGTTTAAATGTAGAGCTTTGCAATATATTGAATGAAAGACAATGCGAAATGCTTACAGCGGTTGTGTTGCACGTAGTTCACGGCGATGTTTGTGGGCACGAAGGAAGTGCCGTTGTCTTTTTTCTTATTCCTCTGCTCCGCCAGGAGTTTTGCCTTTGCTTCCTCTGTGGTGATTATATTCTTTATCTTTGCACTGAAACAGAACAAGGAAAACAGACTGCAAGTCCTTGGTAGGGCCAGTTCAGACCACAACTGGGTTTTGGTATTCCTCTTATTAACCCATTCCTCCTTCTAAGTCATCTCCCCGCTGACAATTGTTAAAACATTTCACAAATCTTAATATAATTCTGAAAGAAGAGAGTTGTTTGCTTTTTTGTTTAATACTAGAACATAGAATGCAAAGGCCATACCTGTACCTTTGCATACATAGTATAAATTGTTCATGGATGGACGTTAACACTTTTCTATAAAGGCTGCCATGAGAACTTGCTGTTTTGGGCTGCTTGCTTACTCAATTCCGAGGTCGACCTCCGGAATGCCGCTCAGCATCTGATTGGACAGCATTTCCTCGGTCTTCTTGGCGGACGAAACTCGGATGTTCTCGGGAAGCTCGTAGAGAAGATCCTCTGCATTCTTCACCTTCACCTTCTGCTCCTCTGCCTCCACCTGCCCTTTCTTCTTCTTCAGCTCTGTCTCGATGTACTTCATCCTGCAGGGAATTTCATTTGGAGAGAAGGCGACTTTTAAGAAAAAGGGCTTCTGCCGCAGTGTGAAATCCTCAGATCAATACAGCTAAACCAGAAATAAATGTACTGTGCTGTCCCATCCCTGCAACTCTTAGTCCTTGTCTATACAGCTTGCAACAAGAATCCTCCTTCATTAATATTCTAGCTAGGCATCGTTCCATAACATGGATTGGCTTTTTCTGTAATACCATTTTCTTAATGCTCAGGGTTATTTGTGTATGAATGCTGTATGGCAATATAAACTGTATTCCGGCTAGTAACAATGTAGTATTCCAAAGTATTTTCTGTGCCGCAGTCTCATAAACCCTGTGGCCACTCCCCCAAAACTGAAAAACGTGTGGCCAGTTACATTGCAAACTAAATGGTGGCATGCAGATGTTTTATAGGCATCGACAGGGGGGGGAAAAAAAACAGCTCATAAACGTACATGTCAGCATCCTCATCACGACAATTTGTTTCTGCAGAGAATGATGTCCCCAGGTTCAGGTCTGTCTCGTCTTCAGTCCTGGGAAGAAGAAGAATATATTTATATAAGTGCAATACTCTAATTCAAAATAGCACTTAAACACCTCACTTTACTATATCTGTAAAATGAAGAGTACAGCTAGCTTTTACAGTTTTGAGACAACTGCACAGTAATAACATTTTATTTTTGGGGAGGTGGTCGTAAAGCTATTGTACATAAGACTTACATGTCTCTGTTCCTGTCTTTAACCTTCTTCATATCCACAACGCCTCCTGTCTTTAATTTAAAAGGGTCATGCTGTACAGGAAAAAAACAAACACATTTTTATTATTTCTACAATGGAATACATGTATTTGGAACCAAGTCCAAAACGTTTAGTAACAAATCATAAATAAATTATTATAATCTGCAATTGCTCAACTATTAATTCCAAATACAGTATTGTAATAACAGGTTCCAGTTAATATGGCACCACTACACACAACGTAGATGGGGTATAATTCTCCAATCAGTTATTAGTAACCTTTTCAACATTCTGTACCACAGGCCAGTTCTATTGTGGTGTACTGTTTGACCTTCATTAGTAGCTTCTTGCATTCCTGCACAAAATTTTGGCCTGTGACTTGAATACCTTGCCAGCGCTTCATATGTCCATTTGGTAAACAGTCTTCTAGTTATGGAAGGACAACCTCTTTTTTCCTCTCTCAGAGACAGACGCAGGAAAGTCCTGCTTGTACACACCTCAATCTCTGCTTCCAACGGCAGCTTCTCACCCACCAACAAGGCAGCCACACTGAGGAGAGAAGAAACTGTCACATGTCGTTTTATTTTATTTTTTTGTATTTTTGAAACACTTCACATACGCGGATTATCACTAATCTTAGACTACCTAAATCAACATCAGGTAAGTCCAAGAATAGAGTCAACTAGGGTCTGGGACACCAGCCTTTACTGTCTCGTACTGCTCTTCCAGTAAAATGATAATTCTTAATTTCAAGATCCCCTTTCTCCTATGGGACCTTACCATTACTCGGTAAGACGTAAATAACACATATGGTATAAAGACGTGGAACACCAGATATATTCTGGACCATTCTTGCAAGGGAGAAACGAGAAGACTGGCCCCTGTTCTGCCTTTGTTAAAACATATTGTTTAACTGACAAGCAGACTCGTATTTTGTGGTTTAAAAAACACGTCTTCCCCTCTTACCTCACACCATGTTGCCTTTTCCGGAGACTCTGCACTTCCTTCGCTTCATCCACTTTGGACCTGTGAACCGCAAAATTATTTTTGCTTTAGCGGAGTCGAGTCACAGGTAGCTGAAGAAAGTGTTACCTGGCATGTTGTTAGTAACTATCTAAACAACACAAACCGTCTCGACACGTGAATGGGTCACTCCAATAATTAAAGTACAATACAATACTAAACGTGCTGTTAAATAAGCAGTCTACCTGATTTCAAGTTATCTGATGAGTGACACTTTAGACCATCTGCCTCATGAAAGGATGTGCACTCTTTATTTATTGAAAGCGCAAACAACACGCACTGCCACTAAATATTACAAAGAAGTTTACCGTACTACTTCTGTAGTCTGCTCATCTTCCTCGTCATCTGAATCCGCTCTCCTCCTTCTAAAATTTTTACCAGCAGGCATTATAAAAGTATTTGTGTTAAACAATCAAATTCAAAATATTTGTGTCTTTTTTTTTTTTTTTTTTTAGTACACTGTGGCTTTGTTTTTCTCCAGAGTGGGACGTTTTGATGACGCAGAAAAGAGAACGTCCGGCGCTATTTACGTCACTAAGCGTGTAAGCGCTCTGAAGTCGAGTAGAATTCAATTTGACCTCAGAATTTTTTTTTTATTTTGTATGTGCAGTCTGACCGGCGAGATATCTAAAACTGCTTCCCCTATTCCACACTAGATGTTGGGGTTATACGTGTGGCCACAGAAGAGTTTGTTTCTATATTATATAGATAAGTGGTAGAGAAGGTTCAATCCCAGGTGGGGGACACTGCTGCTGTACCCTTGAGCAAAGTACTTTACCTAGATTGCTCCAGTAAAAACCCAACTGTATAAATGGGTAATTGTATGTAAAAAATAAATAAAAATAATGTAATTGTATGTAAAAATAATGTGATATCTTGTAACCATTGTAAGTCGCCCTGGATAAGGGCGTCTGCTAAGAAAATAATAATAACTTTGTTTATTTGATTGCTATCTCCCTTTTATGTAAATGCCAATTAAAAATGCTCTAAATAAGTATAAAGTAGCCTGTCCTCAAATTAGGACAATTGCACTTAATGGGTTAAGGGTGTAATTGGTAAAAACTAATGCAATCCACAGTGGCCACGCCAGAACTCAAGCAGAAGTTCAAGAACGTTTGGAGACGCTGCAGTTTGCAAAAGTTGGTCTTACCAAAACCATGCTGTCACGAAGTCTGCAAGGCTTGGAGAAACGCCCCTCTTCTGGGGGATCATAGGTAACCAGTGAATGTGTTCAACCCTATTAATTATTTCTTCTGACTCACGCTGGTCAGCATCTTATGTAACAGTAGATGTGTCTATTTGGGCTGCACTGTACAGACTCAGGAGATGTGATGTGAGCAACACTATAATTACACTGATGAATGATCTATCCCTTAGTGTTAAATAAAACATAGCTGTAAAAATGACAACCGTTTTCGTTCATTTCAAAGAGAAATGCAGGCACGATTCTAGCTTGAGCGCAGACTCATTTCTTGCGGATTAATTTTTTTTATTACGTCAAGAAATGACGCAGCAGTTGGCAAATATAAATTACAAAATAGAATATAAATAATTGAAAGACAACTTTTTAAACAACACCAAAAAAGAAAGAAAAGAACAAACGAATACAACAGGAGTTCTGAATTGAATCAGCGGTTTCCCATCCTGCATAGCCCGCAGCAAATAACTTGCATCGGGTTGTACGAAGCGTGATTAATAACACAGCTGAAGAGGACGAACATGCTGTAGAGCTCTTGCGATCTCAGAGCCCTAATTTTAATGTTCCTGGACTTTGTTTTCAAACTGCCAGGTGGAGGTAATTATACTATACCAGTTAGCGGGAGTGTTGTGTGCGTGCATATTTTGTTTAATTTTAATCGGAGGTTTTTTATTTTCTCCTGTGCAGAGTCGTGAGAGGGCCTGTGGATGCAGCTCTGCAGCAGGAAATTTTCTGCTTGTGTAAAGGCTATCAGCACGAGCTGATTAACAGGCGTGTTTCGCTGAAAAAAGACCGATTTGTTTATGTAGTCCATATGGTTTTTAAAAAAAAATTTTTTTTTTAATGCACAACCATGCGAATGCTGTATCTTTAAAACCTAAACCTGTAACCTAGTAGCTATAACGATGGGCGTGTTATCTTTTCCTTAACGATAAACACTGACGCAATGTAACGTTTTTATGCAATGTGTAATAATGTGCCTATAACGTGCTTTCTGTATATAGTATTCACGTAATAGTGTTTTTTTCTTGCGCTAGAAAAAGGTCTGTGCTACCACCACTGCAATATCAACAAACTATAGGCTAATATATATTATGTATATCGTACCCGTACAAATACATCGCATTACGTTTATAGTTTTTATAGCATTTTTTTTTTGTAGATATAGCGTTTTTTATAATATACCGAAATCCCACTCAAATGAGCTTCAGTGATGGAAATCTCTAGTATAGAATGACTATGGAAACACGCTCTGAAATGCCGTTAATATTTAATGTTTGTTTACGTTTGTATATCATTAAAATGAATTGGGGTTGTGCGTGCCTTGTACATAACCGCAAATTATCTTCACTGTAGTTAGTAGGTGTAATATTAAAGAACGCTATTGATATTGTTGCATTTATTTGTACAAATGCTACGACGTCAAGGGATGTGACACAGCTGTATCTCGGGAGAATGCATTTACAGTAGCACTGGCGGCGCCATCAAGCTGCACCAAAAATGTGTCTGTAGACCGGTTTTCTCATTTAATACTGTTAAGAGTACTGTGTGTTGGGGATTACGGGCGTGAGAACCTGGTATTGTAAACCAGAAATAGGCGCTTCAGTCTGCACGGTATTTAAATGGGTATCTAAAATAAAAGTTTGATTCGTTTGAGCAATAAGCTCTGTGATTCTGGTGTGGGAGCAGAAACGTGATTTTATAGTGACTTTTTTTTTTTTTCTTTACTTTTTATTTATGGTGACCAGAGCCATCTATTTGTTTGAGGTCCAAGTTTGAGAAAGGGAAGAGGGTAGTTGTATACTATAGGCGTTTTCTTGTGCAGCAACTGACAAAATCCTACTGGTTGAAACAGCTGCCTTTTATTTATTCATTCATCTAATCCTGCTTTTATTTGGTTTATTTATTCATTTAATCTCTCCAGGTAAAATTCAGAGAAGATGACGGAAATAGCCGATTTTTGTACCCACCTGTATTCTATAGGGGAGGTAACCAAGGAGGATCTATTACGCAAATCCAAGGTCATTCAAATATATATTATAATAACTGTCGGAAAATTAAAAAAGGCTCTGTACCTTTTTCATGTACTATGCATGTTCACTGTGTTCTATAGCAGTGAAAAGTTGGTCAGACTGTAAATGTATGTTTACACAAAATACCAATTCTATATTTTAGTGGATGCTCTATACAGCTACGGCATCACCTAGGATTTCAGGATTGAGAATAATAATAATAATAATAAAACTAGGGCAATGCTGTAACACTTTTAACCATAGCGTTACATTCTATATTTGTTACTCCAGTGAAGGATGGTATTCCTCGAGATGTGAAAGGGATGCATTCGTTATATTGCTCATGTTAATTGCTTGCAGGCTGTAAGCGGTCTGAAAGTGTTTGATATCTTTCTCTGTGCTCTAGGGAACATGCCAGTCGTGTGGGGCTCCTGGACCAAACCTCTGGGCATGTCTGCAGGTACTGTCTTTTATTACCCATTAGCAAAACCGTGCTAGGCTAGGAAGGTCTTCAGAGGAGGCACCCAGTATGTTACAAAACAGTCAACTGCAGATTATCTCAAACACATTGAACCCATACTTTTCATTGTGTTGTGCTACTGTGTCTTCATCTTCATTTGAGGTTGCAACATAAAAAGTAACACAGGGCCAATTCACCAAAATGTACTGTTTGTTACATTGGATATGTCATCAGTGTCAGCTGCTGGAAAGCTTGGGTGGACCCATGACCCCCACAATTCTGGGCTTGCCATTAGTCTGATACTGTATCAATACACATATAATAACACGCACTGTGCATTTGTCCTACAAAAATCCTCACATGTGGAAATGTAAGAGTGAGCACGTGGCACTGTTTGGGCTCAGATCTAAGAGATGATGAAATATGTTAGCTAGGATTAAATACTTTCGTTGGCATGCGTTCAATATTTGTTAAGCAGAACAGCCCCTGTGATTAAACCTCTCATTACTGGGGAATTTAAAAGACTTTTTAGAAAGCTGAGCTGTCTTTAAAAGATACCACTTTGAAAATATTGATAACAGATTACTTTGTCTCATTTCTGAAGGCAAAGTATATTCTGCTTAATAAAGTGCAAGTGACAAACAATTCCATTATGTGTATGTACCGAGGCAGTAAATGACATATTCTGCCATCTGCATGTGTCTATTATAGAGCTGGAACACATATGAACAGGTGCTTTTAAAGGGCAATTAAAGATGCTGTAATATCTGTTATTAACCAATGTATTCTTCGCTGCCTTTAGATTTACTTTGTATAAAACTTAGTTTGTCAACCCATCGTGGCGACTTTAAAACTTCAAAGTTTAAGCACCCTTGTGTTCTCAAAAGGGCTCTCAAACCTGTCTAAGTTCAGACGGTACACCAGAGTGTAACCGTTAACCCATCCCCTCTGCAACTGCCCCCAGTGGATGCAAGAAATACTGCATTTGTTATTTTTGGTATTTCTTACTGATGTACACAGCGATTCTAAACATCAAAAATAATTTGTTAGGATAACTGTGTGATATTTCAGATACGTACTCGCTGAGGGTGGTATTCATGTGTGTGTTTTCATCCGTGTCGCTCTGCAGAGTGGATGTCCCTATGTAGGCTGCGGAGAGTCTTACGCTGATCACAGCACTTTCCACGCACAGGTAAGCACTCCACTGTGGGCTCTCTGGAGCTGCATCCTGCACAGAAAACGTTCATGCATTCTGATCAGTGTTTTGCAGACCAGATGCTTTAGCAAGCAAGTACTGTCATGTCATTTTATCTGTTGGTTGCTTTGTTTCTTCAGGCTAAAAAGCACAACCTGACGGTGAACCTGACCACGTTCCGGGTCTGGTGTTACATCTGTGAGCGGGAGGTGTTCCTGGAGCAGCAACCAGCTGTGCCCACCCCGAGCAATCATCACTGCAAGCCACTGGAGCAGGTAGTGGTTCACATGCTCCTTCATATTTCTGGCAGGGAACAAATCACTCAAACAACACCTCTTCCAGTTAAGCAGCTGTACAAACAGGCTTGCCAGTTACTGATCCTCACTTTTCTGTTGTCTTGTTTTCAAGTCCATCTCATTCTCCAACTTGCAGCAGGTGCTTGGGAGAGGGGGGGAGAGAGATGGTGTCAGTTTCTCCATCCCTCCCTCCCTCCCTTCCTGCCTCATATCATAGGGGTTTTGGTCATTATCTGAAGGCTGTGAGAATCTGGACCACTGGTTCAGTGTTCTGCTCATAGTATCAATGGCTTCATGAAATCTGTCTTGCTGTGTATCTCATCCTTTTTACTTACCCAAAACCAGTTTGTTCACACTTGTACGCAGCTGGATATCTTGGCTGAAAGTAAGCCCTGGTGGTTTATAACAGTACTGCAGCAGTAGTAACAGGTGTAGCTATTTGGCATTGAGAATAAGTTGGGGTTTTTTTTCTCTCCCCAGGGCCCTGTATCCCAGACTGCCAGCCGGCCTCTAAAGGCTGTTCCAATTACTGTTGCAGATGAGGGAGAGTCAGAATCGGAAGGAGATGAATTTAAACCAAGAGGTAGCGTGACCCTTTGCCCTGCTCCTCCCCCGACCCCCACCCTCCAGCCCTCATACACCCCACCCCTCCTGTGCTGGTATCTTGAGATACAAATCAATACTTGGGCTTTGGCTTCAGGATATGTATGTAAAGTGGTCTATGCTTGACAACCAATTATGGGAAGCTAAAAGACTATATAAATCTGTACTGCAAACTGGATTATTTAGCAGTTAAAAGGTGCGTGAAACAGGGATAAAAATAATTCCTTTAAATTTAAGGAAGGTACTTTGCCAGGCAGGATTTCCTAGGAGTGTTTTTCCAGAGCAATCCGTTTGATTGTGACACAGCAAAAGTTTTATTCAGGTGTGTGTGGATTTTGTGATCTCCCAGGGCATTTTCAACAAAGAGAATCGCTGTCTGCACCCTTGTAAGTCATTTGCATACCAGAGCTGTGTTTCCTGTAGTTTTACCTCAGATGCATTTGCGATTTCCATTCCACACCTGTTCAAAATAAACCCTGGCCTTCTCTTAGTGTGTCCCCTGCTTTTGAATTCTGCAGGTCTCACTGGAATGAAGAACATTGGGAACTCCTGTTACATGAATGCTGCTTTGCAGGCTCTCTCGAACTGGTGCGTTAACATCTTATGTCATACAATCAGGAGCATTAATGAAAGCTAAAATAGAGTGTCATAGACAGGTTAAAGATCCATAGCTTCTAATAGTGACCTTTCAACTCTGTTGGCCATGCCTGGTCTGTTGTAACAGTTGAAAGGTCACAGCATCGTGTGCTTTGTTTTGAAGTCATCCTAGGAAGGAACTAGGATTCTACAGGCTCGGATAATGCCAGGTGGATTCTGTTACAGAGAAATCTAATTAAAACACATTGTGATCTGGATGAGGTGAACTTGTATCGCTTATTCTCAATCCTGTTCCTCTGCAGCCCGCCTCTGACTCAGTTTTTCCTGGAGTGCGGAGGACTGGTCCGCACAGATAAGAAGCCAGCGCTTTGCAAGAGTTACCAGAAACTGATTTCTGAACTCTGGCACAAGAAACGGTACGGGTTCTCTGCAGCCATTCTCTACGATGCAGGCGTTTGACCAGGAGTGCTGAAACTGGAGGTGTTAGCTGGGGGACGGGGGATCTTGCAGGTCGACCCAGTTAAATAGTCTGAGGATCTTGTTTGATAAAATGACACATTTGCCCAGGTTGAATATCAGGTTGCCAAATGTCTCCCTTTTGTGTTTTAGTCCCAGTTACGTAGTTCCTACCAGTCTTTCCCATGGAATGAAGCTGGTTAACCCCATGTTCAGGGGCTACGCGCAGCAGGTAGGGAGAACTGCGCAGCAGGTAGGGAGAACGACATCCGTCTGGGTAGGAACTGTGGGGATAAGACTCGGGAGAAACAGATGGGATTTGAAATGTGTATCGGAAAAAAGATTTACAGGGTGTCTCTGTCAAAGCCCTCCTTCTTGTCATTGCCACCCATCTATTTGATGTCCGTTAATTTTTCGTATTCCCAACAAAATACAATCAAAGGAGATAATGACGCGGGCCTTTGTGCCACTTAAATACCTGTGTGTGTGTTTGCTGAAGAAGGGCTTTTGTCAAACATCCTGAAATCATTTTTTTATATACATTTATATCGTATTTACTGTGTTTGTGTGAAGAAAAAAATGTAATGTATCTACAACTCAAAGCAAAAAATGTTTTTATTTTAGAAACGCTTAATAATGTGAAGTAGCTGCTTTTGACAATTTTCTTCCAAAGCCACATTATGCTTGAAATAATAATTATTCACGCTTATTATGAAGTCACTTGAGCACTTTGTACCGCTGTAGCGGGAGAAACGTTCATGGCAGAACAGTGGAAACTGGCTAGAACCGGAACTGGTTAATATGGACACCGTTTGCTGCAGTTTTCTGTGCTCAAGATTATATCCATCCTCAATTCCATTCTGAATGTGTTGGGTCCCCCCCACAGAACAGCTGTGCAAAGTGGCCAAGTCCCTTTATAACTGTATAGATTATTGTTGTTACTTTGAAATAAGTAGCTTCCAATTGCTGTTGTACATCTCCCGTGCTTTATGGTCTTTGCTGTCATTCTGAGTGGCTCTGTGTTCTGTTCCTGCAATAGTAAATCTGCCTTTACCTGGCGAGCCAGATTTAGAGTAACATTAGAAGAACTCTGGTGTACCAGCTGAACTGCTTTTTAAAAGTCAAAGGATGTGATGACTGAAAACGATGTGCTAAGATTGTAAACGGCAAGAAGCGTACAAAAGTTAACTGTGATGTTTCAGATACATACCAAGCTGACATTTTAAAGAGGAAGTCGCTTCAGATTGAATTTGAGTTGCTTCTTTACATTTCCATCACTATTTTATTTTGTTTGTAGTAATTCCGAGTTGTTCTGAGTTTAGTTATTTTTCTCTGTCTGTCTTTCCCTGGCTTTGAGCTTGCTTTGAACTTGTCTGGAGAATCCGCAGTGCCAGGAATGAAATGAGGACGGCTGCTACTAACAAGCTGTAGGCAAGCTCAATGCCAGGTAAGAGTAGCATTGAAGCGACAGAACCTAGAACCACTCCATTACTGCAAGCACTCGAAAATGACAGGTATCCTGGAAAAGCCTGGCAAACAACAACTCATTTTCAGATAACCTAGTCTTTTTTTTTTTGTGGGTTGTTTTTCCTCCTCCCCTTTTTTAATTTTTTAATTTTATTTTCCAAAAATTGTTTTTGATGGTAATAAGCCGGATCAGTTGAGTCGGATATTGTAGGATCAAGGTTTTCCAGGACACCCCTAGGATAACAAGGGAAATGTAAAGAAACTAAAATGACGTTTTGAAGATATTTGCTCTTTTAAGCTGCACGGTGTGCAGTGGGAGGCGGTGCTGAGCTGGTGTGTTTGTGTGCTGCCTCCCTGCACCCCCAGGACACGCAGGAGTTCCTGCGCTGCTTGATGGATCAGCTGCACGAGGAGCTGAAGGAGCCCGAGTGCGGGGCGGAGTCTGACAGGGAGGAGCGGCGTGACGGGGACCGCAGCCCCTCCGAGGACGAGTTCCTGTCCTGTGACTCGGGCGCCAGCAGCGACCGGGGGGAGGGGGGCGAGGGGATACTGATCCAGGACGAGAGTGGGGGGATCCGCGGGGGGATTTCGGAGAAGGAGCGGCTGAAGGAGAGGAGGGTCTCGGGGTCTCCACGGAGAGGCGGCTCTCAGGAGCTGGACGAGGATGCAGACATAGACACTGCCGCGGAGGAGGGAGGGGCCACGAGGGCCGGGGACAGTGAGGATCCACCTCCAAACAGCGTCAGCAACCAGAACCACAGAGCAGGTACTGGAGCACAAGCACAGGGCTGACTGCAACAAATCTGTTCCTAAAGTGTTAAATGGATGGTTTTGACACTCACGATTATCACTTGCCTTAGTGCATGCTAAAGGCTAATATGGGTCTGTGCAACTAGCTGTATACATCTTTTTTAAGATTAAGTATATTTGCATATCTAAAGTATATTTGCATATTTAGCTGCATCTCTATGAAATACTGCATGTAAAATGCAGATGTATTTAGCTATCCAAGATGCATGCAAAACATTTTAATGAACCTTTTCAGAAAGGATTAAACTGAGCACTGAGGTCTCGGACCTCCCCATGCTTTCAGTTTGAATCCTAGCAGTCTCGTTCACATTCTTTTTATTCTGATGTTTGTGATCTCGTTTCAGAACCTGACAACGACGCATTGCTGCACAGCCTCTCGCGCTCCTGCAGTCCCAGCCACGGCCACCAGGAGGCCCACCCCAAACTGTCCAGCAGCCAGCCTCGCTCCAGCCCCCTGCGCATCGCGGGCACAGCATACTCGCTCAAGAAAGGTACCACGTGCGTGCCTCTCCCTCCTCTATGGGATCGGTTTCGATGACCTAAACCATGGCAGATCTTAATATCATCTCCTTGTTAGATCATCTGCTGTTTTTCCATCAGGTCCGATGTATTGACCCTTTATTAACACCACCTAATAGAAATACAATGGAAAGAAGTCCACAGATATTAAGATCTGCCAATTAGATAATTAATGTGTACACTGGGTTTATATTGAAATGCTTACACAGAAGGACTGATGGATTTAAATTGTGTTTCTACAGCAGACCCCAAGCAACAGTTTAGTATTGAAGAACGCAAAAAAAAAAAAGGGTCAGCGACACAGTTGGTCAACAGTTAGACAGCTGTGTTAAGATCTACCTCCTGTTCAGTAAATAGAAACATAGGTCCACACTATTGTAAGCACAGTTAACTGTTATTTCATGGACCCATATGCACAGACTTTCTGCTGTATCCCCACCTTGCCACAGCTCAGCTCCTCCTGGGGGCCAAGAAGAAGCAGCAGCCCCGGTACCGCAGCATTATCTCGGACATCTTTGACGGCTCCATCCTCAGCCTGGTCCAGTGTCTCACCTGCGACAGGGTGGGTACGGAGGTGGGGGGTCACACTGTCTGTCTGGAGGCACTTATGGTGCTGAAAGTAGCTGATTTTGAAGGCTTGGTGGTTGGAAAGATTAGGTACTAAGCAGCTCTGTAGTTTTAGCTGTAGGTTTGCAGTGTGTTAGGTAGATGGTGTCAGTTGGTCCGTGGTCAAACTGCAGAAGGAAGGAGGCACATATATAGAGAGATGGCATGCAGTGTGCAAGTTGTGGGTAGTTTAGTAGCAGGGCTGCAGTGTTGGAAAGTGAATTCGAGCTGTGTGGCAGTTTGGGGTAGCTGAATAGATGTATCGTTCTGATTTGGACGACTGACTTCAGTTCAGGAAGAGCTAGGTGTTCGTGTTTTAATGCAGGTATGTCTCGTTGTGTTTATAATGCTGTGTTTTTTATGCCAAGGTTTCAACCACTGTGGAGACTTTCCAGGACCTATCTCTGCCGATCCCGGGAAAGGAGGATCTCGCCAAACTACACTCCTCCATCCACCAAAGCATTCCTGCCAAAAACGAGATCTACGCCTCCCAGGGCTGGATCTCCTACATCATGGACTATATCCGCAGGTGAGAGGGGAGAGGGACTGGCTGAGATAGATTCCACCTCCCCACACTGCAGAGAGAGGAGTGAGGGACTGGCTGAAACAGATCCCACTGCGGCGAGAGGTGTGCTGGGGGCAGTGAGAGGGGAGAGGGACTGGCTGAGAGGAGTGCTGGGGGCAAGTTCCTCATTTTTCACGGATTTATCTGTCCGCCACAATGCCGGGGGTTCTATGCAATAACTGAGTTGATTTTGCATGTAGGGACTGTGTCCCAGGAGTAGAAAAGATGGGGGGGTACAGAATGAAAGCACAAGAAACCCCATCTCCACTGCAGATTCATTGGAAGGAATCCCTTGCTGAATTCTAATTTTGCTTTTCCAGATGAAAACGATTCGCTGCCCCTGGTTGGTAAGAAAAGGCTGCTTGATCCCGACTTGTCCCTTGTGTCTCGTTGCAGGCTCGTGTCCTGTATCCCCAGCTGGTTTTGGGGTCCAGTTGTCACTCTGGAGGACTGCCTGGCAGCCTTCTTTGCTGCGGATGAGCTGAAAGGTAAGTCTGTTACCAACAAGACTCCCGAAGTAGAGGAAACGTGCTTCAACACTGGAGCTGGTGAAATTACACATTACCTCTAACTCCATGCCTGTATACAGTAGATGCACTGAAAGTCTCATTAAAGTGGTGGCTTACTCTCTTTTTTGTTTTGTTTTGCTGGCAGGTGATAATATGTACAGCTGTGAAAGATGTAAAAAGTAAGTGGCACACTTTCTGGTGGATCTTTTATATTATCAAATTGGATTACAGAAACCCTGGGTACAATGTGTTGTAGATAACTTTGCCTGTGTAAATATTGCACTACAGAAAATCTGAATAAGAATGTTTTATAAAATGTCTTTTTTTTTCATTGTATTTTTCTCTTGTAGATTAAGAAATGGTGTTAAATATTGCAAGGTTCTCCGTCTGCCTGAAGTAAGTATTGTTTTTTAAATATAAATTGAATCAATCAGCAGAATTATAGACGCGTTACCTGTGCAATATATATGAAATGCAAAGCAGTCTGAAATGCCCACGAACTAGGGATTTGAGCAAAATGTCTGGTTTGTGTGTTATTTATTAATAATGGCCGGCTTTGGTTTCTTGGTCACAGATCCTTTGTATTCATCTCAAGCGCTTTCGCCATGAGGTCATGTACTCCTTCAAAATCAACAGCCATGTCTCCTTCCCATTGGAGGGGCTTGAACTCCGACCTTTCTTAGCCAAAGAGAGCCCTTCCCAGATCACAACTTACGACCTGCTCTCTGTGATCTGTCACCACGGGACCGCGGGAAGTGAGTCGCGTTTCACTCAGGGAGGGAGTGGGGTGTGTTTTACATAATGTAAGGGTGTACAGCTGAAAACAGCAATTGCAACATTTGGTCACTGGGTGGCGCACTTCTTAAATACTATTACAGCACTAAAATGACAACATCTTGGTGCTAGGTTAAAATGCTATTGCTCTCGATACAGATTTACACAATGGACAAACTAGCAGGCACTTTACTCTAGGTAATTTTTTATACAGTTTATTGGCCTGTTTGATTATTGTCTCTTAATCTCTATTCTCTTTAGTATTGAAGCCTGGGACTATAACAGGATCGGTTTTAAATTATATTAACTGCAGTAGATTTTAAAATAACATGATCAAAATAAACCCCCACATGTGTACTGTAATACATTCAGCCTAGTCTGGCAATGTGGCATTGTACAGATTTGACTCCACTCCTCTCTCTCTCTCCTCATTCGTTGTCTTTGCAGGTGGTCACTACATCGCGTACTGTCAGAATGTAATAAACGGTCAGTGGTACGAGTTTGATGACCAGTACGTCACGGAGGTCCACGAGACAGTGGTGCAGAGTGCCGAGGCCTACGTCCTGTTTTACAGGTGAAGATACATCTACAGACTTCACTCTACAATAAATAGCTAAAAGCATGCGATTACTCCCACTGTTTTCCTGCTTGTGCTCCCCCAGGAAGAGCAGCGAGGAGTCTGTGCAGGAGAGGCAGAAGGTGGTAGCCCTGGCTAACAAGAAGGAGCCCAGCCTGCTGCAGTTCTACATCTCCAGGGAGTGGCTTAACAAGTTCAACACCTTCACAGAGCCCGGTCCCATCGCCAACCACACCTTCCTCTGCACGCATGGAGGTCAGGCTCCTGTAGAGGGCAGTGTGGGCTCGGGAGGGACACTCATTGGGCAACATTTTCAAAGCGTTTCCTTTGTTCTTTAATTGACTTCTATTTTTTTTTAAAAACAAAAATCATGTTAACCTTACAAAATGAGAAGAAAACAGCTTGAGAGTGATGAAGAGAAGTTGAAATATATTACTTAATCCCAATTCGCACAGGACTAAAAATCTCCACATAAACACGTGGTTTCGAAATTTTTACCGAAATCGGTGAAATTTAGTCCCATACGAACCATCCATTTCTTTTTATCCTAGATAATTTTTCTATTTTTTTTTTTTTTTAACAGGACATCAGGCATCCGGTGGTGGTGTGTGTGTTTTTTTGCTTCACTGCCTTGTGAATCGACCATGTGAGAGTTGTCACAATTGGTACAGCATTTCTGGGGTATTTGCCTCAAAACCAAAACCAGACTTTACAATAAACCATAATTTAATATTAAAATTCATACGATCTGTCCCAAGATTCTACAGTTCAGTAAAACGCAACAATTGGGCATAGCCAAATTGGGGATTGGGGGAAAATGCAAAATATAATTGGCCACTCTTCAAAAGTTGATACATGAATAGTGAATTTGAAGGTATACATGGGAATGCATATCACTCAAGGGATGAAACGCTTATTCTAGCCTTTAGAAAGAAGGTACAACGAAATGAGTTATTAGTTTACTGTATACAAATCATGCACAAAAGCGCCTTCTCTGGCCACATCACATTTCATTTTGAATTTACCAACTTAGAAAATGAATCCGCGTATGGGAGGTTACTAGACCTTACTAGACCAACTCTGAGGACGCCTCGTTTTTAGTCCCGTGCGAACCGTGCTGTTTGTCTGGTGCCCATTTTGTAAAAGGAGCCGGTGGTTTTACCTCTTTTTGAAAGATAAAGACTGGAGTAAATACTTCAAGGCAGCCCATTGAGTTTTATTACATGTTTTTAAAGTGTGGATGATAATATGTGCTTCAATACTTTTCATGATCTTAGTGTATCATTTCTCTTTTTAAAACATTACCTATTCATCCATTGACCTGGATATCTTGTTTTAGTTTTGAAGTATGCAATATAGAGTTCAATGAATCTCCCCTGCATCCCAATGGTGTTTGCAGAGCACACGCCAGCACTTTTTGCAGACAGTTACAGATTAAATGCTGATTACTCACTCCAGATATGAGTAAATTAGCCACAGGTCCCAGTGAATCATCATGTTATCTCAATGCTGTTCATTTCCACCCATGAAGCAGCTTTCTTGTTGCATATTTTCAGTGTCTTTTCTTCCTTTGAAACAGGGATCCCACCCAACAAGTATCACTACATCGATGACTTGGTGGTGATCTTGCCCCAGAGCGTGTGGGAGTATCTCTATAACAGGTGAGCAGTGAAACATCTAGCGGGCATTACTCCAGTTTTACAACCATGTATCCATCAGAGCAGACCCACAGAAATGACCCCCCAGCTGCAGTTTCACTTGATCCAAAGCAGGGTCCTGGAGAGCCACAGGGTCTTCAGGTTTTCATTCCCATTTTCTTATTCGGTCAACACCACTAACATTTCCAGGTCTTCAGCAACTGATGTTTTAAAGATACCTAGAAAACCTGCAGGATTGTGCCTCTCCAGGACCAGGGTTGGCCACCCCTGTCCTAGGCTTTACTGTTGTCACGCAGCATTTACTCAGTAGAGTCTCTTGTTCCCCAGTTTTGGTGGAGGTCCTGCTGTAAACCACCTCTATGTGTGCTCCATCTGTCAGGTGGAAATCGAGGCCCTGGCCAAGCGCAGGAAGCTGGAGATCGATACCTTCATCAAGGTAACATGCTATCACCTCTTTAACAGGGACCTGCAGGATTAGGAACAGTAATAATTGGTGCCAAAAATATCAATTCCCAGTACTGCTGTTACCGTGGCCCTGTGTGTGTTTTCAAGGGTTTTTGGGTACAAAAAGGAACTGTACAGTGGCATAATGCTTGCTAAAATATAGGACTGTTGATCAAATTGTAAATGCCAGCAGTATCTGGAAGGATACAGGTAATCAGAGTTGAGTTAAAATAGGGAAGCAGTGGTAACTGAAAATATCAGCTTGTGATAGTACTGTCAACCGGAAGTTTTTTCTTCTTGTATGTTTCACATTAGTGAAAGCACCCACATGGTAATATCTGATAAATGCTTCTGCATGTAGCAGTAAAGCACTCCTCTCTCTCTCTCTCTGTCTGTCTGTCTGTGTCTGTCTGTCTGTCTGTCTGTCTGTCTGTCTGTAGCTGAACAAGGCTTTCCAGGCAGAGGAGTCCCCCAGTGTCATCTACTGTATCGGCATGCAGTGGTTCAGAGAGTGGGAGAGCTTTGTCAAGGGCAAGGACAATGGTACGAACCTAGCACTGTTCAGGGTGCAGCAACACTGTGCACAGCTCGAGGGCTTAGGAGAAATTAAGTTGTGGTTAAAATCAATTTAGAAGGCGTTTTCGAATGAATTTAATAAAAGTTGACTGTTTCATAGATGTTGGTTGTCAGTCTCTTTTGAGATTGGAGCAATGTAGTGTATTGACAGTGTGATTGTTTGTAACATGTCTATTCCATTTGGAAAATAGAGCTAGTGTTTTAAAGAACTGGCTGAAAGATAACCTTTCTGATAGTATATCTTTTGAAAGAGGGGTCTCTTTAAAAACCTCCTGAAGCAATTGGCTTGTCTGTCCCCAGGTCTTAGTCTTAGACTGTGTCATGAGGAATCTCAGTTTATCTTCCTGATTTTTCCCCAGAGCCACCTGGCCCCATTGACAACAGCAGAATTGCAGTGATGAAAGGAGGCCATGTCCAGCTCAAGCAAGGTGAGTACTACTGTGAGTCCCTCCAGTCATATGCCTGGACTGTATATTGCAATAGGTCAAGTGAACTTTACCTTTTAGATATATGCTTATCGGATATTGAACAAGCCTGCTATCTCGGTCCCTCTATGTAATGAGAGAGGTGTTTTCTTTTTTTCTTATTCTTTATACTTGTATCTATTCTACAGATTACAATTCACCCCTGCTTCCTGGTTTCCTATCGTGTGCTGTAGCTCAATTTCCATCCAATGGTCTTGCTGCAATCAGACCATAGGAAGTGATTAGGTACCAGGAAGCGTTTTGACTATATACTTGAAAACTCTGTGTTCTCTATCCACGGTTGCCTGGATCTCAGCCAGCAGATAATCGTTTTAAAGACTGACTTGGGGACCTGTTACTGGCTGGATAACTCCTGATTTGTGTCAGATTGCTCGGGGGGAAGGGTTTGAAGGAGGTACACCCTGGTCAGACCGCACTCAGCTGTTGTGTTCTGTTTCCAGGAGCTGACTACGGTCAGATCTCCGAGGAGACGTGGAGTTACCTGTTTTCCATCTACGGAGGCGGTCCTGAGATTGCGGTGCGGCAGAGCGTCTCTCAGCCCGACACGGAGAGCCTTCACGGAGAGCACAAGATTGAAGCGGAGACGAGGGCCTTGTGAGGCCAAAAAAAAAAGATCCACAATGAGGGGTATGCGGATTCTGTTTTCTAGTATCTCTTCCTTCCCCCTGAATTGATCAGATTTACAAAGCAAAGCTTAGGAATTAAATACTTGTTTCCAAAGTATGTATAAACCATTTTTTATATACAGTATATACTTGCAAGCTTTTTCTTTTATTTCCATTTAGGAAAGCACAGCAACCTGCTTGCAGTGTTCAGGCATGGCTAATCTTAGTTATACCTGCTGCCTCTGTTTTATATAGACACCTGCGTAGGGCAGCCCTTTGGACAAATTGTCTTATGAAAGAAGTACTGTCTCAACGTCCTTGCTAAGCAATGCTGTATCCACTAATGATTGAAACTGGCGGTGCAAAAACTTGCCATCTTAATTTACTTGGAGGCTGTGTGGTCCAGTGGTTAAAGAAAAGGGCTTGTAACCAGGAGGTCCCCGGTTCAAATCCCACCTCAGCCACTGACTCATTGTGTCACCCTGAGCAAGTCACTTAACCTCCTTGTGCTCCGTCTTTCGGGTGAGACGTAATTGTAAGTGACTCTGCAGCTGATGCATAGTTCACACACCCTAGTCTCTGTAAGTCGCCTTGGATAAAGGCGTCTGCTAAATAATCAAATAATAATAATAATTGTAGACGCCTATTTTAATTGCTTTGCCGTGAACTGTTATTATTTATTTCTTAGAAGACGCCCTTATCCAGGACGACTTACAATTGTTACAAAATATCACATTATTTTTACATACAATGACCCATTTATACAGTTGGATTTTTTACTGGAGCAATCTAGGTAAAGTACCTTGCTCAAGGGTACAGCAGAAGTGTCCCCCACCGGGGATTGAACCCAAAACTAGATCTGAAGTGAAGTTTATCCAGGTATTAAACCCCAAGCAGTGTTCATCTGGACCTGTTAATGGTCTAGCTTTGTTTTATAGTTGAGGATCTGTATTTGCACAGATGGATTTAATTGATCGATTAACTGTATAAAATCAAGGCAGGTCACTGGGAATAGCCCTCCTCTTTTAATCCACAAGGCAGACAGGGCAAGTCGTTTTATCACGGTCAGGAGAGGGCATTTAAATACACGATTGATCAGTAAGACGTGAAACAAACTAAAGGAAAATCACACTTCTACTGACTTTCTTGTTTGCTTTTATCTTCCAGGTCTCGCTTTATCCCGAAAGAAACTAGTGACACTGACTCTGTACCCTCTCAAACCTGCTGTGAGCACTTTGTACTGTACCAGTCTGTCATCCTATCATGTGTAAAAAAAAAACTAACACAATAGATGACTAGAAGCATTATTTATTGACAAGATTATTGTATTCGTGAAGTAACCTCAGATTAACCTGTAGTACTCCTAATAGTGTCGTTTGGCTGGTTTCACAGAGCCTCGATTTAACGCTGCTCTTGGGCTTCCCAATGTTAATTTAGGTAAGGCAGTTCAAGATGGTGCTGATCTGGGTCGGTTAAACCAGCTGTAAATCACTCGTGCTAAAAGGGATCCAAGGCTTTAGGTGAATCATGGCTACTACACTACCTGTATATAATGCATAGAAAAAGCCAGGATTGACCCGCTACTGGTGTTTCTTGTGTGGTTGTTTGACTGTTGGACATGAAGAGGAGTTTGTTCTCAGGATATAGATGTTGGATGTATGCTTAAGCCTGGGTTTAATCCTCATGAGGCTCAAGACCTGTTCATTTAAAAAAAAAAAAAAACTCCAGGCAGAAAAGTTAAAACGGCTGGCGGTCTACAAGGTGTTTGGTAGATTTATTTATTTATCTATTTATTCACATTTCAACACCAGGTTACCTTTCCTATCTATGGTCACCCTAGAGAGAAACACAGATCTGTACATTCACAATTAGAAGCAAAGGCCACGAGCATAAAGGGTAGTTTGTTGATTTCAGCTGCAATACTGTTTGTCTTTTTTGCACATCCCTATAAATAAAATCCTAGGAGCTGTATAGTTAACCACCCCTGCTTGGTATGTGGACATGTTTTTGCTTCTGTGGCACTAAGATGTTTCTGTGTACAGTATAAATTATATGCAAAAGCATTCATGTTGATAGTGTTTTGATATCTGAGGTGTTACTTACATTCCGTTCTCGCACTTTCACTGTCACTCATTTCATATTTTCATGTAAAACAAGAACATTGTTTCACTAGCGCAGCTGCGATTTAATTCCGGCCGCGCGCCCACTGTCAAACAGACACAAAGGAAATCAATACTAGGCAATTACACAATGCACAATAAAACACAGCATCTAGATAATTACATCGGAGCTATCCTCTCCTAATATTGAGCACATCATATTGCAAAACTCACTAATGCCTTCCGTAAATCACTCCCAGGTCTGTGAAGAACATCCCTGACGGAGAGCAGAGATCTCTGCACAATGTCAATTAACCCTCTAGTCTAAAATCATTACAAAACACAAAATAATTGAATATTTCAAATGGGGGAAAAAAAACACTCCAGTCCTATCGAGAGGCTGAGATGTGTTTCATTACTTGTCTTCAGCTGCGTTCATTCACATTGAACAACCACGATCCTGCTTAACCCTATTCTGAACTCATCAGATTCTTACCTGTAGGCATGTAATCGATTACCTGCTGAAAGAGGTCCTGCAGCCCAGGGAAAGATATTACTTGTATAAAAATGATTGTATATCTCCCCGCTACCTAATCCCCAAAAACTGCTCTGCAGCAGCTGTAATGCAATTTGTACTTTTCCTGACCTTCCAAGGCCAACAACCTTGTCCTTTTGTCTGTCATTCATTCCGCTTGTGCAGTCATGAGTCATCCTCACTCAAAGATGATAAAAAAACGACAGTATGGATGCTCTGTACAGAAGCACTGAAACCTGAATATGAAAATGTCTCTGCTCTCCAAGTCTTCGTTGCCTTAAATCACAACCATGATTTATGGAAAAACGGTCAGTGCTTTCTAATGACCTACTCGCATGTGATACTGTCACATTATCCACTGTTTTGTGTAAAGTCCCAAACTTTTTCAAGAGAGAAATAAATCAAAGGTATTGGAAAAAAATGTGGGATGTAGGAGTGACCGGTTTTTATGTCTTCATTTCAGCTAATTGTGTTTCTGATATATTGATTGTGAATGGTCATGGAACTTTGATTGCCTTAAGGGGACTGTGTACATTCTTAAATAGACACGAAGACCGTTGTTTGCTCTGCTTCACATATTTGATGACTCAATTATTTCTGCGCAATGGGATTATGTCTTGTTTGCTTCACAGAGCTGCCTGTCGATCAATGTACATGTGCGGTTACCACGTCAGCCACCAATATTGGGCATGTGAAAAGCTTTGTTACTGCTGCTGTTCTCAGAATAATGCTTACTGTAGATAATGATAAGACTTCTAGGGTTGGGGTTAAGGTTATGTCAGTGGCTTCAAGTTTCTTTTAATAGACAAATACATACATTTTCTTTAACCAACATTGAACTCATCAGTCAGTTGCATAAAACGGCTTTAGTTACGTTTCCCTTTCAGTGTTCCTTGAGTTTAAGGCTGTTTCATAAAGCAGCTTAACCCATTTAAGTTAATACCCCTAGTTAAGGAAACAATTACCCAAAGTGTTAAACTGAATTCTGAAGGGGATTTATGCAAACAATAAAAATAATTCGGTTAAGAAAATGTAGTCATGTAAATACTGAAATGGAATTAATTTTAATTGTAAAGGCAATGTTTAACACTGGCATTTACCGAAACATGTCCATGCTATACATTTCGCAGTGATGTGTGTGTAAGTGACATCACAATATGGTAAATGTCTGTCACATGACCCCTTTCTCTTTCTCCTTTTGCTGATTGGTTAATGACTCCTAGAAGGGTGACATAAACAGTAGTGCATGGATGTGGAGCATCCAGAAAGGTCTATAAAGCAATAGATATGATCAAGTTTTTTTAATCGGAAGGCTGAGTGGTAGTTGGGTAGTAGGTGCATTTCTACAGTTCTCCCTCTAGCTACAAGCTGCTATACTAGGAAGTCGATGCATTGTATTTAGAAACCGGCTGCATGTAACTGTATCATACTGTACACGTGTTCTGTGTTTGCAGAATTGTGACTGAGGGTCCCGAATACAACAGTGCTTTTCAATGCTGGATCTAACAAGTCATGTTTAAAATAAATGCACACACTCAAACAGTATGCTTGGTCTCTGTGTTCTTTCTTTAGGGAATGGCCTGCCCTGATCACTTGCAATAGTGAGGTTTTTAAGGAGTGATTCTCTTAGTTTATGAACCATTAACATCTAGCTTCCTAACAAATGCTGATCAATTCTTGTTAATTGCTAGTTAATATGTAGTGACCTATGTTTAAACTAATACAAGAGGTTAGCGTTTTCCATTGCAGTAATTCTACATGCCCCCAAGCAATAGCACATACCAGTAGAGACCCAAACAGGTGTATGTTTGCAGTGTACTGTCAAGGTGCATCAACGGGCTGGCACACTTCGGTTGAAACTTCATTAGAAGAATGGGGAGGTAGGCAGATGTCAAAACATCACACAAGCCAAGATTCTTGAGTGTCAAGTAGGTACCTACATTCAGGTGTGACAAACACTGCTAACCGGTTATTACAGTGTGAAATGGACCTCTATACCAATGGAATAGCTCTTCCCTGTGGGATGTAATTAACTGTGATTGAAGCAGATGGTGCAGGTGATGTGATGTTAAACAAAAAAACCTTTTTAACATCCAATCCAAAACACAAAGGCAATCGCACAATTTCGAGTGAAACCAAAAAAAATCAAACTCCATTCTCTGTGGTTAGTGCTTCTTTTGGAAAACTGGCTGTACTTTACCAGTGAACAGCCAATGCATTATAAGTTTGATAGGTGTTGGTTTGAACTCCAACTAACCCAACAGGATTCCTGTGGGCAGCATATAGCACGATCAAACTTGACATGAGGTACTGTATACTCTCCATTAAGCCTCAGGGGGACCTGCTGTGTAACCTAAACCTGCTATAGCCCACTCAAGTAAAAACCCATCCATTCCCCTTGAATCTGCAGCTTTCATTTGATGTGCATGATTTGCTGTTAAAATGCTGGGATATGCTTCATTTCTAATGCATTTCATTAGAATGCTGCCTGCTAATTTCTTCCATCTCCCCCCCACATTGATTTAATCAAATTTCACATTGCGGTGCTTCCTGAGGGGCCGTTCCGGCTGAGGCTATCTATGAAAGTTATACGGGGAGCACCGAAAATCAGTAGGTAATCTGGAGGAATCTGTAAACAGAATTGATTTTGTTTGGTAACTGACACCGACCCCATTCATTACTGTGATTTCCTATTGCGAGCTACCGCGGGCACATCAGGCTGTATATATGCATGCACATGGTACAGAGCTCTCTCAGCATACACTGACAGTTGAGTCATATTGTACCAATTTGCTGCTTGCTTATTATTGAATCCAAAGGCATCTACCAACTACCTACTGCACTCTTGTAATACTGTATATAGATGAGAAACAGACTCTCGGTACACTCCTAATAAGAAATGGAGAGGGTCTGTGAGATGTGTTTTTCTTTTTAGCAGCGATAGGGAAGTTGTGATAGAGACCACAGTAATTGGGTATTGGATACAGAGTGACTGCATATGGAATGCACGCTGTCAAATTACCTTGCACTGTTTCGCTTTCTCCTCCACCTATTTATGGAAAGAAACTGAATAATAGTGGGGATAGTATGACCCCTGCTGAAGATTCCAGAAACTGCTGGTGAGACAGGGAGGGAATTGGAACAAATTCATTAATGACTGGACTCTAACTAGGCCCTTAGCAGCCTGGTGTATAAAAACACAGAGCAGCTTTACAGATGAATTTAGGAGTGTACATTCTAGTCCAACATTCATACACAGATTGTAAAATATATATGTATAGCTTTAGAGCTAAAAACATTACCGTGGAGACATTAAGCATGGGATGAAAGGGCAAATCACATCAATTGTATTTGAGATGTTGTCCACATGGAAAGTGGTTTTAGCAAAACATGGTGACATTTAAAGGCTATGATTTTTTTTTTTTTTTGTTCTGAATCATGTATATAGAGGGAAACGGACATAGAATTTACATTTTGAGCAAAACTAAAAGTATTTCATGCATTCCGTGCTTTCATTTTAGAATTGCTTCGTCTTTAATTCCTTCTTTCCCTTTTCATTGGATTCAATCCCCCTTATTCAAGTTTGCTGTGGTGTATTTTGGCAATAGTGACACATAGAACAGCAATCTTACTGTGCAAATCCACCATGATACGCTGATGGCTTCTAACTCTAATTTCTTTCAGTTAAAATGAAATCTTTTTTTTTTTTTGTTAATTGCCTTTGTTTCTTTTTGTTTGGTCTTTTGGGATTTACATTTTTATAGATCTGTCTTCCTATTCATCGAATCTCTAAAGAGGTGTACTAGAAGCTGGGTGAGCTGTAGCCCCTGATTTGAAGTTATGATAGTGTGATTACACAGTTCATGCACCAGGTGGCACTGTATGCCATACAGAAACCACATCAAAAGATATCTTGATTGCATCAACTGGCAGCAGTCTTCAGTTCTGAGGTAGTTCACATTGGATGATGCCTTAATTGGCTTTCTGATAAACCTGCATGATGGCGTTAGCCGCAAATGTTGGTCTAACTTGACTTTCTTCCAGTTTGTTTTTAAAATCTCCATTACAGTTGTGTTTTTTATTGTTAGTATTTATTGACATTTATTTATTGTTGCTTCGTCATTTTTATTACTTCTTTATTGCAGACTTCTTTCCATTTTAACCGACATGTAAAGTGCTTTGAAGTACTGCGATATGAAAGGCGCTATATATATATATATATACATATATATATATTACACACAATTGAAATTGAATTGCTTTCTGAGTTTGCGATGGCTAATGCAAGGTGGCGGTGCACTCTCAGTGCAGCATCATCTTGTAGCAAACTGGATCTGAAACAACAAATTACTGAAATCCTTTAAGGGGCTGAAGTGACTGAATGCATTCAATTAAAAACGTGCAAGGCTTTTCGGTAACATGGTTTGAATGACCAAATACATTTCATTGTGCCCTTTCAAATTAGTCCGTCTTTTTCTCTCAAATGCGGTTAGTTTCATTTATCACACCCATCAATTATTAAACCCCAAAGAGAAAAAAAGAATAAGAGACTGTAAATGGATTTTCCTGTGCAGGACCTGTTTTATTGAGCATCTCTAGTGGTTAATCTAATGTAGTGGACCTTTAAAGACGTCTTAAAGTCTAAAACATACTCGTTTCACAATAGCTATACTATACAGCTATATAGCTATACTATATCATTTTTTTTTTTTGACTGAAATGTAATACAAGCAGATAGCATACTGTGTATTGCACAACTAGCAGACAATCATTATAGCTACTAAATGAACAGTTTGTGTCTTCAGTAGCAAAAGCTGTGCTGCCCTTTTTGTAATTCTTGCATACAGAAAAAGTAAAAAAACAATTCCTTGTATTTGAGTGTGGTTGAAAATGTCAAGGCTGTGGTGTGACCCCTGCTAGACACAACAATATGCATGTGTGCTATACAAGGTACCTGAAGGGGGTTGTAACAGATTGATTCAGTGTGGTGCATGGGGAGCCAGTCCCAGCAGACAGAGATGATGTCACAATGACAGGAGCTCAGGTAGAGTGCCACAGGCTGGCCGTCGCAGATAGAGTGGGACTGCAAGGGAGAGGGGCTGGATACAGGTACACTCCGAGACAGAGAGAGGGAGCAGAGCTTCAGGAATTGGGATCTCCTGCGTTTGGTTGCACTCACTGGAGCCCAATGGAAACAGGTAAGGCATGGCAGATTGATTGCTTCCAGATCCTAATCCTTGTTTCATTTAAATGAGATATATGTGCAGAGTGAGCAGATTTAATTGTGGTATTTTCCATTTGCTCACTTGCATAAATCACAAGTTTGATTTGGCTCTGCATTCCAGTTGCTTGTGTTCAAGCTCATTACTGAGCCTCCCTGCACAGGGTAAAACACTGGCTGTGTGCCTTGCTAGTTGTCAGTGCAATCAGCGCTCTGCACTTTGACTTGACAATATCAATTCTCATTCGTCCCAGTTTTTGCAATCTGATAGTGATTTTGAAGGTTGGGATTAGGTTAATGGTTGGGATGAAACTGTGATTTTAAGGTCAGGATTAGCTCACTTACAGTTGGGAGATTAGCATGAAGAGACTCGATTGCTCCCCCATGCTGAGCTATGAACTCTGGCATTTATTTAAATTGCAAATCGTGCTGCTGGTATTTAAGTCAATCAAAACGGCAGGCTTCTCTGTACCTGCGGGACTGCAGCCCAGATCAGTCCTCTGACGCATTCTTCACAGACTCGCATGGCTGCAGGGGAGATGTATGCACCTAGGCTCCATTATCTCCCCAGTGAAAACATCTACAGGACAGCTCGCCTGCCCTCCACCGATAGCCTGACCCACAGGTGCATCGCGGCTCGGCAGAGTATTGAGACAGCTGTCACTGGTATAGTGAGAAAAGACTTAAGCAAGATATTCTCTGGGCTCCCTTTTGAAATCTCAGAAAGAATAAAAGAACGAAAGAAAGGAAGAGCACAAGGACATGGTAGAAATGAAAGAATATTATATTGCCAATGAGAAGAAAGGGGATAGACAGGGATTGAACAGAGACAGAGAAACACATGTGCACTGTTTGTGCAAGTCAGTAGGGTTTAATTAATGCAGGCATGCAGATCCCAGGATAGCAGTGATTCAATGGCACACAGAGGTGTTTAAACGGTAGGTCGCTTCTAATTACATTTTCTTTTTTTCTGTCCGCTGTTTTTTATGATTACTACTGTGCTCTGTAATTTTTGATGTATTTTTTTTTTTTGTTAAGTCTCTACCACAGTGCTTTAACCTGAGGTCAGAAGCTACTGTTCAGTTTTAGCTTTATAGACAGACATGTGTAACACAGGCTAGATCGGGAATGCTGGCACAGTCAAATCTTTCAAATCAAAATGAAAAACATATTTGTTTTAGTTAGCTTATTTTATGAGCTGGATTGATTGGTCAGTGGCTTTTTTTTAATTGAGTTTGCATTATAAAGCTCCTGGGATGCTCTGCATAAAGAGTGCTACGAAAAGCAAACTGTATTGCATGAACTTTATCAAAGTGTCTTCAGAGAAGTGAGAGCCAGCACCATCTAGTGATCAGCTAGTTCAGTACTATATTGCTGGCTACACGCAGCTCAGCACGATATGGATCACCTGCCAACCGAACACCCTCTATCAAAGTCTTTCATATTGGTTCTATTGCCTATCCTGTCTGAAACTGATGTCACAGGTTTAGTGGTAATATAATATACTGTAGTAATCCAACTTTTTAACATGTTTCATATCATACAGGGGTCCCCACCATGCTTTACCTGAATGACAAGCAACGAGTTAAGAACCACGGCTTAAGTGCCAGTCCTTATTTGAAAGACTAATGCAAGTTGTTTTAAATGGAAATTATTCCGCTATTCAAACCCTAAGCTCGAATGAAAATCGAACCACTTCTCAGGTCTCCAGTTACAGCAAGCCTCTGATAAGGGGCTGTGCTGCCAGTAATGCAATGTGGTTTTGTCACCTGAGCATCGCTGTTAATAAGTTATCAGTTTAAACAGCACTGTCGAGTCTCTCTGTCTAGGAGGGATAATGTTACCTCTTCAGTGTTTGCTAGGTTCACTGCTAATGGTACACGTGTGGTCAGGGCTTAAACCTTTAACCACTGGTACGTTCTGTTTCCAGTACTGTCAGAGTCCCCCCTGCCTCAGTAACATGCATGTGTTGTAACCCAGGCCACGGATGTAAATACAAAACTTGAGACATACATACATGTACGTGAGATGTCCGTCCGTCCGTCCGTCCATCCATCCATACATACATACATATATACATACATACATGCATACAAAAGGATGGTCTCCTTATAGCCCCAAAATACACGTATTAACTTTTGCTAAAGAATTTCCCTATCGCGTTTAATAACAGTTTCATAAACAGTTCTTTAACCTTCCACTAAGTTACTCAAACCCACTGCCTTCCACACTCCATCAGTCCATAACTCAGCTATCCAACCACTGTTTCTGTGGTTAATTGGTTTTTCAAACAGTTACACAACATAGCAAAAGAAATACATTCATAAATAGACTAAGCAGGTTTCACTCTGTTTGGTAATTGTTAACAAAACCGACTTATTGTTAAGTAGCCACTTCTCAACAAACAGCTGCTGCTGTTCCTTTTTAAAATCTATTTTAGTTCTTTACAAGGCTCCTGCCCTGAGCAATGCATGACAGGCCATGAGGTGAACCTTACGGAAGCTGCCGGCTCTTGTAAGATCAGTTACTATGACAGGTGAGGCAGATGGGCTTGTTAAATCTCAATCACTTGAATGCAGCTGACAGGCTCTGTCTCATGTTGCTGTGTCTGTCATTTCCCTTGGCAGGACCATTGAGGTAGCAGTGACACCGATTTGGATACACCGTCATGGGCAGACTGCAAAATCCAGACCGGGCCTCGGCCTAAACCAACACGACATCCGGGCAACACAAGTATCCTATAAGACTTGAATCTGCCAAGACTACATCTAATCAGATATTGGCTTCACCAAATTATCTGTGATATCTAGTAGGACGTTTGCTTCTATCTGGATTTACCATTTTGTTGACGTCTTATAGGGCAATGCAATAGATTTCTAGATGTAATGAATATGACATTGGGGTAAGTCTTAGAGGACTTGCCTGAGAACTGGCTTTTGAGTTCAATCTCAAAGATTTTTTGCTATAAACTGGTGGATATTTGCCTCAATCTGAAACCACATTTTTGGGGGGGTTTCACATCATTCAGGATTTAAACTGGCAGGACTTAGCTGGTCAACTTTACCGGCCCCTTGCTGCATGTAAAATATATTTATGTTCGATGAGCACAGCCCACAGAAGTTTGTGATCTGGGTGAATGTTAAAGTGATGGAGAACATGCAGGATCTTCTGGACTGACCAAGTCAAGTTGGCTATTGACTGTCCGAAGACGGTGCAATTCAGTGGACCACTTTGAAGAACTCATTTCAAAATGCATGGTTAAGGAATGAGTTGAGATCAGGAATACATAATTCTAATGTTTTGTATTTGCTTTTTAAAAGCTGCTCTCCCCTTTCTTGAAGGCTTGTGGTGCTAAACAGGAGCCAAGATCATTTTGTTCAACAAAGAAGACTGAACTAGGCCCTCTGACTGAACTTGTAGAAGTGAGATCAAACTATTTATGTGCATTCCCTTCATGCTTTCTGCTTTCCCCCCCCCCGAGGGAAATCTAAAACCTCACAGTCTGACAAATTAACAGACTGATACTTGTCAATGGTGTGTGTCTTCCAATTACTGGAAGTGATTGCATCTACTATAAGGATGTTCGACTCGTAATCCGTCCATAGGGGAGACGTCCAGAGTATTTTTCTCACTGAAAGAGCCGGTTCCAGAATCACAATGGGATGTGTGATGTGCTCGCCGCTGTTAGAGATGTGGAATGTGTACACCAAGCAGCCAGGAAGTAACTGCCTGGAGCTGTCTATATTTCCTGAGTCCTGTGTCCATGGTTACCAAAGAGTGTCTGGACTCCATTACGTGTCTTCCTTCTCGGATGCTGAGGACTGTTGTGATGATGTCGGCCCAAACAGCCCTTCTTTGACGGACGCCTCAGATACTGAGGAGTAAATCAAAAGGACGTTGTTTTCATTCTTATGATGAGGGCAGTTGTCTGCTTCTCTTGTAATATTGGTGGCACGTGTCTTTTCTCCAACAGTATTGATAACATGATATTCCAGTCTACTGTACACATCATCTTTTCAGTGGAAAAAAATTAAAGACCTGCCATAACACTGTCAATGGGATGTAGACACTACAGGACTGCACTAGCGTGTAAAAACTCCTGCAAGGTGTTTAAATTGTTCTGCAAAGATACGTGACATTCCTCAGTGTTTACGCCTTTGATGCTGTTGGGAATGTTGGCTTGTAATCAGCGATCATACCCTTTACACAAAATACTACATGGGTTTTTAAAACTGTTACAAAACGGGTGTTTTTATGTTTTGACCAGCTTCAGTATATTGTGTAGAATCACTAACCCTTCTTGGTGCAACAGTGTAAAAATGATGCCACCCATTACCCAGATAATTGTCATTGTCTCTGCAGTGTTTGATCTAGGGTTTGCTGATGTGATCCTCCAAAGAATAATGAACATGGTCTTGAACATCAATTGTGAGCACTAAAAGCAGAGCCCACTTAGCTTTGGTATTCTTCAGACCATTAAATATCCTAGTTCCTATAACAGACTTGTTCCAGTCAGGTAATTCTATTATTTAACCTCCATTACTCTAGATAGCCCCAAGATAGGCGACACTCAAACCAAGTCCACTCATGGAGAGACTTGTCTTGTTGAAACCACAGGTTGGGCAGTCTAAGATCTATCTTCTGCACAGAAGTATCTCAATACTGTAACATGCTTCCTCCCCTGTCAGACTAAAGCATGCTTTTGACAAATGGCATCCTATCGCTGCTTGTCAGCATAACACCCTTTGATCCAGAATCTGAAGGAGGAATGTAACAGATTTATGTGCTGCTGTGTTCGCAGTGTAAGTGGAAACTTGCTTTAGAGGGAGCATCGTTCTTTGTGATGTATGAGCACAGTGTAGAGAGACCAAAGTTACCCAGCATCCTCTTCAGGGTAGAATAGAAGCTTATAGGCTGAGCCATGTGAGAGGTGGCGTGTCAATTGACCATGTGTGCACACTACAGACTGCAAGGTACAAAGGGTAATAATTCCATAATGTTTTAGTATTGAACACATCATTGGAGTTTTAGTGGTCCCAGAGAGCTTGGGTCTGCAATCCACAACACATCCCCAGTGCTGTCAGATTTAAATCAATCGTCATAAAAGCTATTTTCCTTTCTGTGAATTGCAAGGCCTTAAGTACTGAAGCTGTCTATCTTGTCAGATGCAGTATGTCTGTGGACGTTTTGTATGCATTTTCATATTTTTCTGTTGTGTTTTTTTTGTATGATTATGTTTCCATGATTTCTCTTTTTGTCATTTACCAACAGGAAGAAATAAAATAACACTTGATTGCATTTTGGTAGAATATCATTTTGTGACAGAATATAGCAAATCCAATTAGCCTGCCACAGATCGACCACAGAAGGGCTTGTGAAAATGATGTTCTGCTAATTTGAGGTAAGAAAAGCCTTTTTGCACAAGAATGGCTCTGTTTTAATCAATGAATCCAGAGAAGTTGTATAGTTGGTGACATCATTACACCCTTTTAATGAATGAAGCACGTAGTGCACGTGCTGGCAGCAGATTTACTTGGACATTATGTCATTATTCTAGGAGTGGTTGTAATTGCTCATTCAACATATCTTACCAAAGTGAATGATTCGGAGTAACCTCTACCCTGGTCAGACCACCTGTGTTTTCTCCATGGTTTCAAATGCTTTTCTTTAATGAGTGGGACTCACTGTGCAAACTTGAACTTGAATATAAACCTTGACACATTCCATTTGACGCATATACTATATCAGTAATTAAATCTGATTGAATTACAAAAAATGATCCTTTGCTATCTCCAAGCAGCAGTTTCTTCAAGCGGTAACATGCACTAGATTCGTTTTAACAGTCCCTTTTGGGTAGGGCTTTGGTATGTTATCACTTATTAAATAACTTTTAATTATAACTTTAGTATAAAATATGAGGCTATTTATAGTTATCTGAAAATGCACGTCATTGAGGTGGGGGAAAGTTTCCTTTACTCATTATACCTTTAAAAACTAGCTTGCATGCCTCTTAGAAGCAGTGTATTATTAGTCACAGGGCTTTGTAAAACAACTGAAAGTAATTAAAAACAGCTTCACATCACTCCTCAAGGCAATCAATATTCTAACTCAGATATGTAGAAAATGCCCATGGAGCATTGGAAATGATTGTACCTATTCATAAAGGACTGCTAACCAAGCTGTCTGTCTTTCTACTAATATTTTAAATGTGATCTTGTGAAGTGAAATCATTTTTAAATATTGCTCAATACTTTAAGAAATATATATAATAAATTTACACAAAAGATCCATCAAAGCTCCCATAATGTCCCATAATTTTATATATATATATATATATATATATATATATATATATATATATATATATATATATATATATATATATATATATATAAAATTATGGGACATTATGGGAGCTTTGATGGATCTTTTGTGTAAATTTGGCATCCAACATGTGAAAGAGTTAGAAAGATCCCCTTTTTTCTATGCTTCAATACACAGCCCAAAGCAAGATTAATGGGCATGCTTCCATAGAAATGCTGCGTAACAGATTGTTATAATAATATCCATTTCTTACATTCCTTGCTTTAAAACGCTTGTTTAATGTTGACGTGACCAGGCCATATTAGCTATTGGCTCATTAAGTTTTTTCTAAGCAGAAACGCCAGAGCCGACATCAAAGCTGAAAAGCTTTTATTGATGTTTTTTTCCCCAAAGCGTAGGCCTGGTGAGTAAATTGGGTAGGTGTAAAAAGGACGTCTTGCAACATCAGTTAAATACATCCTGTGACTCCTTGATTTACACAAAAGGAAAAAAAACACACCAGTTAAGCTAAACAAAACTCAAACAGGTTAGGTGGACGCTCTGAGGTTTTTAGTTTTGATAGATGGGGGTTGTAAAGAGTTTATGAAAACATTAAGTACAAAACTATGAGGGGACAGCTGCATGTGGGCAGTGTATGCTGTTCTGTTGCCTGAGAAAGGGGCAATTAAATGAGCAGAAGTGACCTCCCTAACCTGTTGGAAGTAAAGCCCCTTTCACACTGGCGCTCCTACCCCGGTCCTGAATTTACCCGGGTCAAAATTCTGTGTAGTGTAAAACCACGTAACAGATCGTTGCAGGGATGGCGTGGAGCGATGAAGAAGCATTTGTTCTAATCAACATTTGGGCTGACGATTCAATCCAGAGGAGTTTGGATGGAATCATTCATAACAAGCATGCCATATTGAAACCCTGAACCGATGAAAAGGTGGTCATGTGAACGTCCGATGCTTCTTCCACAAACTGGTAACTGATATCATTGCTTGATTTCTGTTAATAACTAGTGGCCTTGTTGTGTCTAATGATAATGATTAAGCTGTAAAAGTGTGACTTTTGATTATTGGAATCAATAAAGGAAAGTTATAAAATTATGCCGAAATCCTTGTATTGTGCACCCCTTCACACACAAATAGATGAATAATGTTGTTTCCTTACAGGGTCATGTGCAGTTGAAAATACAGTGTACAATATTCTGAGCAGCAAAGGAAATGTGGGCTGCCACCTTATCTGTGTCATTTTTGCCACGTCTGTGAAATGCTATCAGCCTGATCTATCTTTATGCAAAATGGGTTTCACTGTGACTACAAAAATACGCTGCCCTCAGCATTACAACAAAATGAAGAAAAAGTGTTTCTCTGGCTAAGAAATGTCACCAGCAGTTTGAAAATGGCCAGAAATACATGCCTGAAAGCTCTTGGTCTCAATTTCAGAAGGGGGTATCACTTTTTGGTAGGCCATGAACTGTAATTACAGCACTTACACATAAGTACCAGAACAATTAAAGGTGTACAGATTTGACCCGTTCCTTATTTTTAATACTGTTTTATTTCCTCTCCTAATAATTGTGAAGGTAAAAAGTCACATGGGTCCCACCATGTTACACTCTGGCTCTCGAAAGTGCGCAGCCATGAAGACATCACAGGTTTGAATCTCCTCACCTTATTGCCTTTATATTACCAGATATGGTTTACAGCCACAGAACTACAGATGTGTGACTTGGGAGAACAGAACAGGGCTTCTTTTTGAGAGAATTGCACAACCCCATCTAGACCGCTGCCTGCATACCTCACTGCCAGATGAATGCTCGACAGATTTACACATACTGACTAAATATTTAGAAACATGAGTCTTTATGGAAACGGGCCCAGGATAGCTCCCCCTGATCCTGGTACGTACAGCGCTAGCTGAGTAATCATGATTATCATCCTAATCCTACTATAACATGTCAAACACATCTTATCTTTTACCATAGCTACATTATGATTTGGAGAAGGGAAATGGGTATGTTCCTAATATTCCTAATATGGTCTAAACGGGTTTTTTGTTTGCTTCATGACAGCTCTGGCCAACAGTTGCTTTACCCGACAGAATGAACTAATTTTGCTTCATAAAGTCGAATGAAACCTGCTGAATAATGTTACGTTAACGTATTGCATTGCATATCGCTTTGTAGTTTTCCATACACGCTCCTAATATTCCTAATATGGTCTAAACGGGTTTTTTGTTTGCTTCATGACAGCTCTGGCCAACAGTTGCTTTACCCGACAGAATGAACTAATTTTGCTTCATAAAGTCGAATGAAACCTGCTGAATAATGTTACGTTAACGTATTGCATTGCATATCGCTTTGTAGTTTTCCATACACGCAACGAAAAACTGACACAAAAAATGTGACATTTCGAAATCTAACATGAAATACTGAACTGCTGTTATGGCTTCTGGTAGACTTTTGCGACATCATTCATTTATTCCATGATGTTAAATGAAAGACTTAAATTATGTTCATATAGTTTTTTGTTTTTTTAATTGTGTGTCAAACTTAAAATTCTGGAGGATGCAAAACCTTTGGCCATAGCTGTATATTGTTCTACTGGAGGAAAATTAAAAAAAAACAAAAAACAGGTTACCTTCTTTAAGTAGTCGGCCCCTTTTAATGCAAATAAGTCAATATAGTATCAGGTGATTACAACAGCATTCATGAACACAATCTATTTACAATATACAGAGGATATGCTGTCTATTACTACATGTGCAACACATTGCAATAATACAAAAGCATGGGCATGTATGCTATGTTGTGCTACCGGACTTTGTATTGAGAGCTTTTCAATACTACACCTACTCCCTGAATGCGTTTTTATTTCAAGGGGGGTGGAAGTCAGCTATATGACCGATACATGTGAAGGATTTCACCTGGAGAGTGGTCATCACTCAAGAGGGCTTTATCAGGAGCTTGCTTTCCATTGATGGGGCATTTCAATGTGATGATGATAAGCAGAGGGTGTCATTAACAGGCGGGATGTACAGTGATGCATGCTTGACTGCAGTTTCCTCTCTGTCAGTTTACTTCTACTCATCTTTTACTGATTTTTAGCCCCAGGCGAAATGAGAAATTCATGAAATGTTTTTCAATTGCAGTTTTAAAGGTTGTTCTATTAATCACCAAGGCTATCAATTGCCAGGAGCTGGTAAGATCATCACATTTCAAAGAAAAGGAAGATTACAATCACGTAGTGATCTTTGCCTAGCTTTTTATTCAAGTTTGATCTAACCACATCACTGGCAGTGGGTTTGTTCTTTCAATTTGTATGTCAATGCTGCAAGTACCCCTGCCTGCTTTAAAGTCTTTACTTTTAAAGTAGTACTTTAGTCATCTACATGCTTTATAGTACACTATCAGTCCACAGCAAGTACATTGTGGGTTATCCTGTAAAATCCAAAAAGCTGGAACAATAGACCTGGGATATATTCCAAGATAGGCACATACCGAGATAATTAGATAGACATGTTGGACACAGACATACTGACAGATAGGCAGTAGACTTGAGCAAAAATCATAATGCTAGCTCTGATGTTCTCTTCCTTAAATATATATATTTTAAATTTACCTTTACCTGTAACTGGTTTTATACTTAGCAAACAGTGCTACCTGGTGTCCATGTGTTGTAATTGCATCAATTATATATTTTTTTCCTGGCAGAAAGCTGAAGTAGTAACATGTTGTATAAGGAATATATACAGTTCACATATTGTAATATAGATCATCATGCCACATATTGGATGTCCCCTTCAGATCCCAGTGGAGTGTATAACCCAGTGACTGGGCTATTGTGAAATCTCCCGTATGTACTGTACATACATTATATGCCCGAATCTTTTTCATGCTAATTGTTATGGAACTTGGAACAGCACATTTAGAATTGGAATTCTGAATAATGCAAGCCTTTCTGGGTCTGCAACGTTTTAGCTGGTAGCAGAATTTGATATTGGTACTGATTGTACAGTAAACTGTTCAGCTCTGCTTTCTGATGTTTTGTATAAATACGACGGTTTAGCGTATAGTTATTAGGTATCAGGTAACAGGTATTCTTTTTTTCTACACGTCTATACCGATATTAAAAGCACGACGACTCTCCTGCCACGCTACAAGTGAAAGAAAAAGGCGCTGTGACTTTAACTGCAGCTGGTCTGACAATTTTCTCGGTGCTCTGGAATGTGTAATGCTCAGTCGTGCACTCAAACTTGGGCTGAAACGAAGTGCGGGTCGTTGTCTTTAACTTTTTAAACGTGGAAAACATCATAACATAAACAAAGTAATAATAGAAATACAAATACCTTGACTAAAATAACGATGTTGGACAATGAAGCATTTGGGTCTTTCGTCTTTTACAGCACTCTTCTGATAATCAAAATGTACATTGTGGCGATTATCACGGGGCAAGTGAGACTTCGAAAAAAGGTAAGAAATACCGTTTTGAGTTTGGTGACATTGTTTTTCAAATTAAACTGATCTAGGATGTTTTTAGAGCTTGCATGCTCATTTCAAATCACTGTAAGCGCTGAAAAAATATATATTTTTAAATATTTAATTGGTTCTTTTTGTGCTACCAGAAGAGACACGTTGAATTCTTTCCACTTTCCCTATGCTGCCGTCAAAACCACAAATCTTGTTGCATTACTTTATACTTGATGCATTTTTTGAGCTTATGACACAAATAAATTAGGAAAAAAAAATTAACTAAAAGAAGAAAAAAAATGTATTTGCTTAAACTCATTTTAGTTTTGTACTACTGCTAAATAAATAAATATTCGGGTTAGTTTGCAATAAGTCCAAAATACTGCCATCTTACTGCTTTTCTGTAAGAAGAAAAATAAACCTCAGTTCATGAGCTCTAAGGACTTGAATATGCAAGGTGTAACATCCTACTGCTGTAAGAGAACAGCGGTGTTCTGTAGGGGCAATCAGGACTCAATAGGAGAACCGTGTACATCATTTCCAACACAGTCTTTAAATATTAGTGTACAATTCCACAAACTGTAGCTTTAAAATGTGCTTCCTGTCTGGAAGAGTTTACAGCTGGGACACGCGTACCATATATCTGATTGATGCATGCTATAATGTACGCTTACAGCAGATGGGAAATCAACAACTTCCATCTGTTATTGTCGGGATGCATTTATAAGACTTTTTTTTTTTAGAGAATTAACGCTTGCTTGCTTAAATATTAAGTTCATTCATGTGCAGACAGAAAGCAAACCGTAATTTAACATTGGCGTCATGATGCGTGCGTTTAAAAGTGAGTAATTTGTGTTTGCTTGTTGTTTTGTCATAAGGCTTTCGCTAATCCGGAGGATGCAATGAGGCACGGTGGCATAGCGTTCGCTAGAGAAGATCCTGATGTGGAGAGATGCAGAAGGTAGGGTACAGTAAGTTTGAAAAATAGGACGGAAAATAACGTTACATATCGCAGGCCCTTTTGAGGTAACTCCCTGGAGAAGTTCCGCTACTCAGCTTAACACTGGCGCTAAGAAAAACGTTTTATCTAAATATTAATGTTGTTTAACTTTTGCTTTATTAAATGAAGCCCGTTCAAAACCTTATTTGGTTCTTGGAAAGCCAGCAATCTGATTCGCTGTGTGACTTGTGTGCTTTGGAACGGTTCACTATAAATGTGTTGATATAGAAACTCATAACCTTTTGGAAAGAGGACAAATATTTTAGTGTTTCAAAATGAGAAACAACCCGTTTATGGTGCTTAAAGGACCGTTGTGGTTTTGTTCTAGTTTTTTAAAGTTGTTCTCTTTCTACAAATACAAAAAAGCATGTAATAAAACATGTAATATATATATATAACATATGTGTGATGTGATGCGCCTGCCTGCGTTAACCGAGATCACTACACTGGTGTCAGCAGTGGGATGCAGGTACCTGGGCACACACTCATCGGACTGTAGCCTGATGATCACGTCCAGGGCGGGCTTGAGGCTGGCAGGGGAGAGTGTAGCGTGGAGGTAGGTAATTTATTAGCAAGTTACCTACAATCCAACACAGTTTCAGAAAGCTGAAATTGATTACAAATGATCTCCGAACCTCCATGGTATCTCACACAGGGTGCCATCAGTGATCGGTACGGCTCTGATGTGGGCTTTACCATGCTTTTGCTGTGCATTGTTATACTTTGTTGTGCCTTGACTATGGTTAACTTTTATAAGGGTTAAAAAAAAAAAGAAAACACATTAACATCACTAAACTAGACCCCATGTCTTTAGATCACCACAGACACACAATACAGTCAACACAACAATCTGCGTATGCTGTACATTGTGGAAAGAGATGCAGTATGTCATGTGTGCGTTGCCCTGTTTCCTGCGGGGTAGGGAGAGAAACTAATTTTTTGTTGATTGCTGTACGTTTGAATCACTTTCATCTCAGAATGCTGGTGTAGTTCCATGACTACATTATTACAGCCTGCTGATGGACTGGGAGAGCTGGGTCAGGAATGACTGTCCGCGATGGATGTGGTGCGACACATACTTGAACTTGTGGTCGGCATGGACATGGCGTGTAGAGAGGCTTCTGTGTCCAGCTTGCAAATTTGTTTTGCTGTGGCTGGTGATCCGACCGTGACTCCTTTAGTGATTCAGCTTGGAAAAATAGCTCTGAATAACTGCTGGTTTTGTTAGGCGTCATTAAGCTGGGAGGCTGACAATGAAGCCAGTGCCAGAACCAGTACAAGAGCCGTGCTGCTTCAATAATGGACGGCTAGCCTTCACGTTTAACTTGAGGCAGCAATTCAAGCAATGGGTTTTAAGTTCACTGTGTCCGAAACCCAACATGCAATTACTGCCTTTCCTGTTAGGCTGTTCATTATGTTGTTATATGGTACAGACTGCTTTACATTGCAAGCTCTGTTGTTTTTTTTCGTCATTCATTAGCAGTCGTTGTGGTGTAACGTTACACAGTGGGGGCTCTGTTTCCTGTCAAGAGGTGTAAAGCACCTGATCAAATGACAAACCACGAAATAAAGATACCCTGTAGGCTTTTTATTAGGGTGGGGTCTGTAATTCTGGAACTTGATAAGGTGTCTTTTTACCTTTTAAAAACAGACCGGTGCGTATTGTGTATTGTGAAGCAGAGACAAGTAACCATGTTATCAAATACGCCACTCCTAACACGCTATTGTTGCAAGCAGAGCATGAGTGTGTGCTTTGTGGTGAAGGTCTGCTTTGTGATGAAATAGACTGCCCAGAACAGAATGCAGTAAACACACATCCGAATTATACTTCAGCTTATTGTAGCTTCAAAACTGCTTGCTTAATTCCAGGGACTTTCCATTAAAGCAACAGTAGTCCTGGAACTGGTAATGGAATTACTGTGGAATTTTCCTCAGTCCCAATCCGTACCCCTCCTGAGTCCCGTAAAAACAGCAGACTCCTATTCAGCCAGGAAATGAGCTTCCATGACCCTGTGGAAGAAGAGTGCATTCCCATAGAAAAACAAAATCAGAACAGGATAGAGAGAAAGGTATTGATATATAGAGTCAGTACTAAAGCTTTGAATGTCATTTCAATTGCTTTAGTTTTTTTACATTTCCGTTACTGTTTGCTGTGTTCTCCTTGCTCCCACACTGAGATATGGGTGCAAGACAACATAGATACTGTCATGTTTCTCTAAATCTGCCTTTCCCTGGCTTTGAGTTGCTTTAAACAACAGCCTACAAACCATTTGACAATGTGACTTTTCAACTTCATTACCCCACATGCCCTACATCAGTGGTTCTTAATCTTTTTCAATGTAGGGACCACCTTGGTGTTCGGATTTTTCCCATGGACCACTTCCACGCATTTTGAGGCAAATTTGTATGTGTATATGTACAAGTACATGTAGAACGTATTTATATAACTCAACTGACTTTTTAACTGATACGCATAGTTCCTGTTTATTTTGTTTTAAAATTGCTTATTTTTTCACATTCTTTGTAGATAAACGGCATCTCAGTTTTGCAGGTTTAAGAGTTTTGTTTGACAAAACCTAACGCACAGGGGCTTGGGTCCTCCTCCGATCCAGTAAATGGAAATACGTGCTGTTCCATGCAACCGTTACCTCGTGTAGCAAATTCATGATCTATCCATTTCTAACGCAACTTATTGCGCTCACTGATCGACGGCTTCGCTCGATCATTCACACTACGGTACAGTTCACAAGTCAAGCTGCCAATATTTTTTGTTTCACCTTAACTTCTGTTACTATAGGCAGTTAACCGCTCTAAAAACATATTGTAGCGTTCTGTGCTATGGGGGTGAGACAGACTCGGGGGAGACCAGATGAGGTTCCACGTACTTTTATTTTTAATTTTTTAATAACACAACGAAACCCTGTTTGGGCCGGGGTTCACGCCAAAATAACAAATAGCTGTCTCTCTCTCTTTTACACCGCAGCCTCACTGGGGTTCACACACTGCTTCACCGACAAGCACTCTCTCAGCCGGTACTCTTTTTCTCGCAGTCTCTCTCCAGTCAGACATTCACACGCGTTCTCCCGCTCGCGGCTCCCCCCCTCCTACTTATAGCCTCCGGGGGAACCGCCCACTGCACACACACACACACACACACACACACACTCACGCAGACACACACTAACGGTGTGCCCCGTACCCTCACAATACACGGAACCTTAACAGGACGTAACAAACAAGACAAACACAAAGTCCAGGATGCTGCCATCGCCAGGGTCATTACAATATTGAAATAATGGTATATTCCTATAGCCCTGAAGTTCAGTGAACACAAGCAGTAGCATGAGCACAGATTAGAAAGCAGTCCATTTACGTGCTTGATGTAGATTTTTTTTTTTTTTAATAATGCTGGAGAAGACAAATGTGCCTTCATAATGTTATTTAGTTAGCGTTTGTTTCACATTAGAAAGCTGTTTCAGTTAATGGCGGCTTTGAAGGCGATGCTTGGTATTGCATCAAAGGGAGCTGTAATATCTATATTAATTTATAAACACACCCATAATAAAAGAAAACAGATAAAGGGGAAAAACGCAGACTGCATACATTTCTAATAATGATATATCACGTGGTTAAAGCTGTTTGCTGTGTTGATTTGTAATATCAGTATATATCACTTGGTTAAAGCTGTTTGCTGTGTTGCCTTGTAATATCGGTATATATCACGTGGTTAAAGCTGTTTGCTGTGTTGATTAGTAATATCAGTAGCACAACCTGTGATTGTGAGGAAATGGGTTTTTGCAAGAATTGCGCATCTGAATTATAGGAGTTGTTTGCGGACCACCTGGAGACGGGAACCACAGCCCTGCATATATACTCAGTAGACAGAGTGAGTAGGTGGGGCAGACTGCTTTTGATTTCTTGATAACTGTATTAGGCTGCTTTCAAGTGAGTCCAGAAGAAGCTCTTTAGTTCCAGTTGGCTGCTATACACACACACACACACACACACACACACACACGCATATATAGCAGCTCATGAGCTCCACACATCTTAACACTTATCAAAAGTTAATAAACACAGTATTTGAATAATTACAATAAGATCCGCTCAGAATAATCCATAAGGTTTGCAAACATCATGAGAAGTTAAGGGGATTATGGGCTGCGTTGTCCATTTGTACCGGAATGGTGTTCTGGCCTGACAACATTACTGCTGTCAGTCATGTGATGGGACAGTCTATTTCCACAAGTGTGTGCTACATGCTGCAGGTGTTCCTCTTTTCGGCCGAGTACAAACAGTATGACGGAAAACCATAAGAAGACCCATAAATCGTGCAAATACACTGTACAATGAAAATAATTGGCTTACAAATGCTTTTTGGAAGGGAACGCCCAGTCTAAATGGTGACATTATCGCAAGGGATGCCCACACTAAAGTCAACATTTATTTCAACAATCCTGAATGGAAGGAAATGTGTTCATTGCCCTCTCCCTCCTGCCAGAGGCGGTTCATGACTCCTGTTCAAAGATCTGGGACTTCAGCGGCCCGTCATGTGACCAGGGAGGCCAAGCAAAACAGGAAGGGGGCTGTAGCCATGGTAACCATTACAAAATGTACAAGAGTTTGCATTCGAATGCATGGAATGTATTGAGTTAGGGACAAACTTATGAACCTACCTGACAAATAAATAGATGGCCACTGTCACCGTTGATCAGATCATCTCCAAAATCGAATCAACACACTGTTTTTAATCTCCAGTTCTTGAGTTTCAGAATGTGGGGGTATTGGGAGGCAGCTGTCCATCCGTCCGTCTGTCTGTATGAACAGCTCACATTTTTTCAAGTGCATACACTGGAAGTAGAATAGGTCATGGAATCTACTTGAAAGATGTTTTGTTTAATTTTTAGACATAATCATCCTAATTAAATTAAGGAAAACCTACATTTTGCAATGCATCTCTAAAAACGCCCATTAATATGGAAAACATGACAGCACTGTATCTTTTGTGCAAGAGGGAAAATGAGCAATCAACACCTGGCAGATCAATGAAACCCAGCTGGGTCTAGTACGCATCACCACGGTTCACAAAGGGGCTGTACAGCTGCTAATCAACGTTGTTTTTAATGTTTTACCTCAAGGAAGCTTTACTCAGTACTTTTCTGTGCCAGCATTATTTTCTGGCTGTCGGATTAGATTTACGAGTTCTTGAGGTCATGCAATCCATGTGTAGAACCAATCAAGGAGAGGATCCAAGCTTGGTGCTCATAGCAGGCATTATGCTACCTAAAAAACAGAACCATTTGGAGCTGCGCAATCATGGTGCGCTGCCAAAAAGCACAGATACAAGAGCTGTGTTTATGCTGGGACTCGCTGCTAGAGAATTAGAGAGGGAATGTTTTGTTTAAACATGTGGACTCCAGCTGGTTGCAGTCTTGCAGCTAGTGTGACTGTTAACACTGTGTATGTCATTACTGCTGGTGAGAGAAAAACTTCCATGAGAATACTGAAGATAAAGGGCTCTGAGTAATGTATCCATTAGTGTACTCGAGAAAGAGTTGACTGGGGCAACCTACCAGCGGCCAGCTATACTTTCTCTGAATTATCCCTGCCAATGGATAGCTATCATAGGGGGCTTACATGTTGTGATTAATCCTCAACCTGTTCCAAAGCCAGATCTCCACTCCCCTACATAGTTTCCTATTAATATTTATGCTATTGCCAGCTGTTCTGCAGTGTGATTCATGAGAATTTAGTTTACTTAAAACTGGGAAACGTGTGTTGGATTGAAATAGTCCAATTGGTCACCGATAGCAACTCTTGCATGTCAAGTGGATGAATTATATGAATAAATTGAGAGACTAAACCTGCATGGATCCTTAGATGAAATAGCAAGGATTCTACTCAAAAAAAGGTCTTTGACTCATTGACTCTGCCGTGGCATTTGTAGTAAATCATTTCCTTGGCCTAACGTCAGTAATGCTACAATGTCTGAAAAGCAGTGGGTGTTAAATGCAGTTCAAGCTGGAATGCATTTAAAATAAAACAACCTGGGGGCTGATTTATGCTTCTGTTTCCATTGCAGGGCTCACCACAACGACATGGAGAACATATTCCCCTTCCTGTTCCTGGGTGCGGTATATTCCATGACTGAACCGACCCTGCTGATAGCCCGGACCCACTTCCAGGTGTTCTTCCTGGGCAGGGTGGTCCACACTGTCGCCTACCTGCTAGCCCTTAAGGCACCAACCCGCTCCTTGGCTTACATCGTAGCCCAGGTGCCCTGCTTCTCCATGGCTGTGCAGGTCCTTATTGCCGTGGCATCTCACCGGTGAACAAACCTCTAAACGCTGTTCTAAATCCCAGCAATCGCTAGTACCGGTTGTTGGCTGGAGCTGTTGAGATGATAACGCCAGCGATACTGGCACATCTCTAAATGGTTGACTTGACCAGCATTTTCAACAGAGAATAATGAGGAACATTGTAAACCAGAACCTGCTTATCAAGAGCTTATACTGGAGGCCAAGCAAAAACAACCCTGCGTTGACTCCCAGGATAATGTGTTGATTTATATTTACATGAAGGCTATAATTTTTCATTCACAAATTGTATACTAGTTGCATCACAGTATTATTATTATTATTATTATTATTATTATTATTATTATTATTATATATTTGTCACCAGTACCAATACTTCTTGGGGGGGCACACTTGACGCCGCCTACTGGTCACAACATGTTATAGCATGTTCATATCAAGTGTTATTTTTTGGTACATGAAAATCATAAACTGTGTTGTGTGACCCTCCATAAACTTTTTTTTAAAAAACAGCTGCTGAAGCAGTATTTCCCCCAAAGCAGAAAATAACACCTGCGGTCACAAACACATCTTTCTTTTTAACATCTCTAACCATTAAAAAATGGTTTGTATCAGTTTTAGATTTTTTTTTTGCCAGTTGTATGTTTTGCATGCACAGACAATAACATTTATGATTTACTGGAATGTCTGGGAACAGGAAGTCTGATAAATGAATACTTTTATAATAACAAAAAGACTTAACAGCAGGCAAGCTACGAGCTTTCTGGAGTCTGATGTCTGCCAAGTTTGCAATTCTGCTGTTTAGAGAGGCATAAACATTTAAGGCATATCTTGGCTGATTTGAAAGCTTCAGACAGCTCGTTCCATGCTCAGTCCACCTTAAAAAAAATCACGAAAGATGATGGCTGGAATTTAATTATTTTGCTCTGGGTTATATAAGATTCTTCTGGTCTCATTAAAAGTAAACAAAATGAATGTTTTGTTTTGTGGGTGGGAGATTCCTGCTGCAGAAGGGCCCCTATAATTGTAGTTTACAGCATTTCAAATAACACAGTTCCTTTATAGATCAATGTTGTTTAAATAAACAATCTTGTGTGTATATATATATATATATATATATATATATATATATATATATATTAGTACATTTTTCTGTACTTAATTCTGGGGGAAAAAACGATTCAATTTAAGACACATTCAGCCAACTAGAAGACAGTATAAAGAAAGTTTAAATCTATACATACTGTACATATATTTATACCTGTATATGAAGGATCCGTGTATCTGGCAGCATTGTAGATATACAGTAGCAATGCAAAGAACATGTAAATGTTTCAAAGTTCATATTTTCGTCTTTGCCAGTGTTCTATACTATAGATCTGAGATACAGCGGATAGATCACAAGAATAAACCACACCTGAGGTCAACCCGATTCAAAGATCAGATCTGAGTGCTGATGGATCTAAATACCGGCACAGTTTAAATATTAAAAACAGGAACAGCCCTGTAGTTTAACTCGCGTTTTCAAGACAAAAGAGACTCACAATACTTGAATGAAGGATTTCACTTTCTGGAACAGTGGCCTATCCTATTTAGATGTGAAGCTGGTTCAGATCCATTTATTAGACCCAGATCTGCAGCCAGTTGCACAGAAACCTTTAACAAATCCTTCATGCACCCCCAGAAGAGGGGCGTTCCAGAATAAAACTGAACCCACTGACGTCAATGCATTAGATAAGGGGAACTGTATCCTTAAGTGTTATACTGTAACTTTGTACTTTATCGGCTGGCTTCACAGACCCAGATTAGCTCTAATCCTGGACTATGTTATCTAAAGTAACAGAAGCTACCCCAAAACCAGAGGCAATTGGAGGGTAATTAGCACCCGGTCTTCAGTATTATGTACTGTATTTTAAGTTGTCTGCTGGTTAAGTATTATAATAGTTTTATAAGCAGTGAGTAATGAATATTGATCTTTGGATACAAATTTGAGCACGGATCTGATGTATCTACCCATGTAATAAAATATATATATATATTTTACAGAAATGTGCTTTCATTGTATTGTTTGAAACCTATGCTGTAATGTTGTAGAACTCCTTTTTTGATATAACATTTCATCAAAGTACCATGCTTACTGTGTATCTATGTGTACTTTTGTATGCATCTAAACAAGTACTCCGTTTGCATTTGGTAAAGGAAAGAGTAGGCGTGACTGACAGTCACGTGCTTTGAATGGAACGAGGAATGCTGTTCAGTGTTCCAATTAGGGTTCTCCAGACAAGCTCAAAAAGCCAGCTAAAGACAGATTTAGAGAAAAATGATAACAGCGCAGTGTGGGAGCAACAGACACCGCTCATGATGATTGCAAACACCATAAAATACCAAGGGTAATGCATGCACAGAGCATGTGATGTACGACATTAGAATAACAAATGACGAATGAGAAGCTAGGAGGGAAAATCTTTACAGTCAATCTCAGCCAAAAAGTGTCAGTGTAGACTGATATACAGTAACGTGATGTATTCTGTATTCCGTCCCTCAGATCGAGCACGCCCTTTGAAAGACCTTTAAATTACTGCGGAGAAAGAAATTGCCTTGCAAAGAACGCATGGTTACGTTTCGTGCCGGCTTTGTCCTGCTGTGGTCACATGGCTCCATCTAGTGGTCATTTGTATAAGTAATCGTATATGTTCAGGCTGCCTTATATTCCCACATTAACGGGAGCAATGGCTATAGCCAGTCCCAGACTGTAAAAATAAGTATCTTACTCCTCTGAGCAACATTGTCGCAAAGGTGCTTATTACAGTTTGTCTTTTGTTCCAGGTTTTATTTTAATCAATTAGCTGCTTCCCCCACCTTAACCGACATGCTTTCAGCCAATAGCATGCTTCAACTCTGAAGACACTGCGAAACGACCAAGGAAGTGTATGGAAAGTGAGACCTTTCTTTATCCGGGTGTAATATCAGATATCATGTTTTAAAATGAAAATACATGTTTGCGATAACATGTATCTAACAAAACTGCACACGTGGGAAAATGCAACGGTGCCAGCGTTCCTGGTGTGGCATGGGACGGAGTTCCAAAGGCAAGCACGCAACAGCTCAAATCTAGCTCAATATGTATCTAACAAAACTGCACACGTGGGAAAATGCAACGGTGCCAGCGTTCCTGGTGTGGCATGGGACGGAGTTCCAAAGGCAAGCACGCAACAGCTCAAATCTAGCTCGATTCCAAGTGAAGCCCCCCCGCCCTGTGCCCGGCACGCACAGAACAGAAAGCACCGGGAGGCGGAATGCGGTCACGTGGGAGGTGCTGTCAGCAGAGTTCATTCCACGATGATGTCATGGTAACGGGGCACCTGCTGTTTATTAGGTGGAATCTCATTGTATGGCTGAAGCTCTGTCTGCACACATGAATCTTATTTCTGAAATGATGTGATCTGCGCTTGTGCCAGGGAACACAGAACTCAATTATTTCTTGGAGATTTTCCACCCAAACTGGATCAAAGCTGTCTCTCTGTTTACGCTATGTAAGGCTGGACAAAAAATTAGAGGCACCTGCCACATGTAGCACACTCTTTTGCGTCAATGGGTAGTGACTCTGGATTATCTAATATATTCCATTTTTATGTAGTCCTTGATGTATCCAATCCCCGTTGGACTACCTCTCTAATAGCGCAGATATGCTGTAAAGTACCGTAAAAACAAACTGTTTACAAACCCTTGAAAACCTGGACGCAACGTGATGTAACTCATTATTATTATTATTATTAAGAAGAAGAAGAAGAAGAAGAAGCAGAAGAAGCACCGTTAATTAGAACAACTAAAATAAATAATCGCAAGTTTGTGGTTGCAGTGTAATTACAACATTTGTCCACAATGTGGTGCTATGTTCCCATAATTAAAGAAACAAAACAAAACACATACGGTATATCTCCACAAGAGGATTTGTTTAGCATGTATGTAGTAAATATGACTAATTTAGTTGATTATTGTAAAAAACTGAATATGAACGATTTGCACCTTTTTTTTCTTAAAGAAACAAAACAATTTATTTCGACCTGAAAAAAGAAACAAGGACCAGGGGTCACAAATGGAGATTAGATAAAGGGGCATTCAGAACAGACAATAGGAGTCACTTTTTTACACAGAGAATTGTGAGGGTCTGGAACCAACTCCCCAGTAATGTTGTTGAAGCTGACACCCTGGGATCCTTCAAGAAGCTGCTTGGTGAGATTCTGGGATCAATAAGCTACTAACAACCAAGCGAGCAAGATGGGCTGAATGGCCTCCTCTCGTTTGTAAACTTTCTTATGTTCTTAAGACTGTGTTTCAGAGCTGGAAAGGGCACCTAATATATATTACGGATACATGCCAAAAAATCCATTCCAAATCTTACAAATCGCCAAATGAGTTTTTGATTTGCAGCTGATTTGGGATAGCCATTCAAAGTCAGTTTCCTAATAGGAGTGGATGGGCTGCAGTAACTCAATAAGGCTTGCGTGACCCTCCCAAATAAGGTCTGCTTATGAGCAACCTCCAAAGCACAAACTGCATCCCTGTAACTGGAGAGGAGCGTTACCAAGACCCCCAGCAAGTTAACTCATTTTTTCCCCTTCGTATGTAATTACGGAGATCGCTGGCCGGTACGCTTGTTTATGGAATGAACCGGATAATCCGTGGCAATGCACAGAACCGCTCGGCTATTATATGTGAAACTGTATAGCATAATGACCATCTGGTATGATGTTATGATAGAAATAATGGTTGCGCAGGTTTCGGGGGGGGGAGAGGCTTGAGCATGTAGTTTTACAGACATTTCATTAATGTGCCAGGACTTTCTTCCAGCTTACCAGCCAACTGCAACAATGAAACGCCGTACAGAGAAGCCGTACAGCGTTCAGTATTGAAAGCCAATATTCGGTTGCAAGCGGTCCGGGTGGTCGGTCGTAGTTACCACGGGTAATGCAATCAACCCCAACGGAGGTGCGTTTGTTTTAATGGCAAAAGCACATTCAGTATTGTGAACTCAAAACCGATTTCAAATACATGATTTAATTTAAACTATTACATACTTGATAAGACCGCCATGTGATTGTAGTTCTTGTACTGCAGTCACATGGCGTTACTGCTCCGAGGAGTTTTATGACATGCTAAGCTTCAGTTCGAGGTCTGGCGTTAAAGCCACTTACTTGCAACAATTGGAGTACTTGTACTGGTGTCTTCATTTTATGTCTGTTATGAATCCTATGCTAAACTATAGGTAACCCAAGCCTATTACAGGATGTAGGATGTGAACCAGTATGTATATGCTGGGCTATCACAAACCAATCAATAGGTACATTTGCACAGCAATATGAGGTCCAGGCAAAACAGTACTTACTAGAGATGGGCATCACCAGGTTCACGTGCCCTTCACAACTCAGAATGCACTAGCTGGGTAATTGTGAAAAAGTTTACTTTTAATAATAAGTTCAGCATAGCACATACACATACTACAGTGCCATCAAGTGGCTGGGTGTTGTAATAGTGGCTATACTGGCTATGTCCAATTACAATTATTTACACACTCCAACAAAACTCAAAACATAACACTGTATATTCTGGGGGTCATAGTTTACATGAACAGCAAGAAAGTTTCCTGATCAAAATTCAGGATCAAGTATGCTATGGGTAACGCAAAAAAAAAAAAAAAAAAAAATCACACACAAGAGGGACTAGGCTGAGACGATGACAAATGAAACCAACACAATAGCTGTCAGTTCAAAAATGGGCACTCGGGCAAGTCCTGTAAATAAGTGTCTGAGACAGTGGAAAACTGAATCTTCGTCAGAGCTCCACATCGTTCAGTACGGTGACAGATGGTTCTGTTCTCTGATCCAAACTCCAGGAAGCTTCGCTGAGCAGACAGTACAATGTGGTTATTCTTCATGGAAGTTTAGGCGTGCAGAAGGGCTTTGATCGGCCTGTTGTCTTGTCTAGACGATGTGGAACTCAGTTAAATATTTACTTCCTCGATATTTCACAAACGTTTATTTTACAAAAAAAAGAAAAAAATAGGACAGAGGTGGGGGGGACGGAGGACGGACACAGGCATGCAAAACTGCCTGCAGATCTTGTTACAAGAAACAGAATTGTACAAACATGAAGCACAATTACAATTAGGTGCTGATTGTGCTCTGTGGTCCACAGATTCAGTGCCTGGGCTTTCATAGCGTTCCTGTGCGTTGACAACCAGTGACAGCATGTTTTTGTTAATCAGTCGAGGGGGGAGGTGAGCAGGGATCATTCGAAACGAGACCCAGTGTTTGATAACCTGGCTCTTCATTTGGAGCTGGAAACGTGGCAATGGATCTTAATCAACATCAACATGTTTGAAGACCAGCTGGTCTAAACTAGGGCTTGGGGACTTCCATGGGCTGATTCTCATTCCTAATGTCAGACCAAATACAGCACCATTTAAAAACAGTTCTTTCCCAGTGAATGTTTTTAAATGTCCTCACGGGATACCAGATTGAACAGATTTTGAAATACCCACTCGATCAACAGTGACGCCAAAGAGACCTGGTTAAAAACAATCTCGTCTCAGATCTCCGGATCATTGTTTTAGAATATCTGTCTATTGCTGTCAGCTATTATAGTCAGCTATTACTAGGAAACTTACCATTCACAAAAATATTCAAGTACAACTCGAAACATCCCAGAAACATTATTCTTAGGCAATCAATCTTTCAGGATATCTTTGCATTTCCTTCATTTTTTTTTACATTTATTTTTACATCAATAGCCACAGTTGGACAACAAAATAAAAATTTAAAAAAATTTAAAAAGTCTTAATACTGCAAGAGAGCTCATTGTGACTGCAGGTTATGTCATAATGCTGTGTGGCAGAAAAGCTACCAGTGGATGAAATGCCCCTCTGCCTGGATGAATGGCCACAGACCCCCAGTCCAGTTCTTTTCGCAAAGTCTTTTTTAGTCTCTAGTCCTGGCTCTGGGCTCTCCCGGAGGCTCAGTTGGCTGTGGGCACCTGGCTCTGATGCAGGCTGAACTCCTTGGCCTTTAGTCTCAGGCTGGCGATGCTATTGGCCATGCTGACTCCATGACCCGAGGAGGAAGTGCTGGATGAACTGTAGGAAGGCACAGTGCTGTGAGGGAAACACACGAGACTCAGTAACACCATAGGTCTTCATCTTTTACTCTTTGCACATGGGAAGATATAGTTTATACTGATATGGTGTATGCCCATACCAAAGGACCATGGTTCTTTATCAATGGCAGCTCTATTGTGCTGTTATTGCTGGTAATTCTGTGGTTCTGTTAGGGCTTTTCAGAATGGTATCCCAATGACATCTGAATGGGATCTTTCAAACATCTCAACCAGTGACCTAGTTTAGACCAGATCTTTCATTGTTCTAATGAACCGAGATAATGAATTAATGAAGGACCTGGTTGGGAATAGAATGAAAGAGCCACGAGTGAGTATTACTGTTCTAAACTCCACCTCCCACAATGGTCACTGTATTTTATGGGGAAAGACTATGCTATACAGTAAAACCTGTCTAATCTGGCAAATTGTGCCAGATTATACAGTGTGCTGGATTACAGAGGTACTTAAGGTATAAATGAACACTTTAGTACTTTTCATTTTACATTCTCCGTAAGGAAAAAAAGTATTTAACTGCAGGTGTGTACCATACCTGCGGGACATGATTATAAATTTTGCATGATCCCGGACTGCAAAGTAAGATTTACATTGATTTTAGGCAGGTTCTGGAATGTAGAGGGGATCATGCCATTCATTTCAATAGGGACTTGGTTGGGACCCAATGCCTAATAATACAGAACGGCAATTTATAGAGGGGCTGGATTAGACAGGTGTTACTGTATTTAGATCAAGTCTATTTCTGCAACCCCTGGTGCAATAAACTGTCTGAAGAGTCAACCACAAGGGCTCTGTACCTGTATGTTGAAGCTGAGGACCAGGACAGATAGTCCGGGCTGAGGGGGGCAGGGCGTGGAGCCACCGGCTGCTCCATCACCACTTCCTGGCTGTACGATTTGAGGAGATTGGCTGAGCGACTAGCAAGGACCGCCCGCTCATTCCGACGGAACTTCGCTCTTCTGTTCTGGAACCAGACCTGCAGGAACAGAGCAAGGTGAGCCTTCAATCAGCACAGATAGGGTTATCATGTGACTCCATGTACACTAGGACAGTGTGGGACAGTTCAGGCTTTTCAACTCACACCGCAATGCATTCTGGTACGTGCAGCCCTGAGGCAGGTAAAACGTACCAGAATGCATTGCGATGTGAGTTGAAAAGCCTGAACTGTCCTTCTGTACGTGGAGTCATATGGTAACCCTAAGCAAAGATCCTTATTAAAGTTTGCTGTGCTGTCCTATAGTGAAAGCACAGGGTCAGCATGCTGAAGGGCATTGAGGTGTGCTGAAGCATGGCAGAAAGGATGAGGTAGAAAGGGAAGGCATGGTTGGGAAACAAATATATTGTGCAAATTTATCCGCAGGAAACTTAAACACTGGCAATCAAGCCAGCGTGTTCGGTGAGTGAGAGGGAAGCACAAGAAAATGTATGTGAAGAGAAAGAGATGTAGAAATGGAGCTGGATGGAAACATTAAGAAAAAGAAAAAATGGTTGATTATTCGACTCAAGCTCTCCACAGGTGGGGGTCATTGTTGTTGATCAGGCTAATTAACCATTCCAAGCAAAGCAAGTGAAGAAACAGCGTCTGGGATTTGTGTGGGTCTCTGTCCTCCACAGTCTAAGAAAAGCAGCGATCATCACAAATCCAAAGCAGCTCTTTCTTCACTTGGATTTCAATGAACGTTCTGGCAGACTCCTTGTGAAACAGTCTGGGTAGCCCCTTCCCTTCAGCCCTGCCTCAAACCTTCACCCTAATCATGTGACCATGCGGCCCTGCCTTTCACCCCAACCATGTGACCTGCAGTGCTCCTGGGGACAGACCTCACCTGCACTCTGGCCTCGCTGAGGTTGACCCTGCGCGCCAGCTCCTCTCTCACGAAGGCGTCGGGGTAATGCGTCCTCTCAAACACTCTCTCCAGCGCCTGCAGCTGGCTGCTGTTGAACGTGGTGCGGCTCCGCCTCTGCTTCTTCTTCCTCTTCGCCAGGCTCTCGCTGGGACTCAGACTCTCTGCTGCAGAGAGAACGGAGGACTCAGTGTCAGATAAAACGGAGAGGACTCAGCGTCAGAGACTGGAGAGGACTCTGCATCAGAAAGACTGGAGAGGACTCAGCGTCAGAGACTGGAGAGGACTCTGCATCAGAGAGACTGGAGAGGACTCAGTGTCAGAAAGAACAGAGAGGACTCAGCATCAGAGAGACTGGAGAGGAGTCAGCATCAGAGAGAACAGAGTGGACTCAGCGTCAGAGAGAATGGAGAGGACTCAGCGTCAGAGAGACTGGAGAGGACTCAGCGTCAGAGAGAACAGAGAAGACTCAGCGTCAGAGAGAATGGAGAGGACTCAGTGTCAGAAAGAACAGAGAGGACTCAGCGTCAGAGAGAACAGAGAAGACTCAGCGTCAGAGAGAATGGAGAGGACTCAGTGTCAGAAAGAACAGAGAGGACTCAGCGTCAGAGAGAACAGAGAAGACTCAGCGTCAGAGAGACTGGAGAGGACTCAGCGTCAGAGAGAACAGAGAGGACTCAGCGTCAGAGAGACTGGAGAGGACTCAGCGTCAGAGAGAACAGAGAGGACTCAGCGTCAGAGAGAACAGAGAGGACTCAGCGTCAGAGAGAACAGAGAGTACTCAGTGTCAGAGAGACTGGAGAGGACTCAGCGTCAGAGAGAATGGAGAGGACTCAGTGTCAGAAAGAACAGAGAGGACTCAGCGTCAGAGAGACTGGAGAGGACTCAGCGTCAGAGAGAACAGAGAGGACTCAGCGTCAGAGAGACTGGAGAGGACTCAGCGTCAGAGAGAACAGAGAGGACTCAGCGTCAGAGAGACTGGAGAGGACTCAGCGTCAGAGAGAACAGAGAGGACTCAGCGTCAGAGAGAACAGAGAGGACTCAGCGTCAGAGAGAACAGAGAGGACTCAGCGTCAGAGAGAACAGAGAGGACTCAGCGTCAGAGAGACTGGAGAGGACTCAGCGTCAGAGAGAACAGAGAGGACTCAGCGTCAGAGAGACTGGAGAGGACTCAGCGTCAGAGAGACTGGAGAGGACTCAGCGTCAGAGAGAACAGAGAGGACTCAGCGTCAGAGAGAACGGAGAGGACTCAGCATCAGAGAGAACAGAGAGGACTCAACATCAGAGAGACTGGAGAGGACTCAGCGTCAGAGAGACTGGAGAGGACTCAGCGTCAGAGAGACTGGAGAGGACTCAACATCAGAGAGACTGGAGAGGAGTCAGCATCAAAGAGATGAGAGGAGTCAGCATCAGAGAGAACAGAGTGGACTCAGCGTCAGAAAGAACAGAGAGGACTCAGCATCAGAAAGAACAGAGAGGACTCAGCGTCAGAGAGACTGGAGAGGACTCAGCGTCAGAGAGAACAGAGAGGACTCAGCGTCAGAAAGAACAGAGAGGACTCAGCATCAGAGAGACTGGAGAGGACTCAGTGTCAGAGAGACTGGAGAGGACTCTGCATCAGAGAGACTGGAGAGGACTCAGCATCAGAGAGAACAGAGAGGACTCAACATCAGAGAGACTGGAGAGGAGTCAGCATCAGAGAGAACAGAGTGGACTCAGCGTCAGAGAGAATGGAGAGGACTCAGTGTCAGAGAGATGAGAGGAGTCAGCATCAGAGAGAACAGAGTGGACTCAGCATCAGAAAGAACAGAGAGGACTCAGCGTCAGAGAGACTGGAGAGGACTCAGTGTCAAAGAGACTGGAGAGGACTCTGCATCAGAGAGAACAGAGAGGACTCAGCGTCAGAGAGAATGGAGAGGACTCAGTGTCAGAGAGACTGGAGAGTCAGAGAGAAATGAAATAGAAGAACAATCCTGACATCCTTTTGTATCCCCGGGATACAAAAGCAATTGTAGGCTTTAAATGTAATTGCTAATACCTACAAAGACTACAAAGACTGTCAGAGCTCAGCTCATTATATCTGGTTGATTTCTCTTGTTGTTTCCCCACACAGGACTTGCGAAGCCCCCAAGTCACTATCCATACCTCGTTCAGCTCACCCTCCTCCAAAGTGCAGTTTTATTGGGTTTTCAAACCAAATAAACATGGCAGTGAAACATAAATCAAATGAGAAATTGTGTCAAATTAAAGAAACCCCAAACACCACGGGAGCCCTCCTTGTATATCCTCCCACGCTGGGAAGGGGAACGCCTTATTTTCTTGGAGGGAATGGATCCCCAATCCAGTGTGGGATCAAACTGAATTAACTTCCTCTACTTTCACTAGGAGACTTATAAAATCTACCAGGACTTGAACTAGCAGCTCCGGTGGGGGTGTGGGTATTGAGTTAGTGAACCAAACAAACAAAAGCCTCTCTTTTTAAATTTCGTTAACCCTATTGCCTCCAGTTGTGTTTGATACAGTAGAACAGAAAACCAAAAATAACAAGTACATGTCACAAAATAAAAGTTCTGGATTCCAAATCTGAATTTCAGATTTTGCACTATATATATATATATATATATATATATATATATATGCCTGGTTAACAGTCCAGTTTGTGTACATCGGTCGTTTTAGCTGAAAGGAGACACTAGCCTAGCTACCTGCCTTCTTGAACGCTGCTCGCCATTATGGAACTCTGTAAAACATGAGCCTGCTATACTTGCAGCAGTAAGAGGTTATAGATGACTTTTCAAGTCATACGTACAAGACTGATATTTTCAACATAGGCTTATAAGGCAATTCATTAAGCAACTACAACCTTCTTAAATATGCAACAACTATTTAAAAGCCATATGGACCTCCTTTAAGGTTTAAGGCAAGCAAAAGGTAGCAGGGAAATCCAGTTGAAATCATGTTGTTTCTTTAATGTTAACTTCTACTGCTCAGAGCTAGAGCAGAGCCTGTAAACCAACACGGCTAATCTGCCAGCAGCACCGCTGAGCCCTTTCTGTTCCGAGCCCCATGTTTGATGGATTACTTCATTGTTCTGGACACAGGCCCAGTCTCTGTATGTGGAGCAGATAGCCACATGCCTAATAGCATTTGGCATCTGTCTGAAAGCTTTATGATGTGTGAGTTTTGGCTCTTGAAGTCTGTAGAACATACAGATAGAGAGAGAGAGAGAGAAGGGAGTGGGGTGTCCTAATAATGACTGCTAATAGGTCTTTTAAAACATGGTGTTTGTGAATGTAGTGCTTGTGAGAGAATAGGGGGAAGCGGCACTGGGTGCAGTCAGACACAGTGCTGTCCTGTAAGCACAGCTCAATCCTGACCTGAGCGCTCCCTGATATTCAGTATTCATATTGATGGTATGGCACGGGAACATCACAGTTAACTAATGTCTTTTTTTATGTTTCTTGAGTGAATCACTTCCTGGACTAATGTGCACTGGGTGCTCAGGTTAAACCACCTTCTCATTTCACTTGGGTTTAAACCCAAGGCAGCAACACAGCCCTGGTTGATATTTAGGGCTCAGCTGTGAAAAATCTCAATCATATTAATATATACAGATAAGACAGAACAGAGACACCCTGCTATAAAAGCGAATTAGCTATAGCAGATTATTGTTTTGACTATCCGAGCCAAATCGGTCCTGCATTTAAAAGAAAATCCCCTTTAACAGTTACTCTTAAAGGTGTTCGTTTTGCCAAGCATTAATCAGTGGGTTGGTTTTGGGCTCGCCGAAATGATTGCATTGTTTAAAGGGCGTAAGTCTGTGATTGCCAGCACACACTCACACAGTTTATTACAATATGTAGGCCAGGTTTAGCACATGTTATTAATTGTACTGTAATTATTAGTATTTGTAGTTGTTGCATTTTATTTGCTTATAAAGTGTTTTATAGTCAAGACCTCATGACACTGCACATACTGTACCATCTCGTACTGACTAGATTGGAGTTGCCTTTGACCAAAATATACAAAATATGGGCGTTTCTTTAAGGCAGTGGCATGCTTATAGATGGAGCTGACATAAAAATAATTGAATGTCCAACGATTGCCTTTCTCCATAAAAGCTGCTTTCCTGTGAAAGTGTAGAGTTTTATTGACCGACCCATGTTGGCATTGTTTCACATGCCTGGCACCCTCCTATATACTTTACTCATTACACCCACCTGCTGGGCACTCTACACATTACACCTTTCTATACTCGTTCTAACCACCTGCTAACCAATACCCCTTAGCTATTATTAGTAGTCGTAGTGGTATCATTTTACTTTTCAGGATTACCATGGGAGTCGTTTGACCCATTTCCCAGATAGATAGATAGATTTAGTCAAATCTCTGAAATGACAAAACTGTATTTCACTGCCTTCGATACAAACACGTACTGTAAATTACCATGGTAACAACCTATAAAGTATGGTTGACCACAGCCAAGTGTATTAAAACATGGTAAGGTGTAAAATGACCATGGTACACAATGTTTACCATTGTGATATGTAATAAAACACCTTTAGTCAAAAATACTTGACAAAAATAGGATGCTGAACCGAACACCACACAGCGTAATTATACTGTAATTACCCATGTGTGTTGCTAGGCCGGTAAATAAACATGGCTTATGGAAAACTGTGACTTACTTGAAAAAGGAAACTCCACACCAAGTGTGTATTCTGAATTACTGTGATTCAGCGTGATGATGATACAGGCCAGGAACACAATCTGAGGCTGTGTCCTATTCATGCTGTGCTGTCTGTTAGCAACACATAATGTGGGCATTAGATATCTTACCAATTAGCTGTAAATAAGGGCTTCTGAAGCTCTTCAAAGCAGACTCCTGTGACATGTTCTGACAGCTGTGTGATGAACAAAACTGTTAACACATGTGATTTCAAAAAGGGGAGGGGAGCCTTGCTGTTTGAATTTCAAAGTGAGTTAACTCCTAACATGCCGAATACCTAGGGATGTATTTTTCAAGCACGACTCTGGCACAATTTTCTATGTGGTCTGTGTTCAAAGCATATTCCTGGTACACATGATAAATGAATAGAGGAAGTCTAAAGCTTAGTGTGATCAACCTATCCATCTGAAAACCGCAACTAAATAAATAAACAGAACCAAATTGAAGCCTAGCTTTTGGTTTCTGCTCAGAAATGGTCTGGGAGTGAGAAGAGTGTGTATTTTTCTTTGATATCTCCTGATTGAAACTGAAGTACTCACACCAAACACAATGCAAAAGAGCTAGCGGCTACATCTGTGTAGCAATTCTAAGAGTATGTCAGTAACCACCCTGCAGTACAGTATAGTCAGGGCTACGTCTGCGTGCGATTCTGAACTCTTAAGGATATCTTGTCACTTCCTATAGTATATACAGGGTGCCCTATTAGAGGCACCATAGGCTTATTTGTAAATATTACTGGTCATTCTTTCAGATGTGAAATGTCTGTAAGCAGACTTTTTCAGATCATTTTGAAGTGTGGATCACATGGTCAATGGGGTGTGGCCACACAATTTAACATCCTAATCGGAATAATATATGATATGTCTGAACAGCCTGTATATTAGATACACAATCACATTCAACGACAATACGTTAGAATATGTTATAAAGGGGACCCCTTATTAATGTTTATCATGGTATTTTTGCATGGTCTATATGCAGTTTTCCTATGCTTTTCCCATGCTTATGCCATGCATTTAGCATAGATTACCCTGGTTTGCCATGTTTGTTACTATGCTTTACCACACCTCGCTATTCTTTACAATGCTTAGCTATGCTTTCCCATGCTTTCACTGTGATTTTACTATGGCTATAAGGGACTGTAAAAGGTGTAGACCAGCATGGAGAAAGGAGAAAGGCACTAGCTTCAGGTCTGAGCAGCTAAGACCCCCACATCTCATTCATTTTCTTCTATTACCAACTCACATTAACCTTCCCTATCCTCCAGTGATCCCAATTTGGTCTAATGAGTCAGGCTTGGCTACAGAAACACCCACCGCCTCCCAGATTCAAAAAAAGCAGCTAAATTTAACCACACGGCCCATTTCAGCCTCACATGAAATATATTTAGACATGTCATTTAAATACTTTTGAACTGAGGATTTAAACAAAGACCACCCTTTTCCAGGAGTTAATAAAGTCAGCTGGGAATAAATTAAAAAAAAAACATATATTTTTAATATATCAGAATAAATTTATAAAAGGACCTGCTTGGCTTGGAAGTGTTTATCTTGTGGGCTGTGTGAACACTGTACACTTTTTCATATAAAAATAAACAGCTGACTCCCATTGCAGTTTTGAAAGGCCGCGGCTCTGCATAGAGTTATTGCTTTGAAAGCCTATACTGTAGCCAGTTTCCCTCCAGGCTAGTTAAAAAAACTTCCAATTAGAGCAACAAAACACTGTGGGTTTGCGCACCAAAAAGTCCCTTTTAATGCTGCTGGCAAACGCACAACGAAAAAAATAACATAATAATAGAACCCTGAACAAGGCTCTGAGCACATGCGTTCTCACCATTGTATTTAAACAACAAAGCGATTTGAATTTCTAAATGATACTGTTTGTTTTTGTGTAAATTCCTATTGGTAAACCACAACAGCCACGTCGCTCCCCGTATCAAAGGAACACTCAGCAAGCACAATGGATTACTCCATCTGTTTGCATAGTAACATACTTACTATGAACTGTTTCCCTAAATAGCTCTGTGTTTTATATATATATATATATATAGAGAGAGAGAGAGAGAGGCTTGTCGTAGTTCTAGGACAGAGGCTCAGCTCACTACGCTAATCCTATTGGTTTCTCAGCCTATATAGTCCAGGCTCACCTTCCAGTACTTGTTCTACAAGCCTTTTCCTCCACTTCCCGCCTTTGCAACTATATCTCCCTTCTGGGGGTCGGTGGTCCTCCATCACCCAGCCTTGGTGACCTCTGACCGACGCTGGAGGTCACACCTCAAACCAGGGCGGCTCCTATTGGTCCAGAAGGCAAGATCCTGGGCCAAACAGTCAATCACTACACTTTACATCTTACAATGCTGAGCTTCAATCTTTGAATAGATATGTGCAGTACAGAGAATTAAAAAAAACAGTTCCATATCTAAGGAGAATCAGGATCCAACAGGATACTCATCAATGACTAGAAATACTTCATAAAGAAGAAAAGTAATTGATAAAGTGAAACCTCACTATTTTAATAATTAGCTTCAACACTTCGGCTTCTGCATTCATTAGATAGCAAGGTAGAAACAGATAGGTAACAAGATCAGTCTACCTACAGTAGCTATTTCTACCATGCTATCTGTAGCTAATTAAAATAATGGGTTTTCATATATATATATATATATATATATATATATATATATATATATAGGCAGAATGTATAGAGAGAGATATATAGTCCATTATACCTATGTGTTCAATGTTTCACAATTTGCACAATGAACGATGTATTCTTCCATTACGTTAAACACTCAATCGTAAACTATAGAACTATTTTAAAATGTCAAGTAAAGCACTCCAGTACAGCATCCAGTACTGCCCTTCCCTGTAGGATCTGTAGTCATCTAATTTACTGTTGCCTTAAGTACCCTGACTAACAAGTCTCCCCAGGTATAATAATACTCCTTTCCTTAGCAAACACTAAACTGTAATAGCTTTCCTCAAAGAGCAGTGAAACACATGGGATTCCCATTGGCTCCCGTGGATTCTGAAATGTCTCTCCGCTCACACGCTAAAGTACAGTAAAACACACCGACCCTAAATTGAAATATCACACATACATGGGCGGCAGTACCCTGGGTTTGGTGGAACTGTGGTGCACATAAAAATGACAATTATATTAGAATTGCTAACGTTGTCCCCGTGACAACCTATTGACACTTTTACAAATACGTAAACACAAGACATTCCGTGACTCAACAATTAGCCCATGCAATAATAACACTGACTAAATGTCGACAACAGTCAACAACATAGGGTAAAGGGTTTTACCATTGCTGCTCTTAGAGGGTCATTGGTTGCACTTTGGGGAATTGGTTGCATAGATGCAGCTACATTGGTAGGAACCATTGGTAATGTTCTGCAATAGAAGGAGCCACATTGGTACCATTGTGCCACTGTACCAGGTCCACTGTGCAGTACTTGCATTGTCTCAGATTGTCGTTGCTGGTAATGTTGGGGTCTGCCAATATCCCTGCTAAAGGTTCTATCAGAGAAAACTGGTATTAAAACGGAATGGCAGTTGTATTTTTAGGATTCTGAAAGGGAATTCTCCTTTGTGTTATAGACCTCTAGTATGAATTCTTTTCTGTGTATTGTACTGTCCGTTCCCTCCCGGAAACGCCACTGTAGCTGCTTACAAAAGGTTAATAAAGAGCCGAAGATCTGGGTTTTATATGACGCTTCCGATCGTAAAACACTGCATTTAATAAGAGTGAAGCCGATTGCTCCCTTGGGTGCCGTAATCCTGTTGCTCCTGAAAACACTGCAAATGAAACACCACAGTGAGCACCAAACACCTCATGCGTCTGTCAGCACTGATATATTCTTCTTCTGCCTGGGCCCAGTGTTCAATGCATTTACTCGTAGAAGTGTTAGCCCCTCCCCCCCCTCTTCCCTTCTCCTGTGGCTTTGCTCTGCAGTGATTAAGGAAAAAGCATCGGCTGCAGCTCCCAGGGGTGTTGAAATCAATCTGGGATCGTGAACTAAGGCATGACGCGCCAGTGCTGCATGGTCTCCAACATCTTTGGAACAATGCAGATAACCAGCAGGAGATTACATTTCTTCTTGACCATATTTGCCTTGGAGGCGGATTCAAGCACAATTGCTTCTATTTGTCCTGGGTCATTTCCCAGTTCTATGGTGACAGTCAACCACATGTTCCAGAGGGCTAGTGCCTTTACTGCCAGAGCCCATGTCTGTATGTTCTCATTGAATCCTCTTGCTTGTAGGGACCCGGCACTTCTTAAGCTAGCACATGTTACAAGACCGTGGCCAACCACAGGCAGACACAGATATGGAATCAGTTTTCACAGCGCTGCAATGCTTAATATTGTGAGATTGATACTGATGCTAAAACAACTAACATTGGCAAAAATATCACAGTTTTAGTTTGCTTTGTTATCTGGTACCTCTTTAAACCTGCCTTGAGGATTACAGTGCCCTCATTAAAATGTAATCCTGCAAAGTGACTGGGGTGTGTGAGTTCCCTACTCTCCCACACTAGCTTCCTCTCAAGGTAAGTGTCACTTGTGTGCAGTAGCGTTTGAGGATTGCTGTCATTACCTAGGTCAAAGAAGGCATCAACATGCATACATACATACCGTACATAGTGCCAGCATGTCAGTCTATATACCCTAGGGCAGTGGTTTTCAACCCCGGTCCTCAGGGACCCCTGTGTCTTCTGGTTTCATTCCAACTGAGCTCTCAATTACTGAACTCATTGAACTAATAATTAGCTTAATTAGCATTTTTAACTGTTCCCAGCTCCTAAAAAGTTGCAGATTTCAAGTTATTCATAACATTTTATAGTTAAGTTGAACTCTCCAACTGTTTAAGAGCTGAAAGCAATTAAAAAGGCCCAAGTAAGGTCATTATTAGTTCAATTAAGAGCTTAGTTAAGTAATTAAGAGCTCAGTTGAAATGAAAACCAGAAGACACGGGGCAAAAGCACCAAATAAATTCGTTACCAATCCCATAAAACACAACGACGTATCAACTGTTCCTAAGTGTATAGAGGGCTCAATTGCGTAATTGGTATTTCCTATACCTGTAATTAGCAAATTTGTCAGACTGCCCTTAAATGAGTCCTGCGAAGCACGCTTGTGCTGTGACTGCTTTCGCATTGCAGACGGGAGTTTCCTTGCGTGTGAGCTGCAGGCGCACTGATTGAGCGGCTGGCGGGATGGCGCCTCCACACATCTGGTTCAGCGTGAGCAGCTGGCGCCTGGCTCAGCCGCAGCCTTCTCAGCGAGAGCGACGTCCACACACACACACGCAGAGACCTGCATTCAAACTTAACGCACGTATTATGCAGAATATCCCCGCGTAGACTATAAAAACGCCAGTTTCACGTTAACAAACTTTTAATGTAAAATATATCATTTGTAAAATTAACTTTATAAGTTAACACAAAGGCAGCTTTATACAGGCCTATGGTACAGTATGACACAAACAAACGACGTACTCTTCAATAGTAGACTTCGTATAAGACCAATAGACAGGTGACATTTTAAAGCTATTGTATTTAGATAGCTATAACATGCTTGCATTCCAGTCATTGAAATACGATTACAGTAAGGTTATGCATTTCATATTATGTTTGCAGCGTTTACCTAAACATCAGAACATTAACGTGAAAATTAAGCCAAACTAAAAATAAAATTAAATCTAAACAAAATGTATCCATTAACCGATGTTTGATATTGCTAGTCTTTATTTAATATTCCAATTATCAATATGTCAATATGTATTTAGGTATGCTGTATCGGCTATATTTAAACAAAATATAGCCTATAGAGTGGTCTTTACTATAGAAGCTTGACTCACTTATTTTCTTGACTGATTCATAATCATAATTTAAATATGTACTACTTACTGCTGCTTCGAAAATTATAGCCCCCTGTCGGTAACAATAGTCTTCCCGCGGGTCAATCATTTTCTACTATAGCCCTCCTCTCCAGTCCATATTTACTATATATATATATATATATATATATATATATATATATATATATATATATATATATATATATATATATATATATATATTATTTCTTCTTCCTATTATTATTATTATCGCTGTGGTGCATTTTTTATTTACTTTTATTTTTTATACAATAAATCACTAAATTGCAATGTGTTTCAAAACGTTAGTCAAACTTTTAACTTAGTCTTGTTACTAAATATTTTATTTGATACATTAAATCAAAACGCTGAAGCTATGCTACTTATCTACTTATATTAATAGTGTTATTGTTATTAGTAAGCAGCAGACGTAGTATTATGTGCGCTATTATGTATTAAAAAAATCATTTACACCTTTTGCTTCTGTTTCATAATCACAATTGACGTTTGTTGTTAAGATTAACAAATTACTCCGATGAAAAATGGTTTATTTTAAAACAGCCAACCTACAGCCTACAAATACTGCTGGGCCCTTAGGCCTACCACTTTCAATCATTTATTTTTATTTTAGCAATTCTGGTCGGTTTAAATTGATAACCTGCTATAGGGAAAGGCCTAGTTTGTTTATTGTTACAGGGCGTCTAGCTTACATTGACGCGATGCAAAGGGTACATCTATAAAGTAAACCACTGGTTAGCTGTTTCTCGTAAGAATTATATTTCTTTGCATAAAACCTGGATACGTTTTACATTGTTTTAATGCAAAATTAAAACAGATGGTAAGAATCTTGGCATTTTGAGGTGCACTTTTACTAGGTATTCCGGAAAATGCTAACAATATATTTTTTTTGTTTGGTTCAAAATAACCATAGGACATTTTTAAATAAGGTAGGCTAATAATATAACGCATTGTTAAAAAAAAGTGAAGCTTGTTTATCTTTTTCTTGATGAAATAGAAAACTGCTGAAAAATAAATAATCCTATATGATGCTGTCGATGACAACTGGGCAGGTGAAGTTAAACAAAAACAATAATCTGCAAAGAAAAGCGATCTAGTAAAAGGTTATAATTATTTTCGTTTAGTGCATAATTTTAAAAAAAAGTATTTGCGAAAAGTTTTCAAGTAAAAACTATTTATTTTTTCAATTAAAATAAAATGTAAAAATATGTACTTAAATGTAACAGATTCAAATAACATTTTATTTGATCTGACTTTGAACAAAATATTTTTTCTAACTCTTAAGCAATAAGTTTGCTTCGCGGAAAACAAGCAGGTTCTAATGATTGCAATATGCTGTAAAGCTCGTGGTGTTCTTTGGGAACGAGTGTGTAGATTCTTTTACAGTAATAAAAAGCTCTGTGCCTGTTTCTAGTTGGGGGAGATCAGGCTTGTCACAAGGTCATAACTCATCCCGGGACGCTACAAAACAATTTCCACTTTGTCTTTCAGTTGTATTTAGGAAAGTCAAAGGTTACATAGTTTGTTATTACACAATTAGAGGCGAAGCACCTTTTTTATTTAATAAAGACCACTTGTAATATAAACCACGCTGTCTCAATAATAATAATAACAACATGAATATGAATATGAATACGTATTAATATTAATATGACTAACACAAAGCAAAATTCTCTATATATACAAGTTCACCGTAATTATGATAATAATTTACTTGAAAAACAACACGTTTTTATCTGTGGTTTAGTGTACCTTTTAACCAAAAAAGGTGAGATTAAAAAACATCAGAAAATCATATTTAACATTTTGTCTTAACATTTTAAAACAAGTGTAAAAATTAACACACGTGAAAGTTATTTTAGCCAATATGTTTGTTTTCTATAATCTATAGTTAAAATATGTGATAGACGACGCTTGAAACCGTAAGCCTGGCTAAAAGACTTGAAGATATGGCGCAGGTAGTTATCAGTTAAACACCCCTTATACAAGTTTCCACGGTATGCTTTTCCCATGGCTATACGCATATACTGTACCGTAGTTTTGCCATGTTTATGCTTTACCATACCTCGCTGTTCTTTACAATGCTTATCTATGCTTCACTATGCTTACGAATACTGTGCTGTGTTTTTATTATGGCAAACTGTTGTAAGAGACAACTCGGTTTTGTATTCTTATTCGCCAGGTTAAGATTGTAAACGTTTGTGTTACTTTAGTACTTCAATAATAACATACCCCCATACCCGATGTGTTAAGGTTCTACTGTAATCTTATGGTGTCACTGAGTCCTGCTGTGTACTGGAGTTTGTTATTCAAGCTAACTTCCTTGTGATCTCTCCATCCTATCTACTGAGATCTGAAAGACAAAGCATTGCCCTCTATAGTAATCTATTGCCTGCCATTTGGCAGATAACAAAAGTCTATAGAAGAATATTTGTGTATCTCGCTGCAGTGCGGCGATTCTCTCAAAAGACGCACGCGTTATTTATATAAAACAAACTTTTTTCCCCCCCTGGACCTTTTGAAAATGTAAGCTGTAGAGTTTGCTGTATGTACCACCTTGTGTTTGTGTGACACTCTATATGTGGGGGCAGGTGGAATCCTTTTATTTGCTGCACACAGGAAATGAAACTGCATAGGAAACTTATAGTGGCGTAGCAAAACAAATTAGCTGGCTAATGAAGTTAAGCCTTTTCAGTTTATTCCAGTGTATCCATGCATTTTCTGGCTGACAGGGGAACTACCTAACCACAATAACTGATTATAAGGACAAGATTGCTGAACTCTACAGCATTCATCTTTAGCCCCTGAGTTCTGTGATGTAATTGGCAATCCACACTTGGAATGCATGTAAAAGGTCTTAGCCTTCTATTTAAAGTGCATGCAGGAATCTCACCCAGAATGCACACATTCTTATTAATAAGCCAAGTAGATAATGAAAAACAGAGGCATTGGAATGAACGTGCTTTGAACATGCTTTAATTTCCCTTCATTTCGAATTGTTGCATAAATCTTAAGTTGCTCCTGTTCTCTGGCTAGCTCCAGGGTCTTCAGTCTCCTTTGTAGTCAACCTTGCACCATTCAGATCACAACATTGGACACATTTTAACCAGCGATAGACCCCAGTGTGCAGTACTGGTGTAGCCTATGATTACCCTTTTACTATGCACTGTGGAAAAACTGAGCATTCTTCAGTAATGCCGAAGCGAACTTTTCAAGGAACTGATCACTCAACACTGTGCCAGACCCCTCTGCCACACCTGTGCTGTTAACTGACACACCTCTCTGCACTGCTCCTAGCCTTTCACCTTTCATAGACACACGCCATCCCAGCATTACCAATTGGATGCTCTATATTCAGGACTTTGAATACCCTTAAGAATTGATAACAGCCTTGATTTATTATTATTATTATTATTATTATTATTATTATTATTATTATTATTATTATTATTATTAGTATTAGTATTATTATTATTAGTAGTAGTAGTAGTAGTATTATATGCCTCGAGAGTTATATAATAGCAAACAGTGGTGGAACCCCAGAGAGTAAAACACAGTACATTTTCAGAGCTATTAAGAAGATTAACAGTTTTGCTGCTGGGAAATTCTTTGGGGACAGTTTTTTTTAATGTTGAAAAATATCACTGCAGGCTTCAGGTATGCTAGGTCTGAGGTTACGTCGTACAGCATGTCTAATAGCTACTTAACATCTGTGTCAATATTTGTTTTCTCAGGACAAATCCCTAATTGTCATTACTCCCGGACAGGACCCCTACCTGACACCATGTGCAGCACAGAAAGTGAGTTTGATTCAAGTGTGGTCCTAATAGCTATAGCCTGATGTAATTTGTTGTTTTGCACATTTGCATAGGACTATCATATAACCAGTGCTGGTATATAAGACAATACACAAACTTTAAAATAATATTAATAATAATTCAGTAGGATTTTTTTTTTTCCTGGCGGAGAATATTCAGGCCCATTATAATCGGAGCAGGCAATGTCAACAGAATCGTTTCCTGTACGTACTGTCAATACCGACCTTAGTTTCCAGCAATAATAAATAAATCCTTAGCTAAATAAATGAACGGTTCACGAATGAACAGATACGGCGGAAAATCACAACAATCGCCACAGGATGCAGACAGAGTTGTTGGAAGGGGAAGTGGCTTCGCAGCGGTTGTCTCCTCGGATATTGCAAACTGTTGACTCTTCATCGTGAGACCTGCGGATCTTGTACAGTACGCACGAGTAACCCTTTCTGCTGTAGTTCGGTGTCCCCTCGCATTCAGAGGTTCAAGATTCACCTTCAGTATGAAACGCTATTCTAGACAGCAATCAACCTGGAAACCTGACAACAAGAAAATCCATGCGTAATTACGACTTCCACTGGAAACGGTCTTCAGAAGAATTTGCAGATGTGGCAATGCAATATAACTCTTTGGTTCGGGTAATTATTAGACAGTTTAAATACAGCTGACATGTAGCTATGCGAGACTACACGTGCATCTTGTTTAGTTCAGCTTGGGTACACTGTAAAACCAATTGTTTAAGAATCCTATGTAACCGCATTTATTTTAATTATTTGGACATGCACACAAACACACAGGTGCGACCAAAATAAACAGAGTGCAAAGTACATTAATAAAATGTTTTTATACATCTGCTGCAACGGATTTACGTTTTAAAATGTAGATTTACAGTGCAGATTTACAGCAACGCCTTTTAGACGAATACAGTAGTATTGTCAGCTAAACTACAAACACCCCACACACAGGATCAAGTTTAAAACTGCACTGACTGTTGCTTTTGGTCACCGAGACCTATTCCAAAAATAAAAGCATGCAAAACATAAGGCTAATCCCAAATCCAGTTCTGAAACCAGAAATGGTCAAGTATTTCTGCACTCTCTTGATGTGCAGGTAGGTCCCAGTGAGGAGCTGTCATTTTTTTTTTTTTTATCAGCACCTTATGTGTCGAAACGACCATTCACCTCAAAGTTACAGCCACCACCTTTATTGTTTTAGATTAGTATGACTAGGCTACTTTATAATACTGTAGTAGGACATTCAATGTATTACTAAAAACCCACAACACAGTGGCACGCAAGAGGTAAGCTAATCACAATGCCAAATTGCGCACTCCTAAATTCACATTTTACAATATTTTGGTGAAAAAAAATTGAGAATGCGACAAAATAGATGAAACATTTATTTTATTTTTTTAAATTCAGAACACAAATGCTAATTAACTGCGCGAGAAAAGTATTAGAGAGTCCTGTGGATGACGGATTATAAGTGATAATTCATCATTAATCTTCATTATGTAAGGAATGTATTTTAACATGAAATACCATTTAAATATCATGCGAGTGGGAGTAAGCTGCACAAAGATACGACGTTCTGTTACAAATAAAATCCTCTCAAACACTCACAAAAAAGTTACACATTTTAAATTTGATTAGCCTACAATAGAAGTAAGTTTAAATAAGTTTTATTTAAAAAAAATAAAAAGATAGAAAAACGCTCAACGGTGAATAATATCGTTTCCAAGTGCGTACAGGAGAGATTCCAAGGATCGGTCTGATAATCAGGCCTACATTTCAAGAATACAGATATTTACAAAATATAAACCACGTCGAAATGCAGTCAACAGACATGCAGGCCTTAAAAAAGGAGCGGACTATTTTTGGGGCTGAAAAACGCCTCCTTCCCGTGTTGGATGTACAGGCAGGTAACCTACTTTTATGAACTGGCGATTTGGGGGAATAACCGGAGCTAACCATGGACAAAAGCATCGAAATGGAGCTAACCATGGACAAAAGCATCGAAATGCCTACACAAATCTGTTTAGCCAAAGAATAAAATATATCTATACTATTGGCAATTGAAATACTATAAATTAAACACGATTTATTATCTGTTGTATTTGTGGTGCTATATGAAATTATTATTATTATTATTATTATTATTATTATTATTATTATTATTATTATTATTATTATTATTATTATTTAGTATTGTAATGTTCGTGCATTGTCCTGTATACCAGCATTTGTTATATGGTTTTGTTATGAAACTGTTTTATTTTTAATCAAAACAATAAATGATATCAATGGCATGTTTATTACCAGGATCATATACTATCCTGCCAAAAATGTGCAGCCTTTTTGGTATTACCTGAACAAGGCTTCTACTAGCCTATAGCTGCTGAAATAACTTTTCATGCTACTTAGATCTTTTAATAAAGACATTTTTTTTCTCACTACACATTTTAAAACGGTGTATTGGATATACTTCGACAACATTTTAATGTCTTATTTAGAAGAAAAAAAACCTGTATATCTGTGATACAGTAAACACAAACTTGTTGTCCCTTCATAAAACCGTGTCGTGCTGAGTTTCAACGTACTGTCTGTGTGTTTGCACGTGCGAATGTATTTATATATAGATTCGTGGTGCATTGATACAGGCTTTGATCAAGTTGAAATATGGCAATTATACCAAGTTTGTATTTAATATTTTTAAATGAAGGAATACACACTCTTATGAATTTAACACACACTATGTACCTGCATTCCCTAATCTGGTTTATTACTATTGTTCTGTCTAGCACATCTAGAGTTAAACATTTAAGTGTAGAAAACTGTTTAAATGCTAGAAGTTATACAGAGCCCGATAGTGACAAAGATTTTTATAATTGTATTTTAAAGTGAACCGGCGTAATGAGAGCAAGGTCGTCTTTACAGCGATGTCCCATCACTACATGTATGCTACCTTTCCGCAATGACAAGAGGACCACTTTCAGTAAAGTGCTTGTCTTTATAACTGCAGAACCACACCATCTCAATACCTCAAATATAGTTTAACAGAAGATTATATCGGTATAAACGCCGTTTAGAACGATAGCACTAGACATCCGTTTGATGCGCAATGTTATAAGGAATCCAAGCTGTCATCTACATAAATATTAACATGCGATGCTGCTCTAACAATCAACATTGATTCTTTCATTTTACTTACTGTCCTGCAAGGCTGTCTCACTCCCACTGCTTAACCCGGACTGTTCCTGCAGCCCCTTCCCGACTTCCCTCATCCCTCCGCCGGGCTCCAGGTCCAGAAGGTGACTGACGCTAAATTTATTCCTGTTTTGACTGCCGTCTAAGGAGTCCATAATGGCTGTAGTAGTATAGGGGCACCCTGTTTTTTTACAAAATACACTGTCCATCCCTCCTACCCAAAACAAAATCAGAATCGCCCTCTTTATTTCCGACTTTCACAGTTGATGTAAAGTTCCCAGAATATATATTTTTTCAAACTTCTTTTCCGCCTTTCGCTGACGTCTTGTTAAAAAAAAAAAATCTGTAAAACAATTTCCACACCCCCACACCACGAAAAAAAAAGTTATGCAATTTTTCCCCCTCCCCTAAGCGGTGTCAATAAAGTTTAGCTAAACTTTTTTTTCTTCTTTTCTCTCTTTAACTTTCCCTCTCAAGGGCTTCTATCAACAAAAGAGAATTAGCAACGCCTTTGGAAGCTGTTGTTTTGGGACTCGAGACATCTTTCTTCAGCCTTGCTTTACCAATTCCGTTTCAAAGGGTGTGACCCAGACTGACACCGGGACCTCGTTGCCTAAATGAGGTTAAGAACGCCCCCCCCAAGGGAGTCAAAGTTCCTCTCCATTATAGCAGCGTCAGCTCCCTTGAGACCCTCAGTGCTCGCTCTAATGAGATAATTATGCCCTCATTCAAATGTTCAAATCTGTATATTCAAGCCAATGATTTAGGCGTCTCGCTAATTAAAACAATAGCCCAGACGTTTAAATTATGTTTCCCTTTCAAGGGAGTGAAGTAAAAGCGGGTATATCATTTGAGAGTGCCACTTAAAATAATATATCGGTTTTTTTTACAAAAAATAATCGTAGGCTATAACATTTTTTTTTACTGGCAATTTGAGGTATTTCAAAATTAGAACTATAGCCTAAAAATGTTCATTCCATTTGTTACAGCCAAGACTGGTTTAAATTGTTTTGTGATTGTAATATAATGCAATACTTGAATATTATGTATTTTAATAGGCCCTAAATTATTATGAAACAAAAGCCAACAGGCTATTTAATATTATATAGCTATTCTTTATATTGCATGTAGCCTCGTTTATTTTTATTGACATCTTAAATGTGTTTTTAAAACTTTTTCTTTCTTTTTCTTTAACCAAATAATGACCCGTTTCTGGTAATCCATCTGCGGTTCTGCAGCACAGACTACCTTTAACAATCTGGTCGGATTCTATAATATATACAGGTGTGGTGTTATTTTGTGGTACTTGTTAAAACGTGGTACAACATGGTGTACTGCGCTTGCCCGGGCATGCGCAAATTATTTAAGTGCAGAAAACAAGGAATCGCCCATCTGAACGGGGTACCATGTACTGAATTTGGCCCTTAAAGTTATTTTTAATATATATATATATATATTTTTTTCACAATTCAGCAAATGTATGTGACTTTAACTGATGAGCAACAAATTGGGTTATTGTCAACAGATATAATTGTGTGGTTGAACTACAGTTTGACTTGTTGGTAGTGATTTGTGCAGTAGCCAATCACAGCACTGTCTGGCGTTAAAAGGTACCCTTACCACATTATGACAATATTCCCGTTTCCGGCCCTACACCGGTATACCATATTTTCATGTTTTTTTGTTGTTGTTAGCGCGTTGCGTATGAATATTCATTAGGCTACAATTAAATAAAATATAATCCACCAATCGTTATAGCCAGGCTACAGTCTTACTTTCACAGGGAAACACAGACCTGTCCATTTTGTACATAGGCATATATATATATATATATATATATATATATATATATATATATATATATATATATATATATATATACATACATGGTTTAACGTCCTGAACTTTGATAGGCCTAATATATCAATTTATTTAGGCCTATATCTTGAAAATGTACTTCTCTATATATACATAGGGTTCCATACAGCACATTCATTCATAATTAAACGTCATACTGTATTGTAACATTAAAGACAATATTTAATTCTGAAGTCTATAGCCTACATCTTGTTCCCATTAATCTGAGGCCAGCTGTAAATATCAAGGCTATATGTTTCGTCCTGACTATATGTTCGCCGTCGCCGAATTACGTTTTGGTTAACTTCTTAACGAATTTCTTAATGACGGGGGAATTATAATAATTATTTATTTTAATAAGGTGGACATGGTCTGAGGAAAAAACATACACGAAGATAACTACAGGCCTATAGGTATATGCTATTCTCGCACCAAAATAGCCTTCCAAAATATATATATATATATGTATCAGCGTGACAATTTTGTGCTATGAAATACGAGCTTCTTGATGATCAAAGGGAAATGTCAGGGCTCCAGAAAGCACAACGGCTTTTCTATTCCTGGTAATTTAAAGAGCATAACAGCGTTTCTTTAAACACGCAAAGATTTATATAGCGACCTACAGGGGGCTTTACGTTTCAAAACTCAAACGTGTTTTCAACAAATTTCCTCCAGCCGAGGGAGAGAGCGTGAACATTAGATCTTTCAGTAATTAGGTCTATGTCACCTTTTTCCTAAAGCAACGTCCTTCCCTGTAAGAAAGGATGGAATCTATAAAAAAAAGTTTCAGTTAGCGGGAGCTTATTTTAACTCCTAGGTAACTCGTTCTGCTTCGAGATTTATTTTTATGCTTAAAAATATAAGTATAGCCTAGGCTGCGTAAAACAGATCAAATATATTGGCTTGTGCAAAACAATCCATTACTTTAAAACGCTCAATAAAAATTTAAAACTTATTTTCTTGTAGGTTTTAAGCATATGTACGAAAGCGCCACAAAGAAAAAAAAAATATTGCGTTATTACGAGATACTACTGCATTGCGTTATTTAGCAATATTTTATGATGCCAGTTGGTATCAGTTTTGGTGTTTTGGGAGTTTATCTTAAACCAACAAGCTACGTAGCCTATATTTATGTATTTATTTATGCCATTAGTTTTTACGATGTCTTTATTTTTAACAGGTCTTACATATTTCTTCACTCATGCTATAGCGACAAAACCTGTCAATAATTAAAATGTGGATTCATAAAACATGCATTAGTGAGATCATATAAAAATACACTAAATACCTATAGCTTTTAATTTGATTTGTGTGTGTGTGTTTATGTATGTTAATTTTAGAGTATTGTTGAATATTACTGTATGCCTATATGTTTATATTGTAACAGGTATAATAAGTTGTAACTAATGTGACATTTGCTTTGTTTGCTTTGGTTGAAATAACTGGTTTTGTCAGCAATATATAGCCCTTTAATTGCCCATCATAAAAGTAAAGGGTCTTTGCTATTGATGTAACAGCTTTTGTAATTGTTGGGCACATAAGACACGTGATTGTATGGTGAGAACTGATAAGATAAGGTTAATTGCCTCTTCAGTCTCCTGCTTTGAGATTTGTGAAGTCAGTCAGTGCCAAGGCAACAGTGATTAGTTATGTATTTTTACAGCATCAGGTTTGGAACTTGTTTATATAATGGAACATGACTGTGAATCATGTCTGATAAGACAGTGTGTATCTCATGAGACTAATCTTATTATTAGGGGGGGTCCTAAGATTTGCAAAGTCATGGTACTTTAAATGGTAATGATAACAACTGGGGAGTGATAATGAGGTAACCTGAATGCAAAAACCAGTTAACAAACCGTTTGGACCTACTTGTTCACAGCACACACCATAAAGATCAAAGTATTTTCCTGGTAAGTAGTTAGGTTATATTCCCTACCCATTCTGTTTCTTACTGAGGACATTACTGTGGTTTATAGCAACAAAGGGGAGCAACACACAATGCATGACAAAGCGTAGGGGAAGCTTGATGGAAAACCTAGCAAGGGAACTCTACATTGTTGTGAAAGCATTGAGATGTGCGTGCCATTTTATGAGCAATTTCAGGAAGTTATCAAAATAATGTTTATAGGAACCCTATTTACATTTCCGTCTGTTTAAACTCATAATAATAATAATAATAAAATAATAATCCATGCTCTCCTGCACTCTCTTCTGATAGTTTTCTTTTTCTTTTGTTATGCTTTTTTCTCATCCATTTTCTCAACTTTTCATTACAGTCCCCCCTTTTTCTAAGTGACTTTTATCAGCACCCCACCCATTCCAATCTATAGAACACATTAACAATTCTCCCAGGTTGTGCATTGCATCAAAACTTTGACCCCTGGAAAACATACCCCCCACCCCTTCAGGATGGCTGTCTGTTACTTCTTCTGAGGGTTCAAAGTTGTAAACCCTTTGCCTTCATTCCCTTTCCCTCGTTAAAAAAAAAAAAGTACTCCACGCAGCTCTGCTTTTCACCGTTTTGGTTTGGGAAAGAAACAAACTTGGAAGTGGGAAGTGGGGAGGGGGGTGGGGGCAGGAATCCCAGCAGAATCCAAAGCACTCTGGCTCCATCGTTTCCCCCTCTTTAACATGGAGATGGGAAAGGAGGTCTCCAGCAGAAAAATATCAAAGCTCCACATATTGGATCCAGATGTGCCCTCTTACACGCAGCGCTCTCCAACAATTTAATTAAATTCCCTGAGACAGCCAGAAGGGTTTTTAATGATCAAATTTCCCTGGCTCTGCTCCTGCACTGCCACTCTTCTCTTCGCTCGACTTCCCTCTCCCTGATGGATAGCAACCTACATTCTTCCTGCCAAGCGTCCAGCCAAACAGCTTCAAGGAACCTTTTATCAATAACAAACTGTTTAAAAAAAAACAACTTTTTTTATTACTGGTGCAAGTAAAGTAATATTCCAGAACAGTAGTTTGACATTGCCCATCGTTGCTGTATTTAATATACAACTATGAAGGCGCATTCATTTACTGTATGTGTACGGGCCGTATCTGAATGCAATATAATGCGTATGTATATGTGGAGCCATTTTAGTAGAGCAGGAAGAAAAAAAATCTTGGAAGTTTGATATGGTCTTCTGGGATTGATGACAATCCCAGAAGAAATGCTTATTGAAAAAATAAACCTCAAAACATATGCAACACGGGGGGCCAGCTTCACTAAGGGGTTTGGTTTAAAAACTGTAAAAATAACTTTCTGTGTGGAGTTACAGTAAGCTCTTTTCTATGGGCTGTAGATCTAGACCTTGGATGAGCTGAGGTAATAACCGAATTGTCTTTATAAAAGTTCATTAAGGTACGTTACCAGAGCAAACAGTTTGCCATGCATTTACCACACTTTACCATAGTGCAGCTAAGCAAGGTTTGGAAATGCTTCACCATACATAAGTTTTTACTATCCTCTACTGTGCTATACAGAGTTAATCTGCTATATTAAGAACTATATAATATCTCAACCAACCTGAACTCAAGCAATGACCCCTCTTCCCAAAGCATTGAGCCAATTAGCAGGGATTACAGAATGGTTTGGTGGACAGTGGACCTACAGAGGCCAGGGCCTACAATGCCAAGATAGTTATGAATCCCTGGTAAACACTGGCAGGATGGGCCTGTGTCCTCCAGGAGATGGGAGTGCACCAATATCCACAATCTGGCTGTTGTGGGTATTGCTGAAGTGAGGGAACATGGGCACACTAAATTTAATAATAATGAAAAAAGAAAATTCCCAGCTGGGTATCTAGTAAGAAACCAGTAAAACTGTGTTCCAGTTCCCAACTCCAGCTGGCCACCAGCTCCCCTGGAATTTTCAGCAGAGTACCATCTGCTATATTGCAAGGTCAGAGCCGGCTTCAAACCTACCAATCCAATCAGAATTTTTTTGGATAATTCAGCACTGATACCTGAACCAACTGAACTCCCTGGAAAACGTCAGCCTGAAGCCAGAACAAGGTCGGGTTTGTGTTTTTTGGTTTTCTTTAGCTGGGCACCCTGTCAAAATCCAAACGTTTTTGACAAAAAGATGTGGCATCGCTTGGACTGCATCCTAGTCAAACATCTGCCGATACTACAAGCCTGCAAACGGAAAACGTAACCTATGTGCAGCTGAAATTAAAAACCTCCCTCTATATAGTGAGCTACCAATAATAGAGATGACATGAAGTAGACTGAAGTTTCTGTTGATGCCTGTATTCATTGATGTAAGAACACTGAAGACTGACACTGATGAAGATACTAGCTGACAGGTCTGTCAGCTTAACTAAAGGGGATCTATTCCAAGCATTTACCCCTGTCTTCAGTTCACTGCTTTTCTTTTTAAAGGAGTGTTTCACAAAACTAGACCTATGTCTAAGTAAAGAATACACACTCTCAAGCTGTTTGTTTCCTATTTTGTAACAGCAAAAGAATGTTTTTGAAGAGCTTCTTTAAAAAGCGCCTGATAGAGCAGGTTGCTTCAAATGACATTTTCTTTACCTTTTTATCATGTTTGCAATCGTTGTTAGATTTGCATTGATCAGTCTGTGTTCAGATGCTATGGTAAGACTGCAATCAACGTTTGACAAGGAGTTCAGGAGCTGCTTATCCGTTATAGTTGCCATAGACATATGTAATGCTGGCTAGATCGGCGAAAATGTCTTTACTCTTATATTAAGGAACCAGCGCCATCTAGTGCACAGCAGTGTATTGCCAGCAAAGCAACTTGTTTCCAAAAGCGACGGATCATTAGCTAGTTCGGGCTCTTGCTTCTTAAAAACACTGATCTCGCCAATAACATAGATCTATAGACAACTAGAACTGAAGAGTATTTCCTGAACTCCACGGAAAGCACCTTGACACAGATAGTGTTTCATTTGATGCAACTCGGTATTTCATTTGACGACTCAAAATAATTGCAAACATCACTGCACTAACTTGGTATCATGCTATCAGAACAAGAACTGAACTGCTCCGTTCCTGAAACGAATCTGTCTGTAAAACCTTCATCCTGTTCCAATATCAAACTGGGTCTGCTGCAGGTTCCAGCTGCAGCCTGGCATGGCACAGACATCAAGAGATTGCCTGCATGCATCATGTTGAATTGCCATTTAAAAATTCAACCTTACAACATGTGGCATTTCTTATTTCTGACAGTGTAACTTCACAGCCGTCATATTCACAGCCGTCATATTCTTTTTTTTTTGTGCAGCCTGAGATTTAATTTGCAGCAGGCGTTCGTTAGGTAACATCCATCAGCAGTACCAGTTGGAGAGAGATCGAGTTCCTAACGGGCTGACAGAGTCCCAGTTGAAGCGGATTTGATCTCGATTGGCTGCTGATGGGATAGCTCCCCTTTTATATTTGAAGGGCTGGAATAAAGGTCACCTAGGGCTACAGTAATGTCAAAGTTTTTAAACGCCCAAGGCCAGTGTCCAATATTTTATAGCAGACTTTTCTAGCTGGCCTCCGCTAATATGGGTTGATTGTGATGTTTATTAGGTGTTTGCTCACACAGAACAGGGTAACATTCCATTTGTGAAATGTTGCCAAAAATAACACATCCCATTATTTTGGCAAACTGTGGCGTGTCGGAATCTAAAACCACAAAGGTAGCTGATTAATCAGGGCCTTTTATGAAACCACCGACAGAATTCAAGACGGGGAGAGTAGGATTTTTAAAAAATTTTTTACCTACCCTCTGTGCTTTATAGTCACTGCAATTGGAATAGATCTATTGGATTGGATACATGCGAAGCAGCTGAAACAGTCCTCTTCAGAGTGACCGTTACGACTACAACTATGGCCAGCACAAAAAGCAATGAGAATGAAAGTATTGAGAACATTCCTATTTCCCTTTAACATCTTTTCTGCAATGCAATGTTAAGCCACCGGGTGGTGCTGTGTGCTATGGTACGATTGCAATCAAAGTTACAGTAATTTGACAGCTAGCGAGAATGCTATGGATTAAAAAAAGAAGAACTGGCGACCTCAACGTGAAAGGTTCCATATTCTACTGCTGTAGAGTTCTTCACTCTGAACTTCAGTCAAGCCACAGCCAGGGCGTGACCCCGTGACCCCATGACCTGTGCGAGGGCACCAGTGCATATCCAGGGACCATTAGGTTTTGTCCCACGCGCTCTTTGTTTCAGGCAAATAGGCATTGTTGTCTGGGACGGCGGTTCAAAAGCTCCTAATAAAGATGTTTTTCACCGCAGATAATCAAACATTAGTGATAAACACATTCCAGAACTCGCCACAGTAAAAACAAGTTATTGAGTTAATGGGCATTTGTTTTTTTTATGACACTTGGAAGGTTTTGAAACGAAGATAGCGCACGACGGCTTAGAGAGACCACTAGTCTGAGCCACATTTAAACTCTGTGTTGATTAGTCTCCTTCTCAGCCTCAAAACACATTTTAACACGTTGTATTGCGCATCAGTGCCAAGGCCTCCGCTCCTCGACTACAGGCTCCGCACTCTCAAAATCTGCTTGAGATTACACTTCTATTGTAGATGCGAGGTTTGTTAAACTCTTATAAAAATAAATCAGAAGAACGTTTATAATAAAGCTTTACATGTCTGTTTTTTTAATATAACGAATCTGTTTTAAAGCACAAATGCAATTTATTACAAGAGGGTCTGAATCTGAGTTTGCGAACAGCTCGAGATCCATGAAAGTGTGTGGATTTCTGATTAAAGAGAAGAGGCGGACAGGAAACAATAGCTAATGTTATGAGCGTTGCAATGTACATGTTTAAATTCACAGAGTTCTTAGTAGGTATACTGCAGTAAACTTTTAAAACTCTTGGCCCAGAATTCGAAGGGAGAAAGAAATCAGAAAATCCGAAATAGGTGAAGACGTGGAACGGAGTCGCAGAAGCACATGTTTTTTTTGTTTTTTTTTTTTAAATCGTGTTGCTCTAATTAAACGCGTCCCCGTCCAGGTGGCTGGACTCAGGCCCGGAGGAAGGGGCCGGGAAGCACGATGAAAGATTCGAGGGGGTTCACAGCGCTCTCGGAACACGCACAGGACCGGGGGGATTGAGCCCGGCTTCCCAAATTACAAACTGATGATTAATTGGCGAAGGAACAATACACTCCTTTCCAATCACTGGAACCATTTGTCATACTGATGTGTCGGTCGCCGGTAATACCAGCAGTGCTGAGTTAGGATCTACGTGCAGGTATACCTACATAAGCGTGTGGTGGAACTCAGCGCCCTTATAGCGTGGTTCAACAAACACATTGGGATCTCATCATACCCGATTATTACCTAGAATGCATATGCATAATTGGAATGCAATAGATTTTCAGTGTGTTTTGGTTTTGTGTGCCGCTGTCATTACTCCCTTTAACAAAAACTTTGTATTGCCATGGTCATTTGATGTGAAAAATGAAAGCATTTTTTTTTTCTTCCAGACCACTCAGAGGCAGTAGTGTCTGGTGCAGGAAACCCAGAGGCGTGACTTTTCTTGTTTGCAAGAATTCCAAAAAGTAACACGTGAGTGCTGCCTTTTGTTTACCTGTGTAATCAAATTAGTTATCTACACTACAGCACGTTTTTAAGATGTGTAACTTCAGTAGCAAGCATTTAAAAGGGCAGCGATAAAGGCACCAGTTAACAGATTAAGTTTGCAAAATAATGAGCGGGCGTTTAAACTTAGGTAAGCAGAGTAATTAACGAAAACGACCGCCGGTATTGTGATCAGTATTGTGCCAGGGGGAAATAATTTACGACTGTACATTATCCATTCCTAAGCAATTGGGCATTAAAGAACGTTATCGTATTGCATTTGAGCAAAATAGTTCAAGTAGCATGCGCATCAGTGCGTGGGAGTCAAAGATTTCAGAACACGGACTAATTCAATGGACAATTAAATTGTTAACAAATGTCAAATAAGATCATTCCCTCAACCTTTATGGATAAGTCCAGTCGCTGCTTGGTATACTGGCTTAACAGGCATGCAGAAAACCAGGTTGTTATATTTTAGAACGTCGCTATTAGGATCAGCGGTTCAATAAAACATACGGGTACTCTATTCCGCAGGTGAAGCAGGATAAGGTCTGCGTAACCTATACCGTCTCTTATGTTTTAGTCATGTATTTTGCGCATTTGGTAAATGTATTCAGATAATAAACTTTTACAAAAGTAAAATGTTTAGCAAACAGTGCGGTGCTGTCATTCCTGAACCCTAATGTTTCCCGAACCACCTCCAGCCGCCTTCGTCTTTTTTATCCTATCATATTAAGTGTTTTTCAAAGCGAAGTAAACATATCTGGAAAAAAAAAAAACTAAACACAATGATAAGGGGAGCAGTGAAAGTTGAGCTCAAGCCAATTGAAGATACAGTAGAAATGCATTAGCTTCGCTGTTTATCAGTGTTCGTTGTGAGTACAACAGCGCCATCTAGACAACTTTACACGGCATTGTGAGTGTCACTGAATACTCCCAAACCAAATTGAATCTTTTTATCCAATTGCAGGAGTGTCCCTCCTCATTAACACACAATACCAAAATCCCCTTTATCCAGACCATTACCATCTCTTGTAAGTATAATCCATTTACTGAAAACAAATGTCAAGCATCAATATCGTGTAATTGATGCTGAACAGGTTTGGTTAATTCTAATGGAGCAGGTAATTTCAGAGCATTGATCAGCTGTCACCAAGCCTTATACCTCAAACCTCAGTTTCCTTGCAATCATGGAACATTGTATGCTATTCCTACATGACTGTTCACTACATTCTTTCACGGTTCCATGGTTCTGGCTTCATGAGAAGCCAGGCCTGGTTGGCTGTCCAGTTTGTTTACAGTGTCTAAGGTAGTTTACACTGCAGGAAATGTAATCTACAAAAAAGCAAACAAATGAAAATAGAAAAATAGGGCTTGTCCTTTTATTCCAAATCATATTTTGGTTTCAATAAGGTAATTTAAAGGAGTAATAACAATTTTAAAAAAAAGCAAGTTAAACCAGACAAATTCATATAATATAGATCATTATTACTATAAAGTGCTTTTAAGAAGTGTAATTTAAATGCATGTGAAAAATAGAAAGGAATTTGTAAAAAAAAATCACTGAGCTTTATCAAACATATTAAACACTATTAGGTTATTTCTTGGTTCACTACCTTTCACTATCAAGGGATTTTCCCACTGTTTTGATGTATGTACTGTTAATTAATTGAAAATAAGGGGACACAGTGTATTTCAATTACTTAACATGCCCTGTACATGTTTCTTCTTTAACTTTTATGTTCAGGGTAGCCAGCTGAGATCAGCAGATCAGTATAGAGTCATTTGCCATTCAGACCCAGCTCATGTGTTTCCAGCAGTTGGTGGAGTCTGTGACATCATGTTGTATTCACAGGTCTTCGTAGAAAGGCAATTCTAAGGTAATAACACAAAATTCGCTCCTATAAACCAAGCCTCATTATGACCACAATGCAACCCAGTTTTCTAGCCTTTTCTGCATTCACCTCAATTTTCTGCAATTATCAAAACCCTCCCTTTGCTTTTGTGACTAAATATATACAGCAGCATGAAAGATTCCCCAAATTAGGCAACAGCAATGACTTGCTTTCACATGAATGCAACATGGGGCGTTTCTTACATCCTCTATGGTGGCGTGGGGACAGGTTCATGGTTACACCCTTGTGTACGAGATGTACTTGGAAATTAGACACGATTCTGAGAGCTCTATTGAAGCCACATGTTTTAAAGTAATCAGGATATATAGTCAAAACTAGAAGAAGATAAATACATCCGTACCTGTAACAGATTGCTCATTAAGTCCAGTGAATCAAGCTGCCAAGCAGCTCCAATTGTAGTTTTCATTTGCTTTAAAACAACAGGCTGTTTTTTATTTTTTAATTTTTTAAAATGACATGTTTAATATTGATAAAGCATGATTACTCAATTGCTGGAATACGACCCAATTGAATGAGCAAAATGATGACCTCACCCTGGATTGCTTGGAAGTTCATTATTTTAGAAGGCATTGGCAGTGGGTGGGTTGAGAAATCGTTCTGCTGTACTGCATGCCCAGACATTAAGCCATCAATCACCTTGTGAATATTGCTATTTTGAGTGACATCTACTAATCTGAACTGTGTTTTGGAAGTGAAAGTGGTCTGTGTGCTTTGCTAATACAGGGAGCGACCAGCAGATGGCAGCATTGGCTGATATTCACTTGTGTTAGTGGTTGAAGCCCTTGCTTTTTGCTGGTTGGCTTGTCTTCCTGTGCCCAGCTATAATGGTTACAGACTTTGCTGCAGCAACAATAGAGCAGTAACAGCCAGTGAGTCACCACAAGACGCCATTGCAATCAGCTTTGCTAATAGTAATTGTGGCTCGGCTGGTTGTAAAAAGCTTGGCAGTTAAAATCGCGTTCATGCCACATTTGCTGGAGTGAACGGTCGAGTAAGCTTTTACAGAAATTTGCTCCTTTAGGAGGTGCCGAAATGCATGGTTTTAAACAGTTTTTTTTTCCTGTCTGTAATTGGTTTCTATGGTTAAAAATACAGCAAGAATACATTCCAAACTCTTTTCCCTGAACACCACCATTACAAAGATTTTTTTTTATTTGAATGGGACCAGTGGTGTAGTGGAGCCAGTACAACTGTGATTCAGTCAGTCCTCTTGATGCAATGGAAAGAGCATTAAGAACATCTATTACGAACTACTTGGTATTAATGCTGATAAAGACGACAGCAACAGTGCATAGACTACAACTGTGTGTAGAAATTAGGTAAATGCATTACCTAATGTGTTACTAGAAGTTCAGTGTACTGTGCAAATAAAATCTGAATTTGTATAATAATTCTTGTTTAAGAAAATCTGTATTTTAGTGGCATCCAGCACCTTCAGATTTAGGACTACACTACTGAACAGGACCCAATATCTGCCCATGCCTAGATGTGCCGTAGATGAGGGCTCCCCTCTATAAGCTCCTGTACTGCGCAGAGTGTGTCCTTGAATGATTGAAAGTATAGCCCAGGAGTCCTGACAGTGTCTCTGGAGCACATACATCGCTTCTGTCTGTGCTTTTTACCTCACCTATTTACCCCCAGTCTCCACGGAGGTAAAATGCTTCCTCATCAAGCGATGACGAGTTTAAACAACATGAACAATAAAAAAACGACACTCTGCTTTTAGTAATGCCAAGATATGGTATCATGCTGTGTTCTGACCAGAAGTTTCTTCAAGTAAGTTGTATTGAACATGGATAATTTTGCTTTCCTTGCACTTTGATGGGATTAGCAAACAATGTAACTGGTGAAACATTTTCTAAGAATTGTATGCTTTTAATGGGATTTTAACTTGCAGTTAAGTCCTGAAACATAATCTTGATATAATACCACAGCACTTGAGACTCCCTATTATCCTGTGAATGTAGGCTTGCTCCCTTTTCAGCTTCTCCCTTCAATTTTTCAACCCACACATTGAATCAGTGCAAAATAACCCCCCCAGCTTGAAAACTGCTGCTGTACAAGTTTGCTGTTCAGCATGGTGGACATTAAGGTTAATAGCACTGACACATTCAAACATCACCTGTGCCTGATGACTGACAGGCAGGCATTTGTGACTGTGCCCCGGGCACTGTGCAGATTGAAGCTGTGATATTTACTTAACTGTATCATAGACTAAAGGAACACAGAAACGCTACATTGTTTCCTAATTGCCTTTTCTTTTCCCACAAACCCACTGGGTGCTTATCAAAGAACACATGCTCGGGCTTTTCTAATGGATGATTAATACAGCTTTACATTACACACAGCAGGCCAGGATACATCCACTATTTAAAGGTTTCCACATAATAGCCCCTTGGGGTAATGATGTGTGTGCTATAGACGTGGTGTTGTGCCAACGATGAGATCATCGTGGCGTCAATATTCTTTTTTTGTCACGATTATTTATTTTACTAAACAGTTAAGAATCATCAAAAGCTAAAATGATAAGCGTCAATGCTACAGAGGTGTTCTTCTGCCTGTGCATTTAGAGATTCTGACATTTCAATGTCATTTAATTGGACTTGATAAATGGCTTTAATTCAGTCTCTCTTCTGTAGTGGGACAGAGAGAGAGAGAGAGAGAGAGAGAGAGAGAGAGAGAGAGGTGTCAGTTTACAAAGCAGATTTTGTGTGAGGGAGTAAGGGCTACTAACTGGGGAGACAGTCCCAATTAATAGAAATTAAAAAAAAATATTTAAAGTGGAAGTCTCATGTAGATCCCAGGGATGGAAATAAGACTCCCATTGCATAGCAGTTTAATCCATTCCAGGTTTTACTACGAGTTTGATAAGACACACCTGAGCTTGTTACCTATACACTGTGGCTAATCAATCTCGAAGTAAAACCTGAAGTGGGTGAAACTGCTGTGCAACAGGAGTCTTATTTCCATCCCTGGATTGTATTTATCTTTCTTAACTGTGTCGTTTTTCTCTCTCGGTCCGGCCCTCTTGTTTTCAATTTGAATTAAGGAGTCCTTGCTCGCTGCCGGTAGGAATCGTGTGCTTCTCCTTCCCAGAATCCTCCTGGAAAATGAGGGTGAAGTGCAGTTGAGAGTTCGCTTCTTAATATGCGCTGAATATAATCTGTACCCCAAACCATGACCAACCACCGAACAAATTCAAGGGCTGTTAAAGTAGAAGAAACAAGACAACAATGTTCGTTTCATGCGATTGTGGGACAGAAAATACCTTGTATGGCCCATTGAAAAGCATCCACAGGGAAAACATTAAAAAAATATATATATATATGATTCAGGGCTTGACAATGGAAGAATTTCTGAGAAGGGAACTGAATTAGATGAAACTAGTTGTTTTGATGAGTCACTTTAAAAGCACTTGCATTACTGCATGTACCGTATGACTAGTAGCTGCAGGGAGTCAAGCCAAAAGTTCAGCCTCAAATAAAGCGGAATTGCTTTAGTCACAAAGACAAGGCTCGATGGGCTTAAGGCTTTTAATCTGACATTGAAGGAAAGTATTTGTAACGGCTTAAGCCAGGATTGAAATCAGTTGTATTTCTAAAAGGTCACTGCTAGAGCTAACACAATGACCCTTTGTGTTACTGGTTGAACCTTTTGCCTGGCCTGTTTAGTTATGCTCAGATTTATAAGGCACTCTTTTATAGCAGCAGATGTATTTGCTGTGTCCACTAGGGGCAGGATATTCTGAAGTAAACATTTCTGTGACCTTTTTAAATTTGATTGATTTATTTAAATATAAAATAAAGTTTACTAATGCCTGCTGAGACCACTTGAATACTGCTTACAGAAGTATAGAAAAAAAGGTATACAGTGTGGCTACTAAGCCACATTGCTGATGCTCGATCATATCCTTTAAGACCCCACTTGACAGCACTGTGGCGTCAATCAACTACTAAGAACCTTGAACACCGATGAGCTTAATATTGCAGCCTCCCCTCATTTGTGAATGTGTGTTACTGTGTTCTAAGAGCTACAAAGCAGACTAAATAACTGCCATATTGAGTAAAAAGCCATTTTCAGTATGGTTCCCAACTGTTGATCAAAAGTAATTTATAATGAATGTGTGTTATACAGTATAGTCATACATTGTGGTAGTCTGCGGGGTAAGCTTCTTTCTGGAACAGGGAATCAATACTGTACTGTAGGCATATAAGGACTGCTGCAGGGATGGTAATAAAACTCCTATTGCATAGCAGTTTGATCCATTCCTGGTTTTACTATGAGTTTAATAAGATTCGCCTGAGTTACCGATACGCTGTGGCTAATCAAGCATGTATTAAAACCTGGAGTGGGTGAAACTGCTATGCATTAAGAGTCGTATTTCCGTCCCTGCTACTGGCATGAGCTTATTGAAGGGAGTTTGAGCAGCGTGCTTGCAAGGGGGTCTGTAACATACACAGTTCAAACAGGATATGTACTTGAGTAAGGATTACTGAGGCTGGATCCAATATTATTACTATCCTACTTCTCAGTGAAAAACAGCATCGCTTTCTCTGTGAAACAAGCCGTTCAACACTGGGGTTTTTTTGTGTTGCAATATTAAACTGTCATGTTGACTGGGGAACAGAATTTGTTTTCTTTGAGTATAAACTCATCTACGGCACCAGCATCTGTTCTGCGCTTTGCAGTGGGACCAGCTGTTGATTTGGCTTTTTCATGATTCATTTTGCGCTGTGATGGAAAGTAAACTGTGCCACGAATCTGAGATCCTCTAGATGCAACGTCTGGATTCTGGTCTGGACAGTCTCGCCATTTCAGAAAATGACACGTGATGAACGCGATACAATTCCCATTTCTAGCAAGTGTGCTGTCCCAGGCTCTGTAAGAAACAAGCAGAAAAGTTCACAGGAAATAGCATTTACACTACAGCTGAGTATGTAAGTAGCTTATTTTACTGTCCCAAATGTAAACTGAAGCCCTTTCCTCTTTAATCTATATGGCTTTACCGTGTGAGGTCTATTTTATTAATCTAAACAACCTGGGATCTAAATAACGCCGGTCTAAAACCCAATCTTATTTGTTCCATCTTATTTTATATGGTAATACTAATTGAGAGGTCTGTAAATCACTACTTTGCAGGGAAACACCAGTGTTTAGATAGTGAAAGTGGGGTCAATTTAAAGCTACATTTTTAAATTGAAGTTGGAAATTAAGTGGAGACTTAGGAAAGAGAGAAAGAGACACTTCTTCACATAGTGCTGCAGGTATGGAATGGGTTACTTAGTCATGTTGCTGATGCTGAAGCGCTTCGATCCTTTAAGACCCAACTTGACAAAGCTTTGAGATCTGTCAGCTACTAGGAACCAAACGAGCATAGACAGGCTGAATGGCCTCCTCTCATTCATGCATTTTCTTAATTCACTCAGATATACGTTGTTGTTTTCATCTGCGTCCATCACACACCTGTTTCTGCTGCCTCCGATTAAGGATAGCTACGGATTCATCTTCCCTGCCGGTGTGAGCGGCAGCGTGTGCGGCAATCGTGTAAGGACATCGGGAAAGGACGCTGGCTGCTTTGGGGCTGTAGTAACAGGTGGCAAAAAGAGTGTTTTTCGATTGTTTCGTTTGTTTTCAATTTTCATCTGCCATTTCTCTCCATATCCTTATTTTTCTTTTTTTCTATTTTCTTTTTCCTTCTTATAAGAAACATTTTAAACTTTAATTTATTATTTTTCAATTTTGTTTAATTTCTGTAAGTCGCTTTGGATAAAAGCGTCTGTAAAATAATAATAATAATAATAATAATAATAATAATATACTACATGAGTCTTTCACAAACTTTCTAGTTTTCTTAGAACATACATTAATAATTGTAATTCGTTTGCAAGAGCAGCTTAAGAGAAATCTTCTAAACCTCAGCAACGTCCGCACAACAATGGGACACATAATTCAGGAGACAAATTGGTAATAATTACCTGTAAAGCCATCTACAGACAACAGTCTCTGTTTAATAGCAATACACAGAAGCCCTGCTGCTGTGCTCTGCACATTCTATGCAGTCTAACAGATACCTCGCAAGCCCTCTCACAGCTAACTGCGTGACTCATGCCTAAATTCCCAATGACTCATTACATGGTTGCCAGACTCGATTTGGACGGCACAACGTCTAAATAAGACAGACAGTTGCTATTCCTCTGCTGAATTTAAAAGAGGTCGAAGGAGATGGCTTGTGAGTGCAGAGTGCAGAAAGCAGACGGGTTCCTTGGTGTAATCAATTTAACTTGATACTGTGCAGCGAGTGAGCAATCTGGATCTAGCATATAGAAGTGACACAATTTCCTAGAAATCACCAGAATAGTCGTTTGTGTTTTCCAAGAAGAAATCATTAAAGTTAGGATGATTTAAAAAAAAAAAATGAAGTGCAGGTTTCATTAGTGACTAGCAATAATGTTTAGGGTGAAAACAATCCTGTTTAACGTACATTCTATACATATTGGAGTAGAATACAATGGATTACTGCTAAATTGTAATGCTAGTCAGCCCCCATCCCTAACAGGAAGCAGTCACGCATCAAATTAGAACTGCATGGTGTTATAAATTTGGAACACCTGGCGAATTTAATACTAAATCACTCACAGTAAATGTTCATTTTTAAAAGAGGTCTTGAGGGGGCAGCAAAGCACTGCACAGGCTTAAGTGAAGGCTGTAAGCTGCAGAGCCCCACAATCACGTTCAACCGCAATAGTTTCATCAGTTTAGTCGTTTGTGCCTCTTTATCAGAAAGAGACTTTGCTGATCAGCTTGTTTGTTTTCTTGTTTAAGTTTTTTATTTTCCAAAAGAGAAACAACAAACGCGAGTGTGATAGCTACAGTTATGTTTCTACATACATGCAGTAATGGGATCATTAATAACTAGTCTAGAACAGTTTCATTAATATCAGTGCGCATTGTATAATTAAAAACTGACTTTGAAAACAGCAATTAGTTTGTGAATAGACCCCATGCATGTGTATTAACAATTATTTAAAGAAATTACACAATACATAAAATACTACTGGCTATATCAAATGAAAGCATTGTGTGATGTTGGGGAGTTGGTGAATGCATTTATGAATATCAGTTATACAAAACCTGGGTTACATATAGACAATCTTTTTCTTAATGTCTGGTTTCAGTTTGGATTCTAAGTCATATACTGGAGATGTGACTGCCTGCAGCCCCAGTTTGATACTAGAATGAATTGAGATTGAGTTTTACAGGATTACTGGTAAAGGAAAAATCCATAGAGAAGAAAGGAAACATCCCACACACTGTGAGATTTGATCGTAGAGCCTGACACTGGTTGTTTACTCAACAAGGAAGATGATGGGGTACTGTGTTGAACCAAAACCTGCTGTTTTCAGAATCTTATCTCTACAGAACAGTTGGCAGTTCTACTGTAATATTGAAGATAAAAGACTGCAGTCTAATCAAGCCCTGGCAATGGATCCGGAATGTCTCCTGGGCTGCTGAGTTCTGTCGCAGGATGTGCTGTATATGAAACTGATGGATTGTTTTTTTATACCCATTCGTGAGAACATCTCCATCGAACACAAAGCTATTTCTTTGGCACTTGGTTTCATATTATTTTTCTGTTGTGTATGTTGGAGAGGACCTAACTGACCCTCGGCTTCTTTTGGCAACCCTCGTATTTAAAATGTGCACCATTTTAGAGCCAGCAGCAATTGTTTTATGCGTACAAACCTGGCAGTAACAATCATCTATGAAGAATACTAGAATTCTGTTACAGTGTTTTTGGTCACCAGAGGTCTCAAGGTGTGATTAAGCTGCTGTGCCTTTCAAACTGGTTCAGTTTACCCCCTCAATATAATGCTCACTACATTTAGCAATGCTTTGTGCACTTTATCATAGAGAACCCTTTGTTGACAGTCCAGTTTGTTTACATACTGCAATAGTCTTTTGTTATTTTTTTTTGGTCTCTAATGCCGTTCTTAGAATCAGGTGTTGGCTGTTTTGTTTGCTGTAGATTTGTTTGTATGCAGAGCCAAGGATTAAAATCCATTAAGCGGAACACCACAGTGTACATCCTGTACAAACAAGCATTACATAAACTGAACAGAATGAATCCGTGCGTGCAATAGTCAGTAATGCTGGAGCCAGTTTGTCCCTTGTTATTTACAGCCTTGTCTGTGTCAGATAGCTATCTTAGCTAGTGATGAGTGTCTGAAGGATTAATAAAACAGCAATTGCTTGTAAATACAGGACTGTACACTGCCTGGCCATTTTATTAGAACCTCTCCAACAAGACACCTTCCAACACCTTGTAGAGTCTATGCCACATCGTTTCAGGGCTTTAATTTGGGCAAACAGTGGCCCAACCTGATATTAGATACAGGTCTTAATAAAGTGGCCAGGCAGTGTGTATCTGTAGGTCATTTTTAGGGTTTACCTTGAGAACTGCTCATCCAATTGCGATGACACTTGGTATGGTCATTCTTTACCGCAACTCTTTGGAACCTCTGCGAAGGTGACTTTGAAAGATTCATTTGCAAGGTTTTTATTTCATGAAACTACACATGGATGTTTGTTATAAGAAGCTTTTATGTGTCTAGCTGTGGCTAAGGGGCTTGCCCTCCTTGTCGTGGTAACCTGCTGTAATGGCACAGTATTGACATCCGTGCTAGAGATGGCATTGTTTTTATAAACATACCTTGTTATCTTTTACGTTCAGTGCGGCGATGTAGTCCTGAAGCAACATCTTGTGTGGGATTTCGGTTCTTTTCTCAAGTGAGCTGTCAGCTATCACTTCAACTTTGCCCTAGAACCAGCTGGCAGGGCTACTGGCATCTCACTACTGCATCAGCACATTAGACACACTCATCTATCTCAATACATACAGTAATACCTCTCGCAAACAGCAGTCGTAGCTTTGCATATGAATCGGACAATGCACAGGGTGTTAGAGGTATTCTATACTGTCGGTGTTCCCCCAATCCAAAAATCTAGTACAGTTTTCAATACATAAATCACCTTGTTATAAGGCAGACCTATATACTGTGGGACCCTATAGAAGGTCACAGCTACTGTTAGCTCCATAGTGTCATTCTAAATAACTTTCCTGTTATTGATAGAACACAAATAGCACAGGATCAACTATGACTCCCAAGTACAGCCTTATAAACCTAGGAGTACTGCGGCTTACAGCAAACCAACAATTTTGCTTGAACTTTTATGAAAGATGCAATCAGAACCTCAGAGGAACCGGATAAGCAAGTGTTAAGCAGCTGAGCAACACTGAGACTAATTGCACCTATTTTATCAAAGAAGAGAGTGGAGTGATGGGTGGTTACAATAGGACGAGAGAGAGGAGAGAGATTTTTTTTCCGCTCTGGACACCAGTCGATGGTGCACATACAGAGATAATGTTCTGAAAATCTTGGGATTGCGTGATGAGCTTTTAGAATGTTTTAAAATGCCCTCTTCCCCCTGCTTATTTCGTATAGAACTGGGAAGCTGTCTTCGTGGGCTGCTGAATTAATTCTCTCAGCTCAGCATGCCACTTTGTGCATTTGTCTTCCTGCATGCTCTAGGCTTAGTCATGCTCCAGTTTTTTGTTTGCACGGAAATGTTTTTTTTTTCTCATCCTTGTACCATTTATCTTGACACACGGTAAACACCAATGTACCCCGAACAGCTGACTGTTAAAACTATTCCTACTTGGATAGAAACCAAGGGCAAACAGAGTGTAAGTAAAACAATACAAGTCTGCATACAAATATATGTGGCCACATGATGTACTGTAAGATTTAAGACAGTCTCCACCAGAAAGTACAACTGGCAAATGTATGTAAAGTATTGTGACAAGCAACACACATGCTACTGTGGCCCAAATCGCTGAAACCTTCAGCACTGGACTAGACTCGCCCTTTTCTACCGGCTGGGAGCTAAGTGTACATGGTGGGGGTCGGTAGCAGGACATACATTTCTTTTTTTATTATTATTTGTTTATTTAGCAGACGCCTTTATCCAAGGCGACTTACAGAGACTAGGGTGTGTGAACTATGCATCAGTTGCAGAGTCACTTACAATTACGTCTCACCCAAAAGACGGAGCACAAGGAGATTAAGTGACTTGCTCAGGGTCACACAATGAGTCAGTGGCTGAGGGGGGATTTGAACCGGGGACCTCCTGGTTATAAGCCATTTTCTTTAACCACTGGACCACACAGCCTCCTTCTTTCCCTTGTGTAAAGTAATCCCAGCCTGTATTAAAAGAAGAGATCCACTATATATGCATATAAGCCAATTCCCAGAGTGTGGAAATAATGCTGTATATTTATCGAACCGTATCGAGACACCCACAGCCCATGTCCCGCCCTCTCTCCCAGTAAGAGGGAGCTCACAGTGGGATGTGAAGAACCACTTGGTGTCTGGTTGAACATGTTTCAAACACTCGAGCCGTGGTTTCTGTGCTCGTCCTTTCTGCTGCTGTGCATTAATCTTCCTAACTCGCTCGCTGTCCTCTTGCACTTCCAGGCTGCCTCTGATTGATCGGCGGCCCCACGGTGCTGATTGCTGCAAACACATAGTCTAGTAAAACCTGTCGCTGAGCTTCTAATGTGAGCGTCTGCTGTGTCACCATTGGTGGTAGGGCTCATTATTCTACACGCAGCAGCACTGAAATATTCCCACAGCAGTTCACCCACAATGTAGTGCCATATTTCAGCATTAAAGTTCAGATAACTGGCCGTGGCAACAGTGAGGTGAAAGGCAAGGTGGAGGATATTGCTTCTGTTACATACCGAACAAATGTTTTTGTGTACAAAGACATTTTTGTATGTGTTTTTAGGACTCCCTTGGCTCTTGTTAGCTTGCTGTACCTGTGGGGATAATGACAGCTCTACTCAGAACCTCATTGGCTGAGACGATCCCAAAGGTTTATATTGTGACTGTAAAAAGGTGACGGGTGAAATTTGTGGTCAGTGTGGTTCCTGAAACAACCGCATCACAAGCCTGACATCATCAGACCGTCTGCTTCGACAAACAAAAAAATCACGAGCAACACCCGTGCTGTTCTGTATGTATTTCCATGTGTTGTATTTCAAAAGAATAATGGCTAATGGCTTTTTAAAGGTGGGTGGGGGCTGATGCAAAGCCAACTGGATACGATTCGAGAACCAGAGACTTGAATAAACTCCTGTTTTAAAGAAAGCAAATGTTCTGAGAGGGATAAAACAAAGCCTTCTAAAATGAGCAAGAAACAGTTTAATGTTGTTCAAGGTGGTTTGGTTCATGCCATTCCTGCAAGGAGCCAGGCCCGGCCTTGCTTAGCTGCTGAGGCCTGACTGGCTTTGGTTTCAAGGTGCTGACCCTCTGTAGGCGCTGGGAGATGTTCGAGGTTTAAGAATGACACTGGAGCTGCAACTGAGCTGAAGTGGCATGCAGGCAAGGTTTTATTAGGTGTTTAAATCAAGTAATTGACAGGAACCAATTTGTTAATTTGCGAGCACTTCAGCCTTTTAAATAAACCCAAACCTTTTAAATTGATGACCACAAACACAGCTTATCCATCCAGTACAATGTCCTATAAATCTGTATGCTAGAGACCCACAGCTTTGTGAGTCACTGCAGTCCCATACAAGCAGTACAAAGATGTACAGGAAGTAGAAAGTCCTACTGTCAGAAAGCTCAGAGCGGTCTAGCCTCGTACCAGAAGCCTTAACCGTTTCAAATACGGTTGTCTTTTTTTGCAGAGTTACACATTGCACTGAACTCAATGTTATTAAATATCTTCATTTAAGTCCTCAACTTCATAAAGACAAGAACAACACTGTGTCAGCTGAATGTTATTGTAAGGATGTGTGAAATGAGTGCATTCTCTCTCTATGAAAGAGTTCGGTCAATTTAGGTTGCGTGGTGAAAACAGTTTAAGCAGGCTGAATTGTAATAAATAATACATTGTTGGAAAAGGCCTGGGGTGGTTTACTCACACAACAGAGCTGAATAATGTAAATTGTTTAGCAGAATTATGGGATGCTTTGCCCTAGAGCGTTGGGCCACAGTCTGGATTTTTTTTTCTTCTTCATATTTACATTTTTAACCTGTGCATTTGTCACAAGAGACACCAAGTCCTTGTTTCAAACACTGGAATACTTTTGGTAAAGAAAACCTCATGTGCATTGCTGCTGTTGATGATTAAATGTGTCATTTATTGTAAATTACTTTAAAAGTGAGAGCCATTGAGAGCCACTGAGCTCATTTTACATATGTCTGAAGCTGAAAACTGAATTTGGCAAATGTTGCTTTGGATCACAGTGTAATTAAATATACAAATCACACATTAAGCTGCACAGCATTCTGTATAATTTATTCCAAGCACGTATTTTGATTTTGCAACATGAAAGTTTTGGAAGAATACATTAAAATTAATAGGGGAAATTAGCTGGCATGTTTATGCATTAGGGCACAGTTAAAAGACCTGCTTAGATCTTTCTAGAGGACAATACTTACCCAGGTGTTACCTTCTCCCATCTCACTCAAAGAGCGTCGTTTTAATGAAAATGTTAAAACATATTAATTTCCTTCGTCAGCAGGCTTGACCTATTCAGGGCTGCGTGCTTGGTTAGTTAGTATCATCTAATTAGCTTTTCAAACACAAGGAAGAATCTGTGTTTTTTCACGAAACGCCAGGCTGACCTTTCAGGCATATTTTCTCGCCTAGTGATCTTAATCAGACGCCAACGTCAAAATAACAAAATGTCATTCTTCTCTCCGTTCAGGTAATAAAAGATTCGAAGCAACCCCAGTGATAAAGGATTGCATTAGAAAATACATTCTTTGAAAGCTGCAGCTGGGAACTGCCAAGGCAACCCTGTTAATTAATTTCATCTGGTATTATAAAGGCATATAGTTTAGTTTAGTTTATTCACTTTGTGCCCACAGAGCCAGCAGAGGTACATCTCAATAGTGCAGTATTTATATTTTAATAACAAATTCAGACGCTGAACAGCAGTTTTAAACCCAGAGAGGCTTGACAAAGACACAATGGAATCCAGAAGGGCATTCCAGAACCCCAAGGCTGTTCCAAAGAAAGAATAACGACACAGCTGAAGAGATAAGGACTGATGGTCAGAGCAGCTCTGTGGACACCTCTCAGCCCAGGTCTTTTACAAGCGCAGACTGACACAGAGGTAGAGCACAGTGAATGCAGAACCTTTTAGAAATGAACGAGAATAAAATAGGACCTTCTGCCACTTAATGGTTTAAGAGAAGAGCGACTATCAAGGTTGTCATGAGTAGAATCCCAATTCGTCATTCAATACAAGCACATTATTGCACAGACTCCAGCTTCTTAGTGTTGCAGCCGAGCACTTCAGCCCCCATTAGGTGAGGTAGCAACTTGACCCTGCCCACTAAACTGCTTGTGCAATGCAGTCGCCTGTCTCCGAATGAGCAGCAATGATAGCTGTCAAAGTTAGGCCTAGGTGTTACCATTCCAAGTCAAAACATCAGCTTCTGTTAAAGACATTACTGGATGTGCAGTCGTGCGCGACTGAGCCAGGTATGAGCATTATGAAAATCAAACAAGGAATATTTTAACTGGCAATGGGCTGCGAAATGCCTTTTTTTCATTCACAGTTTAAAGCAGTGTTGCTATATTTGTGATTGACTGTTTGACAAGCTGTACTGCAGTTCACTGTTCACTTTCTCTATTGAAAAACAGGTGCCATAAAAGGACCACTTCAGAAATATTGGCACCTGCATACAGCCCATGGTTGCTTTCTAACGGTTAGATCATTTGTTATCCTACTTGGTCTGAAAACATTTCTGTATGCTTAGAAATATTTTCTGTTTCTGTTACCTAAACAATTTAGTGTCAAGTGATTAAACATCAGATATCCAGTATGAATTCAAACAGGCTGTCAGCACATCGTTTCGACTTGCGTCAGTCTGATAAGAAAACAGAGTTCCTGGATCAATGAGAAGATTATCACATAGCAAGAACTGGATCTGCTTACCTCCTGGTTTTGAAGTTTGTGATTTTTTTTAAGTGTGTCTGATTAAGCTGCATTGATGCTTGAGGTATCTTTGGCATAGTCTGGTGGTTTCTGATTAGCTGTAAGTTGCAACAATCGGGTTTGATTTTGCAAGAGCAGCAAGCAGATGTGTGGGGCTGGCCTGTGTGAGCGGAGCTGTCCTGGTGTGTGCAGTACCTGCTGATAGGGATTCACAGTGATATCCTCAAACCCTTGGGGATGAGGACGCTGCAGAACAAATTACACCCGTCGCCCCTAAGCAAGCCTGCAGAGTTTATTAACCAGGAGACAGAACAAATACAGGCAAGCAGGAGAACAAGATGGCAAGTTATCCCCACCCCACCCCCCTATGGTAACTGGCTGCTGTTCACTGGGAATGTGCTTCAACATCCCTTGATGACAGGACTGAAGAACAGCTGGACCTAAAATTAGTCCAAAATAAAGAAATTCAACCAACAAGCTCTGCCAAAACTGATGTCAATTTGCTTTGAAATATGAAGAGTACCTAAAACAAGCAGTGGGTGGGGCAGTTATTAATAGCTGCTTTTGAGAGCAGAGGAACACTGGAATAATACTGGGCTTATCCTAGCAGCCGGTTTTCCTTTCTCCTGGTTGTTGGATGAAATACACCGGGGGCATGCACGGGGTCTGATGATCACTGTTATATCCAGGCTCAGATAGTTCTAGTGTTATCTGTACTCTACGGCTGTGATAGTGAAAAATGCTTGTCAAAGCTCCAGTATTGTGGACATGTTTTCCACCCCCAGTTTAATATATTCTGGGATGGTGGCTCTGTACCAATTTTACTGAAATATATTTTAATGGAAATGTGCAGATTACACAATACTGAACATAAAACCACACGAGTGAAAACCCTGGTGTCAAATTTCATAAATATTTATTTCATATCAATGAACAAAATTAACTACCTTCACAGCAGTGGTCAACATCACTTAAAATAGTCAAAATAATAATAATAATAATAATAATAATAATAATAATAATAATAATAATAATAATAATAATAATAATAATAAGTATAATATTATTAATAGTTCAGTTTCTTTTGAGGCCACATTTGAAACACAAAACAGTTACAGTTAGTACTTGGCATTAAAAACAATGGCAATACAATATATTTTAAGACACTTGGTGTTTTTTTGTTATTTTTGTTGTTTAATATCACAGAAGTTCAGCAACAGTCTAAACAGTAAATATTAATTTAGGTACAAAACCACTGCTAAAAGTCTAGGTCTAGTGCTCAAGAAAACAAAATAGGGTTGACCAAAAAAAAAATTGTACAAACCTTAACCAACAAATGTATTCCATTCACCAAACGTAATAATAAATAACAAGTAAATAAATCTGCAAAAATATTCCCATTTGTTTTTTCTTTTTATTTCTCAAGGCTCATAATAGTGTTGAAGAGTTCACATTTAAACAGAAGTGGTTGGTTGTTTCCAAGTGCATGAGCAGAAAATGGACAAGGCAGGCATGCACTATACAGAAACAGTAGCTACACTGTAGGAATGCCACAATAGTGTCATGAGAATTCAAAGAAATCTTTCAACTTGGGAAGTCATCTTGCAACCCAAGAGGACCCCCCCTAAACAGAAGTATTCAAGGCTTTATTCATTTTTCAGGCTAAACAGGAAACTATATATCTGAATGGGTGTAAAACTCCACTGACAATCCGTTCACACTGGATTCCGCATGTCCAGAGCTTCTAACTGGAGTCATTCTCCAGTTTCCCAGTACATAAGGGCTTCAAATGGTATTAAAATCCAATATAATATTCTATATCGATAATTCTTTCATTTAAAACGTGTTTAAAACTTTGAAAATAGACCACGATATGGTAGAATGGCTACTGAATTCCTCAATAAGACCTCACAAAATATCTTCCATTGCTTCATCCTTTTACACACGTAGACACTGCTGTCTGTCTGATTGCCATTTAACATTCTTACAATGAGAATACAAGAGGAGTATTCGGGTTCATTGGAAGAAATGCTGTGCAATGTCCACCCTGTTTTCTCAGTTATGCAGTTTGCTAGCAATTTAAAAAGCCATTGAGATGCAGAAAAAGACGTCACGACACTTGTATCAAAAATACAGAGGAGATAACAGACAAACCATAACAACTGTCTGTCTGCTATGCTTTTTAAATTTTAAATACATATCAACCCAAACACAGCAGCATTCCCAGATCAAATAATAACGACCAGTAAAACACATTGTGACATTCCTATCTTGTGTGTGAAGAATCTTTTTCAGAGAAGGAAGGCGTACAAAAGGGCTCTGGATTGTCCTCACTTCAAGTCCACAATGTCTTCCTCGAAGGAAGTGGCCAGCACGAAGGGGCTGGTCAGGGTAGGGCTCTCCTCGGGGATTCCTGCCGTGTCCGGCTCTGAACTCGTGGAGTAGTGCCGCTGTCCATCGGAGTCTGTGTCGAAAGACCCGGGAATGATCCTGCAACAGACCCGACAAGAGCATGAAGTCAGAAGCTGCCATGCAGTTTAATCCTAAAACAGTGGCTAACCAAATCGATTAGACTTGAACCTGTTAAGTTGTCCTCATTTGAGGACGGGCTACTTTTGTAATTTTTTGGGGCATTTTTAACTGGCATTTCAGTTTTCTCTTTAACTATACTGTTATGATAACTTACTCTAGTTTAAATCTAGTCTAAATGTAATGCATCAAATGACATAAATACAGCTTGTGTTCTGATTTTTTCAAAGTAAAATGTATTTGGCACTTAATGGGTTAACAAACAAAACTAAAACATAAACTAGATAAACCTTTCAGCTTGTACCCTGCTGGGATAAGCCACAGCTGATTTTTTTTTTTTTTTTAGCATTTTACAGCACTGTGAAATCGTATAAGAATTTTTGAAGAATTTCCTTATTCAACTCAAGATTTGTCTTGTTCCAGAAATGGAATGAAAGGAAACCGTCAATTTGATTTTTATTGGACCTATAAACATTTTTCTCCATTGCCGCTTAATAATTCTATGAGCAGTTACATAATCATTACTTTGGCAATTCTAGATAAATAAACGCATTCATTGTGAGGTGATCGGAGTGCGATCTGATTGCCAATGTCTCAAGGTTCCCTGCATGAGGCATATTAGAGGTATCTTCTCTTTTCCATCTATCTGTCATGGCTGTCAGGCTGCTGTTGTATCTTAGCATTGAGAGTGTTTGTGAGGTCAAGCAAAGCCAACCTGCCTCAGGCATGATGCAATAAACTGGTGGCTGTGGGTACACTGATAGACAACACATATCAGGAGTAAGGAGGATACTGTAAGGTCTCAAGCTTGTATTTTTCTACTTTTTTAAAAATGGTTTACTGCGACCTCAAATTGTAAAAAGACTCAAGCAATAATTCTGTTTCGAATATAGTGTTATATAAATCATATATTTATTGCAATACATTCTTGTATAGGGCAGTGTGCATGTACATGATAATGTATTGAAACTTCACATATATCACTTTGAAGAGCTCATAAAACCATGACTGTTATTGGGGTTAAAAGGCTTAGGAGCCAGCTTGCATTCTGTCTCAGACAGAGGTGGAAAGGCTGGTGGCTCATCAGCAGCCAATCACCAACAAGCTCATTAGAATTCTTCCAGCGTTCCGTACTCTTAAAGCAGCAAAGCACTGCTGGAGATCTTGCTTCAGGCGTATGGAATCCTGGGTAAGTCAAACCTGTTCCAATGTGCTGGATGAAATGTGTTGAGAGACCTACCTGTCGCTGCTGGGTGACCTCGCAGCTCCCGGCTTCGCTTCCCCCTCCACTGGTTTCCGAGCATGCTTTTTTTGCTTTTGCGTAGCTTCTGATTTGTTGCTCGGTTCATCAGTTAGGCCTTAAAAAAAAAAAAAAAAAAAGTACGACTGTAAAACCAGGGCGTAGATAGAAGGTGACTCACACACAACCAAGTTATGCTGCCTGTAATAAAGTTTTAATAAATCTATGGGATAAAAAAAAAAAAAAAAATTCCAATACATACAGTAGTCATGTGGGTGCAGTTATTTAATGCTAACACAGCCTAAAATCCCCCCAAAAACACCAGTTATCCTAATGACAGTTCATGTATGTTTTGTTCAGTTGAATCCCAGGGCCAGTAACGGAATTGTTTAGCGTATCACAGTGGTTTGCTGTTCCACAAGTAGAAGTCAGAGAGTGAACCATGGTGTTGGTGGTTCGATGATTTGGGAGCTGTAGTGCTGGATGCTTCTTACCCAGCAGCTCCTTGCGTGTTCGGCTGGCTATCTCCTTGATCTCCATGCGGGACAGTGACAGGGAGTGTGTGACAGGGATGACGGTGGAAGCCACAACGCTGGAAGTGGGCGTGGCGATGACCTTGTTAACCAGCGGGGATTTCAAGGGCCGCTCGATGCTCCGGCCCACCAGGTTACTGAGGGGGATTTTGTAGATGTGTTTGGACTGCGTTTCACCTTCAACAAATAACCGAGGGAAGAAAGCATGACATGGGTGTCAACATTGTAACATCTAACCCTTTAAAGGTACAAGGGACATGTATGTGTCCCACAAATAAATATAAACATTCTTATTTTTGCAATGAGGTGCACGAAACAAGTTTAAAATTTACTGTCATTCAAATGGTCAGTTTCCTCGTGATTTTAAGAAGAAACCGTTTGAACAACGCTACATTCCTTGTGTACCTTAAAGGGTTAAGAGGGCATTCAAGAGAGCTATTGGAGGCTCATGTGTGCAGTTGATAGTCTAATTTGGTACACTAACATAGCTGAAAGAAAAGTAGGATGATGTACTCAATAAACACTAGTCGGGCTGACTTAAAAGCAGATGCAAAGATGATCTGTGTCAACATGTAAACTTTAATACATTTTTTTCTAAAGCAATTAATTGAATGTTTATTTGCTGATTTATTTTAAAGGCTTGTGGTGGTTAAGGACTAACAATGGCAATTTTCTGATAATCGGTATAGGGTATAGTGAGTTGCTGGTTTTAAACATCAGTCATAATGGGAGACATCTTCTCTAAATGGCTCTGTTCCAGGATAAACTAATGACACCTGGTAAATCTAAAATCAGTGATTGTGTTTTCCTCTGTATTCAATGTGGGAGGAAAAAAAAAACGCATCATGAGATGTGGAAATCAATCAGTGATGGTGTGCAGAATACCTTTTTAAATCTCCAGTGTGCAAAGCATTATAGATAGTTTCATCCAGGTAAATACTATACATATAGAAATAATAATAAAAAAAAACAGAACAGAAAAACACAGACCTTACTCACATGCATACATTATTCATGCAAACCATGCAAACAGACTTCTGTTTTAATACCTCCCTTTGGGAAACGTTTGATCTGTACAGCATGTTAGTGTAATACCACATTGACCACTAGGTGGAGACAAGCAACCATTGTAAAACTTCTGGTGCTGCAGTTCAGGCTAATAGGAATCAATAAATACGACATGCATGGCACTCAGTCATGAAAAAAATACCTAAAGGGAAATGATTTTGGACAGAGCTTTTGGTTCCATTAAAAACATCACAGAACCATCAAATTATTTCAGAAGGCTCCAGGGGGGTTCCTAGGAAATTATCATGCCTCGTTCTATTATAAAAACTTAAATCCTGGCATCTGGAACAAGAAAGGTCACAAATATCCGGTCTCTTGATGATGAGTTCATTCAGGTTATTCATATTTTTAATTTAAGGAGCTTTGTATTAAATATGAGTTACACATTGTGCTGCAGTAGCACTGTGCTGTTACTCTGCTGGAGAAAGGAAACTGATGATTCCTCTTCCAAAGTGTACTGCAGCACAGACAGACCTGTCATCTACAAATCTTGATTTGTATTTATTGCTGTGCAGACAGTCTCTGTCTCTCCCTACCCTGATAAAGGTGGAAGAATCTACACAATCTGATTTGTCCAGCTTGTATTATTAAGTGTTTAAAGTAATTTCCTGTAGGAAAGGTAGTAATGCTAAGATAATGATGATGCGGTTTTGTTAAAATGATTATGTGCTCCTTTTTTCTCTCCGAGAATAGTCTTTGATATTGTTTTAATGTACAGTTAAAATGAATACCTTGCAGAAATCCTCTGTTCTGTGTGTAAAGTGAATGTATGAATTGATGGATACATACACATGGCTGTTTAGGGCTCTGAATCTATCTACAAACTAAAAGACTAGCAGTTTATATGTGGTTTATGGTTTCTCACTTGAAAATCTTTAATTACTGAATACTGTATATAAAAACTCACTTTAAAAAATTGAACAGGACCAGTGGTGGATTTAGGGCACACACCTGGAAGAATTGTTTACATGTAAAGCAATGACGGCATTACATCTGAAGGGTTTATCTGAAGGAAACGGGATATTTCATTAAAATGGAGTTTGTAGCAGATGAACAATTCCAGCTACAGCCCATTTAAATGAAATATTCTGCAGGGGTTTCAGGTAATTGGAATAATGTCTGAAGTTGATTAAGCTAGTGTTCAAGTACCAACAAAAGCTGCTCAAATTACACATCTTAACCTCCCATCTCCCTTCTTCATAGGAGACACTGATATATGATGTTCATCGCATCAAGGGATGGCAAGGTTAGAAAATTATCAGCAACTGATATGAAAAAAAATCTTCTGCACAGTTATTTCTGTAAGGCTGAAAATCACTGAGATTGAATTTCAGCTTAAATCACACTCAAACACAATGTACCTTGTACAAAATCAATTTTCATACACCATATAGTATACCTAGCAGCAGACGACATAGGATGGATGTTTTCTTGTGACTCTTATATACTGTTCCCCTTTTGTAACGGTGGGGGATTGTTATAAAATAGTAACAATTCCCTCAAAACCCTGAAAACACCCACTCACTGGCTATTAATATATACGCATTGGCCATGTGTTAGGCTTGTCATCTTGATGGTACTCCATATTGCTTGAAGGAGAAGGTTCAAAATTATATAATAAATACATGTGTACCCAGCAGATGCCCCATTTAATTTACTTTATTTGTGAATATTTTAAAAAGGTGCCCTCTGTACAGACAGCACTATTTCTGCCTCAGGAACATGTTCACTTGGCTGCTGACATACAAGACAGTGAAGGTTTTATTAGCCAGCTTAGTAATAAGTTATGAGGCTGGTTTAATGAAGGGTGCCTGCCATTGTGTTTACAGTGTATTCAAATTCCAAATAGGATGCAGCCCTTAAAGTTTAGAAAAGGGCCCCATGAACATGCAAAGCTTTGCAAACCTGTTTTAATCCCGGGCGTGAATACTGTAAATATACCTGCTCATTAAAAAGATGCTTTTGCAAACCCAGGATGTACTGGAATTCGTTTTGGAGCCCAGCTGAAGTGTTGCTAAATGCACAAACATCACAGCGAGCTATTGTTACAGAATGTTTTTTTTTTTTTTTACTTTCCATTTTTAAAATTAAAAACTGTAAACATTTCCAATAAATTCACTCTTTGAAAAGTTCAAGAAAGCCGGTAGGCCTACAGTATATACTTCATTCTAATATCTCCTGCCAAGACACAGACATTTTAACAATAAATCAGTCTGTTTGTTGGGCTCTTAGTCCTTCTAAAGCCTTGAGATATGTTTAAATCGCCCTAGGGAAATTTCAAAAAAGACATTTTTAAATATTAGCTGCCACTTCAGTTACGAAGCATCAAACTTATATTTATGTGTATGCATTAAAATATATATATATACTGAATGCTGGTTTAATTTTTTTTATGCCACTCTAGGGACCATATCTGATGCAATTCAATCACAGCGAGCTGCTTGACTACAATAAAATATATAAAATAAAATAAAATCCTGAAACTAATACTGTGAGTTATTGTTTCAGCCAACTATAGGGAACTTGATTTACAAGAACCCATTACTGCAATATGAATTAATATCAACTACATATTTTCTTAAATAATACAATTTAACAATTGTATAAATTAATTTAGAGCTATTCTGACAATACAGAATTCACTTGTAGCAATTACAATGCTTGCCCACCCAGTGTCACTGTAGTGTCACCATCCACGAATATGTGCTGTCCTTTGCAAGGCTCTAATTGCATGTATTACTCTAATTTAAAAGAAAATTGTACTCATCTAAATGTTGACAGCATCACTGTACATGTGTGTACTTTACATTCTTAAGTAAAAAATAATAATCTTCTGCAAGATAAACTTCTTTAGGGATGCAATTATGTTTCTGCAGTCTCTGCAAAATTCTGCAGCACTATAATGCATGAGCTGCCAGAGCTATGAAAACCTGAATAGAGAGCGCAATTAAAATGAGATCAGAAGTGATGGACTGAGCTGAAGCAAAGCACTAAACTGTGCTTCAAGACTTCAGGAGGAGAGGACAATCGATCATACATGTCAGTGCATGGACCTGCATTACACTGATGTTCTCCATGGTTTTAATGTACCAAGACCTGAAAATGCCTTCAATTACCATAGCCCCTGTTCCGTCATCTTTGTTTGGTATATATATATATATATAACAGAAACTTGACTTATTCACCCATTTCGCAGTTTAAGTTGGTTGCAGTTAATCTGAATTGGCCAAACTTCATTGTTATTTCATCTGTTAAACAATGAGAGAATGGTTTGTAAAGGAGGCATTAAAAGTTAATGGTTGTGACAAAAATGTTGGGAGTGATGTATGTTAGGGATGTGCGGTTAATTTGTAACCACCAGGTGGCAATGTGTACAATACAAAATCCTATACAGAAAAAAAACCTATTTAAATATGCTGCCAATAGATGGCACTGTGGGTCATATTTACTAAGCTCTTGCTCCAGTAAAGTTACCAATCGGGCAAGAAACCACTGAGAAAAGGTCAACGAACACACATTAAAAACCTTGTGTGTCAAAGAAAAGTGCTGTTACTATTCCATCCAATGTGTTTGCACATTCCCTTTACATACAATGTGTATAGTGATGAAAGCAAAACTGGAAGTCAAGCTGAGGGGGATTGACCTACATGTCTAGTTACTGGATAATTCAGGAGTTGAATTTCTTTTAACCAGACAGCAAGTTTAACATGCAACAGAGCAGTCGACAAGTTTTTTTTTATTTTTTTTTAAATCAATGTATAAACCAAAAAATATTTTAGGAAACATTTCTTTTGACGCAGAAGCCTAATTGGTAGCAGAAAGGACTTTTCTTTGTTACAAATCTCCTTGGAGAATACATTGTTTAAATAAAGGTACAACATGCTCTTGTGTAATTCATCTATAACTTCAAACACAGGCAAAACTAAAAGAAGTTAAGTCAAGTTATGTTTCTGATAGTTTTACCTCTTAATCATGCTGTTCCATAATGCATCAGAAAGGGGTTTTAATAATAATAATAATAATAATAATAATAATAATAATAATAATAATAATAATAATATGAAATAGTTAATAAGGTTTAGGGGGTTTGTCTATTCTAGCATGCTCCCAAATCTATATTCAAATAGAATATCATATTTCATACGCAGTGGCACTAAATTATCAATGTGGTGTACATGCCAGTAAGTCTTATTGTTATAATTGGTAATATTAATTTGTATTATGACGTGCAGGTTTCTAAACACAAATCAGTGGTTAGTTGCGACATGTGGGTGTTAAAATCTAGAGAGGTCTTAAATACCTTCAGCTTCTTTTGACATGTACAGGGAAAGTTTGGTTCCATACGGGATCCTAATAGAATCTGATATTTAAAAGAAACACAAGCATGATAAATCATACATACAAGATGAGCAGAATAAATACAGATACATTGATCCTGTCATTCCACATCACTGATTCTTCTTTTTCATTCAGCTGACTGTCAAACCGTTGCCCGCTGGTACAGAGAACACTCCCTTATTAAATATGCACTCGGCTTGCATTAGCTGACTTTGATGGAAGGTGTTGGGCATTTAAAGCAATTTGAAAACAACAACTGACAAACAGGGGCAAGGGGCCAAATTTATAAACTGATGACATTTTCCCCACTGAATTAATAAATGGCTTTTGGAAATGCTCTATAATGCGTTTGCCATATTTCCCAAATTAAGTGCATTAGTAATACTTTACGGAAGTTGCAAATGTGGCTACATTTTAAAAAAGAAATCTGCAATGCACGAAATAAAAAGGTTACAGCAAAAAACAAACCCTGACAGGCATTTAAAACAAGGGCTTGAATGTGCTGTAATCACATTCTATGCACATTTTCACAGCATCCTCACCTTATTGTCACAATACACTTCTGTAAAATTGTTTCCATTTCTTTATCTATGTATTTATTTGTAAGGAAAAGGCATTCTCCTGTATTTGAAATCGTCATGCCTGAAATGATACAGGGCACCCGGCAGTATTTGCATTAAAAAGCATTAACTTTACCTTCGCTGCTTCCTGTGTTGCCTGTATCACAGACTTCCACTTCCTCTATAAAAAACAGACTGTTTCCACTGCCTCCCCACAGTACCATTTGGAGAAGCACTGGGGTGTATCCAGTAACATGCCTGCAGCACCCAGATGTGCCACACAGTACTGGCACCTGGAAAAACAGCTGCTTTTCCACAGGGCGAAAACGCTCAGTCCATACAAAGCCTGCCCATTGGCTAGAGAGCGTTTCAGCTTGCACAGGGTGCAGTACGCAATCTAAGTGAACAAGATGCATCTATAGAGAGGAGGCAATTTAAAGAAAGCGTATACAACACCTGTGTCTGCCTGTTCGCTTCATGCTATACAGCTTTATAAAAACGAGATCAATTAATAGTGACTCGGAAACACAAAGCGACCCCAGGACATCCCGACCCCTCCGCAGGGCAGAGGGAATCTGTCTGCAGGGTGGAGCAGCGCTTGTATACGGGATAGTAAAAGTGATACTCAATATGATAGAGAAAGTGCATGGAACACATCCAAGTGTAGGAAAGCCTCAAAATAACAAAAGTGAGGATGTTTGATAAATAAATAATAATAAATGATGATGACTTCTCTGGCAAACACACTCTGCAGTTAGCAGCCTATTGGGTTTTAAGATGCAGAAACGCAATCTGCAGACAGAGGTGCTCATTCACATTGTACGGCATTGAGGTTTTTTTTGCAAGGAGTTTACACACTTTATCCAATTTTTGTAAGTTAAGGAAAACAAAAACACTTTTAAAAACACCACAATAACTTTAAAGCGTGTTTGTAAAACCTGTTTCTTGGTCTTTGTGCTTTCTCATTATTTGACCATTCAGGAATTCTGCTCATTCACAGTTCATTTATTGTACTTTGCTGTATAATCCTGTTACCCTTAAGCCCAAAGTAGACAGGCACGGCACCGCTGGGCATTTTCAGTCTGCACCCGGACACACAGGAGCGGTATGCACTACGCAACTGACTTTTCTTACAATATAGAAAAACTGAATGGTACAGTACAGGAGTTGTCAGTACCAGACTGTAGACTGTGTACTCGAATATAATTTACATTATGGCCTAAAGTTTTGCATCACTTGGAGAACATTAGGATGCAGACATTATTTAAAAAAAAACAAAAAAAAACTATATGAACATAATTTCAATATTTTATTTAACATCATGCAATCTAAGAAACTACAAAATGGTATCTCAAAAGTTTACTGGAAACTACAATAGTCGTACAGTATTTCATGTTAGATTTCGAAATGTCATTTTTCAATTTTTGGAAAACTACAAAGCGATATGTAATTTCAGTATGTCAACATAACATTATTAATTATATAGGGTGTGATGCAAATCTTTTGTTCATAGCTGTAACGCCCCCCCCCCCATATACTCTACTAAATAAAAACTGGTTTGTTTTTCAACATTGTTTTACTGTCATCTGTATGCAGGTGTATGAAATGAGCGATCTGAGCTTAGCAAAGAAACATACAGTACATTGCTGACAGCAAGTAGCCTACTACTAAAGTGTTAGAAAATATATAATTTTACAGCCAGTTATTTAGTAAAAATAGTAGAACTACAGAAATAATAAAAAAGGCAGGAAGGAAGCTCATCAGGGGTGATGTATAAAATACTGACTTGCCTGTCCTTTTATGAAATATGGGAGGGATCAAACACTTCAGGGTGCTTGGACACCTCTGTAGACAACAGTTTCATCCCACGCTGATCTGTCCAACACCATATGAAAGCAATGGCAGCGATACAGGCAGCAAAATACCTTGCGTGTCACGCCGCGTCTGTCTGTCCTGGGCTTTACTGTTTCAGTGTTTAACATTTCATTTTTTTGATGCGTCAGAAAGTCAGATTACATCATAATACGGGAGTTACCAAAACGGTAAAAGAGGAAGAAAAAACAGAACCTTTAGCGTGATCACGTTTTTTTCACATTAGTGAGTGCAGTAAAGCCATAACCGACTGGGACACCTCTCGGGTCTGCGATCTGCATTCAGGTTAATTGGATTTAGGCCGGGGTCCTCCACCGGCAATGCATCAAGTGACAGCAGAATGACAAAACCATTATTTCAAATGGAGCCTCCCTGCTGTATAAACCACTCTCTGCATGCGTACAGTATTAATGAAAATGATTCTACAGGTCAAGATTCTTTGAATACATTTTAACATGTCTTCACACAGCATGTTTATATACTATAATAGTGTTCAATTTACCCAAGTGCATGGGAAAGTGTGTGTGACTGTGAGCTGCAAAACAGCAGAAAGCCCACTTTGCTCCGCAGAAGAGAAATCCATGTTGCACGACAGCTCAACTGGTACTGCAAGTGAACTGCAGGCAGCAGGCTCAAGATACTAAGCAGAGATGCTGTAATCTTCTCAAAAGATTCTCTATTGCAGCCTGAGTTTGTTCCAAGCAGGCATTATATTCAAGTGCATTTATACATTACAATACAGCTTTCTTTTCTAAAGTACTATCGTTACTCTGAGTACTCAGATCTTGTTTGCTGTCCTGTTTGTCTCAGCTGTAGCCAGCACAGTGTGACAGTACGTTAGCGTAGCATGACCTTGCTGTTTTCAGATTGAATCTGGCTTTATTTCTCTGAACAAAGAAGAAAGGAGATATGAAGTCTTTTTCACAATCAGACATTTTAGGCTGCATCTGTACGCATGCCCCTCACCGTAGCATATGCTTAGCAGGAAATCAGTACCTCCGTCGTTGTTTACTTCTCGCTACAAGCAAGGAGGCATATTAGCCGAACATCTCTCTCTTCAGAATTAACAAGTGTCGGGCAGGCCAGTTCTCAGACAAATATCCAACACTAACCACTGAAAACAGTAAAATGTAGGTGCACAGCTGTGTAATGAGAATGTGGTCCTACTTTAGAAGGAGCTTGTTTGGCTGTGGGAGCTATAAACGTAATCACTACATCCTGCTGAAAAAAAATCACAATGATATAATTATTATCCAATCATGGCGAGATGTAAATTTTGTAACCCAGTGCCAATTGTGATGTACGCTTGCTTTTTTGTTACAGAGGAAACCGAAACTCAACTCGCTCATCCCCATTTTAGGATATTTCCAGTAAGTTCTATCAATGTTCAACACAGAGGTCATTATTTGCTAGACTACTGCCACACAAAAGACAAGATCTATTCTCTGCAAGAGAGTGAGTACCGCTAGTTTAGGGGATTACCGTTTATTTTATTTATTTGTATATGTGTTTTTGAACTGTTTAAGTTTAAAAATATAAGAAAATATATTGTATTTAGGGCTTCTGATTTTCGGTTTTAACAGGATTTAAAGCTGTATTACAGTTAAGATACGTAGGATTTAAAACAGAATTGTGAAATGTAAAAAAATGCCTACACACAAAAACCCCAGAAGAATGTGCCCGTGACCATAAAGATTTCGTTGTGGAAGACAGCAAAGGAAAGAAGGTACAACTTAAGTGTGCAAGTACTGTCGAGTTACTATACATATTTTGACAGAAAAAAACAAAACACTCGAGCATTTTGGAAAGTAACCGAAAAAACGCTAATTTCATATAGTATATCAAAAAGGAAAGCCCCGAAAAAAAACGATTTACATAAAACTCGAAGACAGCTAAAAACAAGCACCGAAAAATACAATTAATAAAAACAGAAGCCCTAATTATACTACAGCAAGGCAACCTCTTGCCTCCAAGCATAGCCTTCCATCTTTTCAATATGTATCTCTGGGTTTTTTTGGACATTATATGAATAGTATCAACGGTGTAGAAAGCAGCAGTAGCTCTCCAGATGGGTGACTTCTCTGACTTTCTCAATAAAAACCTCCTGCAACTTCATCTCCTTTCAAAGGAAGCTTCTCATAAATCAACAGCTGGCTCTTAATGAATCAAAGAGAATTCAATTACAGAGCCTTATGTTTTTCTTCATTTCTGTCCACGAGTAATGCTTTAATTCTGGCTGGATCCCTCTGGTCTGTGATTAAACTAAATCATGCAAAACTTTGACTTGGTATTTACCTTGACAGTGTCGGCTTGTTGTTTATTAAAAGCTAGCAAAGGATGCTCTTTAGAGTTAAGCTTTTGTGGCGAGATTATTATTTTTTTTTTATTTCAATGTTATAACAATTGTGTGTCTCTGCTGTTTGATTTCTCACCTCCTGGGCACCTGAAATTTACTGGTGCTGCTAGAGCTGCTGTCGACCCCCTGAACCATGATATTCAGACCCACATCGAAGCACCACTGTTTTGTTGGTTCAGCACATTAAAGCAGCTTTGCATTCTTGCATCTCTGCTCCCTATAGCTGTTTTTCAGTTTATGTTTGCACTCTGTCTCAGTCCCTTGCCTGCACTGCATCACAAGGGCTAGAACTGAGCCTGAGCCGAGTACTCTATGGTAATCATTGCCTTTGCTGGCTCAATATTTATCCTGCATTTCAGATTGTCCAATCCACTGTCTACTCATCCTCCCCCTTTTCCCTGCGCTGTTTCCATTCTGCGCTGCCCAGCCGAGAAGAAATGCCATCTGCATGACTCCACCTCCTGCATTTCAATGCCGTGATCGCTGATTCCGCCCCACCCCCTCTCTACACTTCCAGACTGCCAGCCCCAAGCATCAGTGTCTGCATTTCAATTGAGAGAACACATCCGAACGCTGCAGAAAAAAAGCATTCCTGCAGACTCTAGAGCAGGGGTGTCAAACTCGTTTCGTTTGGCGGGCCTGATCCGATACCCTGGCGCTTGGTACAGGCCGAGTGACAGTTATAAAAATACGAAGACGAACCCAGAACTTATCGTATTTAACAAAAATGATCATAGATAGCACATTTACATTCCCCTAAATGGCACATATTGATTATTTTACTCACCGTCACCTCTTCGAAAACGTGTGCAACCATGCCTCCAGCGAGTTCCTTCGCATGAGCAACACAAATTGTCATGTTGCTGCGATTGCTGTCAATCGCCGACCACGTGGGGGGACGGATCCAGTACACGGCCCGTATGTTTGATACCCCTGCTCTAGAGTCTCACAGCACTTTGTCTCAGGAATTCCAGGTGCTAAGGGCCTGTCTAGAATTATGTAGTGTTGGGAACTGAAGACTCAAGTCCTCTGTCCTTTTTAAAATGTCATTTTTAAAGTAAATGCAGGGGAGCAGCAAAGGCAGGTACAGCTTCTACAACGGGATAAGACATCTGTGTATCTGAATGCACGATTCTGCTTCAAACACATCACCCTATAGAACCGACTCATTTTGCTTCATAAAGTCCAATAAAACCTGCTGAATAATGTTACGTTAACATATTGAATTACATGCCGCTTTGTAGTTTTCCATATATATTTTAAGAAAAACTGAACGAAATTTAAAAATGTGAAAATCTAACATGAAATACTGTACTATTATTTGGCCACAGCTGAAAATACAGGATTTCCTGAATGTAACATAGATCATTTATGTCTTTTCAGAGATCCAAAGCAATGCAGGTTTGAAACATTAGGGAAACTCCTAAGCTGAGCTGAATGGGGGTGGGGGGGACATGTATGGTTGTTTTGTTTTAAAGTACCCCTCGACACATAACAGGCTATGGGATACAATGGGATAGCAGCCTGCAGTTTACCTCGCAACAAGCATCTCTTTTATTGTGTTTTAGACAGAAGGTGGCAAGCTTACCGTCTCCTAAAGGTGAGGGGAAGGTGGGCATCTCGTAGCCTGTGGGAGTCTGTGGAGAGCTGTGTGAACTGGGCTCCTTTGAACTGCTATTGGAGGCAGAATTCACTGCAGCGGAGGAGGTGAAGTAGATATCTGACTGGAATGGCACAGTGTGGTGTTAGGTATTTTATTTAACGATATTGAGAAAACTGACTTTGCTAATAACATCCCAGCTGCCATACCAACACCGGCCCCGGGGGAAAAACATAACCTTTTAACTTAATGTGTGTTTATTATCATTTAAATAGAGAATGTCAGAGAATGCATAATTATATACTGAACAGGGAAGATATTTTTTAAATGTAGAATATAAAGTATCCTGTTTGCATGTTTCCATACCCACCCAATGATAAATTCAAAGTTTTGTAGGTTAAAGTTTTTAATTGACCAAATTCGATATGGTTCCAGTTCCAGTTTCGGCTGCATGCACACCCCTAGGTTCAATTTTAAAGACAGCCTGTCTTTCTGTGTATCGAGATGCAAACGAAGGTTTTAGGTCTTGTTTTTCTTACTCTCGAAGCGACAAGTTGAAGTTCAGGCACTACAGCGGTGTGGACTAGATTTCCATTCACCACTAATCGGATCTCGATGGAGTCCGTAGTAAAAGCCAGGATGTAAGGGAAAGCACACACTGGAACGAAAGAAAAAAAATAAAGAAGAATTCAATTTCAAGCAAGTTCAGGCAATGCATCCAGTTGCTGTCAAAAGATAGTGGGTATATATTATACTGCAATTAATTCTTTGCATAAAAAAATACATCCCCATCCCTTAAGATATATCTGTGATGCTCAATGGACATCCCCATCCCTTAAGATATATCCGTGATGCTCAATGGCCTCAATTCTGATGTCACAATTTGATGTTGGAACTACTGCTTGCATGGCCATCGCCATCTATGCCCAGCTGTGAGATAATGTATAGTAAAGATAGACCTACCGATGGAATTAGGAACTTGATTCCAGCTGAAGTGGAAATCAGAAGCAGATGACTGGATCATAGGGGTCGCTCCATTGAAAGGGCAAACTTTCTTGTAGGAACAGGCATCTGCAATACAAAGCGCTTTTCAATTAAACAGTGTTATAAAATTAACATTAATGACGTCAAGCATGCAGGTGACTTTGGGTTGTTGTTTTTCTCTTTTAGCAGGTTTCAAACTTCAAGGTTGTGTATCCACTGAAAGCAGTGGACACTTAGTGCAGCTGTACATCATTCTTAATCTGGTTATTGGTTCAATTGGCGCCAAACCAACAACTTGGCTGACCTTTTAAATATGGGATGTGTTCATCTAAGGACATTTTCAATTAAAAAGCTTTTTCACAAATGTTTTTTCTTGCTTGGAAACTGCTTCAAACTTTGTTAAAATTGCTGCTTTGCTTAAAATGTCTGAACGCAACAACATGATTGCCACCAATGCATAAAAGAACCCCGAAAGCACAAAAATAAACCAAGAAAAAAAACTGTTCTATTATTTTTTAACTCTGCATTTCCCAAGGTCTGCAAACGTATATCTATATTTACATATAAAGTAGTTTCTCAGTTTATTTTACCTAGAAAAAAAACTACATTGCTTTGCCTGTTAATGTCTTTGTTGTCCTCTATAGGTGCTATGCATTCTTGGACTGTTACCTGCATTTGCATACAAAAGAGTTGTGAGTGTGTGTTATCAAGAAATATTATAGCAAGAAAATTACACCAGTAAATACAATACACTGTTTGCAGGCTGGTGATATCAATATCCAGATACTTGATTGTCTGAATGCCTGCCAGATTGTGACAATGCTATTAATGCTCCCGTCTATCGTACCAGCATTCAAGATGTAAAACAATCCCAGGCTATTGTTTGCCAGACCTTAACCCCTGCGTGAGATAATACTGACGCTCCAGCACACAAGAAGCAGAGACCTTTAGTTATCAGCAAATAAATGCCATTCTCTAATGTGCCAATGATAAGTATGAACACGTTCTCTGACTTTCAAGTGTATACTTTCCCTTATGTTCAGGAGATCTCAGGTTTTGAAGTAATGGTCAATTCAGCTCGGAGAATCCGCAATGAATGAATGAATGAATGAATGAATGATTGCAATTGCTTGATGATTTAATGACTGTGATGGGCGCTCAGGGCCTGAGTGAAAGATACATTTGGCCGGAGGTCTACCTGCGCGAGGCCGGCTGGAAAAACATGAACGGTTACATGCCACCCAGTGCCGCAGACAGGAAGTGGCTATGGGCCACCTCCCCCCAAAAAGACGAGGCCGCCAAACCATGAATGGAAAATAATAATAAATGATTAACGCACCCCACAGTGGCGCACTGCCACCTACCCCCAAAATATTGAAAAAATACTGAAAATGAGCAGCTGAGACACGGCCCGTCCCCCAGAGCGCCCAGCCTCTCCAGCCCGACCACTCACCCCGCAGAACTAAATACGAACCGCTCAGCACTCGGGTAAGGAAAAACCCCTACTCACATATTTTTTATTTTTTAGGGGGAAACCTCAGGGAATCCGTGGCTGAGGGCAGCCCTTCCTCCAGGCTCTAAGAGGTCGGCCGTTTCGGCTTCCCAGCGCTTGACTGAGCGGCCGAAACAAAAGCAGCGACATGGAAGAATAACACATGGAGCTTTTATGCGCTTGCTGATGACGTGTTGGTTAGGGGAGGATGCTCCTTGCAGAAAAGCAACCAAGTTTACAATTCATAATGCAGTAGAGGTGTTGCTTCTGTTTAAGTGATTAGTATAAATGAACAAATTCATCAGGTTAGTAGCAGATGTACTGAAATCCTCCAAGGACATATTGTGAACATAGTATATTTTAAACTTGCAAATCACAGCGCATCGCACAGTCTAGATACTAATCCATTTACGTCCAGGTAACCTGGTAACTGGTAACAAGATCAACTTCATGGATACCAAGGTCAGTGCTGTCGAAATGATAACATTGTGTGCTGGCGTGAACCTGAGGACTTCTCCTTGACCTTATGTAATTATAAATAACTAACGGCAGGATGCAGACTGGAACTTTTTTATGAATCCCTCTCCGGATTGGCTTTGACTGCTTGGCCACCAGCAGCATTTGAGCCATTTCTAAAGTCAGCTGTAAATAGTTTCGACCAGAGCAGGCAAACTGTGAGGCCCAGTGCAGCCCTTTTTCAAGTGTCAAGTCGATTCAAACTCTAAAAACCGTCGGCAATAATGTAAATGATTTCTTGTGTCAGCATACCTGATCTACAATATCTGAACTGGGAACCCAATAGTCTGATACAAGTCACTCGTCACTGATCAAGAGGACTTGACGTGAAAAAAGTTTTCATTTAAAAATAAAGGACGTGAATGAAGTGCAGTGGTTTAGCTCTATCCAGGAGTTAAGCACTGTGTGTTTTTTTTTGGGGGAAGCGGCCACGCCCTGCAGCTCATGCTCAGGAATGTGGAAATGTAATATAATACTCACAGTTATAACACAGCAATAAACCTGCTTCTCCATCTTCATACACATCTATTGCAGCCACGAAATTGACCTGAAACAATAATATGATGGATGACAAAGTGGATATAAAGTAGTGGCTATTAGAATCATAACCTGATATAAATGACTGTCAGTTTGTTCAAACACCCCATTGCTTCTGTAGTTTGTATTTGTGCATATGAAATCCAACCACTGTAACTGGAAATCTTGGAAAACTGTCAAGATAGGCAAATTAGTGTCTCATTTTAATTGATGACTTTAATAGGATTCAATTAATTTAAAATAGCAAGAGGAAATGAAGGCATAGCCACACATGGTAAAATGCATGAAACTTTTAAGAACTTGTTTAAAGCATTTTCACACATGGAGTGCCTGTTGTTTCTATCTCTCGGATTAGTAACTGAACTTACCCTGCTAGCTTCCACGTGATGCAACCTGTATGACTCGCCCGTGCTCTCGTTTATCAAGTCGAACTGATGTCGGTAGGCCACGCAGATGTTGTTGTCATTCTCTCCTGTAGGACCATCTACAAGGGCCATCACCACAGGGGCATCGCATAGACATATCTCCTGCAACCCAGAAACCTGATGTGTCACTCCTTTGCAGATTGATTGAAGAACAGCCATTTGATTTGCAGTGCTTCAGATGAGTCCCTGTATTTACATGTTAAATGACAGCAGTTTGCTATGCTGGATTGTGTAAGTAAATATGTGCGTCTTGCAACATGCTTTGCAGTTGATGGTTTTGTGACATTTTCAGTCATTCGGGAAGGAAGCTGTATGATGGCAGCTGTGATGGCATCTAATACAGATTGAATGAAAAACACTTCATTGTGGGGAAAAAAAAAAAATCCAAACCAGGACATTGATGAAATGTGTGTTTTACCCTGATGTACTGGAACTCCTCGACAGGTGACTCTGTGGGTGTCGTTACCATGGCGATGTTGGTCAGGCTGTCTGGTCGATTCTGCTTCCTGGTAATGAGGAGCAGTTTGTTCCGAATGGCCACTACGATCCGCAGCTCGGAGCTGTGGTGTGTGTTAATGCAGTACAAATGGCAGCCTGCAGAGGGGCAAAATTACATTTACTGTGACACTGACATCCGCTTCTTATTACAGCTGTCGACAGCAGACTTTCACTGAGTTTCCAAATGTGATGCAGAGGATAAAGATACTGTATTCCTCATCTCAATATTTGAGGCTAAAATGAGATTTCAATTGTGTACATTTAGTATGCACTACAATTGCCGACAATATGTTTAAATTAAAAGAAAATGTGATTTTAGAGGAAGGGGCAGAGGGGTATTTCAGTTTTCTGCTATGCTAATGGAACATTAGTGCCACTGCAATCACAAAAAAAAATGACATCCTCTTCATTTATTGAGATTATCTTGTGTAATAAAAAGAGATTTTTTTTTTTTTTTTTGCGAAATAAAACTAATTGAATTATCGTACAATGTAAATTCAGCAGAGGCTTATCTTTGCTGTAGTGTTACCCATACAAATCAATACTGTGGCCTCGCGTCAGGTTTTCCCTCAGAGGGCTGGCAACCGGGCTGGCAAGAGGCCAGTGTTTGTTTGTAAATACTGCTGCAGGCCTACTGAGGAAATGCATCTGCTAAATTAATATGGGATGGTATAGGAAACAGTGACTAATACCGACCAATCCATTTTCAACATCGTATTGGATCATATGGGATGTTCATCGCTCATTACTGAAGTAATTGGAAAGTGGGACACCGGCATTATATTTTAACAGCTAGATATTATAGGGATCGCAGTTTCAAAACTTTTCTGTAACTATAATTTATTCAAACAGAATATTGTTTTGAATGAATTAAGACTTTTTTTTTTAAACCTAAATAGATAAATACGACTTGCGTTAACGATTAGTACTGTTTGTTTAGTCGTTGATGGATAGTTCAAGTTTCCTTGCTGGTGACATGGTACTGTAACCCTGTCTTATTAAATACTGGCCCATACTCTTTTTATTGCTTGAAGGATTTCTATTTGCCTAGTTTAAAAATATGATTGCTGAATCTGACCTATGCTGGATTGCATTCTCTTTTCTCTTCTCTCACTGTGCTGTAGGAGGTCCTTTGTGTGGCTAAAATTCAGTAGAGGTCCAAATAATAAACCTGTCCTGGATAGTTTATATTAATAAAGGTAAAAATATACACACAGACATTATATATGTGTATATATATATATATATATATATATATATATATATATATATATATACACACACACACACACACACATAACGAAGAAGAAAAGTAACTGATAAACACTGTTTTAATAATTTGTTAATTAACGTCTTTGTCATTCAGTATTTCTAGTGATTGATGAGTATCCTGTTGGATCCTGATTCTCCATGGATATAGAGCTGTCTGTGGTTTTTGATTTCCATGGATATAGAGCTGTCTGCGGTCTTACCTTTTGTTTTTTCAAGTTTGTTTTCTCTGCTGTCATACTTGCTTCTCACTAACTGTTTGTCTTCCAACCCTTTCTTGATGGCACTCAGTCTGAAGACAAAGAGACGGGCGTCTTTCCCTGTCAAGAAATAATCACTGTCAAATGTCAGTGTCTAATATTAGCATCAGTCAAGTGAAGACTGAGGAAGCTACACTGCATCTTTTAATTGCAACGCATTTTCATAAACCTCAGCTGTCTCTTTCACATCAATATACCAAAACCAATGCATACATTTATACTTCCTGGGGGCTACAAAATGGCGTAAGTATAAATGGTCACTCTTTAAAACAAGTTTATGATCAATGAATGAATTGAGTGCATTATCCCCCTTCAAACAGCAAATTACTCATAGAGAAATTGATGCAGAAGAGTCACCACAGGTGCCTCATCTATGACTGTTTTACACAGGCTTTTACAAACCACCTTATTCAAGGTCATTACACACGTAATCAAGAACGTAGTTATCTTAGGAATGGGCAACTGCGTTACTTATTCATTCTACTTTATAAAGCTCCATTCAGTTCTAGTAATCAGGAGCGGTCCACAGCAGACCAGGTTATCTCAAAGACCCTGAACCCTGTCAAACATGTGACTGGCTTAAACTTAAAAATTGCTTACTTGTTCTGAAACATAACATTGGAGAGCTTTCACTTTACTCATACTACCGTATAAATGCATGGTCATCATAGAGCATTAAAATGCACTGATAAGAAGATACTGCATTTACTACATGTATCAATGTCCTTATGGGTCTGCTTGTGATTATAATTGATGCCCCATAGCCGAGGATCTTTCGATGTCTTGTATATATTTTTAAATCTGTGAAGCAAGCCGCCTTTGTTGTTGCCATGGATGCAAGAATGCTCATTTAAAAGCTAGACCTTTCTGTGTTTTCAGAAGGAGAACCACAGCACACACACACACAATCAATCAGACTTCTAGTCATGCTTCCTCAGAAAACTATTCCATTCATTATTGCTGCACTCCGTCCATTCAGTATTCCTTTTTTCATTGAGAAGTCTTATAACAGCAAAACTGGGCTCTTTTTTTCTCAAAAGGAGCTTATTAACACAGCTGTCAACCTTCAGAACTCACTGGGAAGGCCTGGTGAGCAAAGTTCATTTGAAGGGAAATATCAGACTGATAAGCCGAGCGCGAGAAAATGCATTCTGTTTAATTCATTAGTCCATTTGGAGATGGTGCAAACCAAGCTGCCTGTATACTTCACTGTGCAATGTCACACAGGACTGGGGTGGGATTTCTTTGGGAGCTCCTTTTTTCATTTTGATAAGCAGGCACCTTCAGTAATTAAATCTTCCCTTGGGTCGAAATGGACAGTTGAGCGGGGGCATGCTCTTGCATTTAAGAGATGCATGTACTTCCATAATTAGTTTCAAACTGGGACTATGTAGTTACATGGTGTGTGACTGAATTCATGTCTGCATTTGGAAATGCAATATAAACATATGCACAGTGTTCTTGCAAGCGGTGCTTTGAGACCCAACTGCTGAGTTCAGGACCCTTATCTTTCAACAGAACATTTCCAGCGTGGTTAGCAGAATGACAGGCTTCTTCATGTAGCACAATAAGCTTTAATAAGGCAAAGCTTCTGGTCTCCTTTATGGATCACAACCATACTCTCCTAGATGACGGATACCAGAGACTCAATGGTCTGTTGGAAATGCAGAGAGTAAAATATCTCTAATAGTGTTTCAACTGTGCCTAAGATATTAGGGTCTGGGTTTGGGGTGCAATCTCTATTACAAGTCTTATGATGTGCATATAACTAAAAGAAGAAACACACACACACCTCCTGTAATGCCCAGCCAGACCTTGTTATAATATTTACCACTATAAAATAAAAATAGCTTTAACTTGGTCCTTTTGTAATCAAACAATCTCTGCACAAGTACAATGTAAGCAATTATCTGCTCCAGCAATCTCACTTAGGACACTGAGGCACCAATTAGCGCCTATTACCCTGTGTTTCTTTCCATAATATTTCCATTTCAAACAGCTGCAAGCTATAGATTGTACATTTCAAAGCTTTTATTTAGTCTGGGGAAGGCTGTTGCAACCCACAATTAGCAGAATAGGAACAGCACTGTTATAATATTTAATGCATTCCCCCAAGAGTAGCAGGGCGACCCATCCCAGGCTATGAGTGTCCCCCTATCGCTCAAGCTGTTTGTTGCTTTTATTTCAATGCAAACCAGGCACCATTTACAAAGCGTTTTGTGCTTCCTGAGGCAGCAGTTACTCGTGTGCCGAATTCAAGATGCGATGCTCACGAGACTGGCACTTCATTCACTGCCTCTACAAACCCAGCTGTAGCATTTCAATTTACAAAATTACACCCCCCCCCCAAAGAAAGACACAGCAAATATTCATAGCACACCTGCCACATTTTCATCATTGAATAGAAAGGAGGTTAACATTTTGAATACTGTACGACTGTAATACATATAGGCTGGGAGACCGATTACCTGAAATCAGCAAAGCCTATACATGTTGCTGACTATGAGTCGACTACAATACACACATCAATACAATGTCTGGGAATATGAGGAGGCCGTTCAGCCCATCAAGGCACACACAGTAACACCATTTAATAGGAGAGCATCCACAGTAAGGTGTATTGTTGTTTTTTAGTTCTGTAACATTAAAAGCCATATTCATAAAGCATTAGTGTGTTGGTATGCGCATTGCAGTTCTACATGAATGCCTTTCAGCGTGTGTTAATGCATCATGGATACAGTTATTGCAGATGGAATTATTATTCCTTGTGCAAAAGCTGTTCTTAATCTTTATCTGAAAGAAAAAAAAAAAAGTTGTACTTTTTATCAAGGCAGCAAATGACTTTTGAGAGTCTGCAGGGGGCCTGGCACCTATATAGCTTGGGTTTTTCTTTTCGTTTATTATTGGATGCTGCAGTAAGCACATAACAGCAGCCTGTGCCTCAAACAGAATGCTACTGTATTACATGGTGGTTATTGTTATAAACTCCTGGCAGTCAATTTATCATGTCCTTTCAGAGCAGGGGCTGTAGATTAGCAATCTCTCTAGCTACCAATTCCACTTTTGGGCTTTGGGTAATTCCTACAACAATAAGACGTGTTTTAGAACATAAATAAACAGTTGCCAATAGATAAAGCTTTTCTTTTTGATGAGCCGGTTAAATTCCTATTCAACAAACAACGCTTCTTCGCTATTATCTGTTTCATTCCAGGGGATAATGATGCTTTTTTTTTTTTTCTCCAGCAAGCAGGCTGCCCCTTGAATTTTAATTCTTGTCACATTCCAGCCTTGAAGACAGGCTTTAGTGATGGTTCCCAAGGGGCTGCTTAAAAAGCCTGTATGTTTCTGCAATTCTCCCCTTATTACCTGAAGCATGAGCCGACATAATCATCCTGCCGCCGTGGGGGAAAGCGGACGTTCTGTCTCCAGGAACCGGCGACTGGGTGACAGTGACGTCACTTTGTCACGAACCGAGCCAGGGTGACGAGATGACAAAGGGAGTATTGTGCTATTAGCATTGATGGATGTGCACATTATACCATCAATAACCTGAAATAATTCATTTAAAACAACCAAGATGATAACTATGAATTTGGAGGTACGGTTGATAAAGGTTGTTTAATTCTTTGAGCTACTGTCTGCAAGCTACCTACCCAAACACACCCGGGTCCAGTAAGCACAAAAATCACCCACCAGTGCCCAGAGATCTTTCCTTCTTTCTCTTGTTCCGGTTTTGTTTCATCAGTGTTTGTTTGATAAAACCTATAATTAGAAACTCCTAAGTATAACCATATTGTTCAATTTCTTTTTGACGGCCTGCTATTTTGTCGTATTCTGGTAGCAAATGTATTGTTAATCACTATTCATCATGTCCCACTGGGCTACATTAATCAGCCCACTGGGGATCCCAGTACACAGGGATTATCAAAGGCTGACATGTCTGTACAGCTCTGTTCCAATTAGCTAATTCAAAAGAGAGAATAGTGAAAACGGCTGTATGTTTACTGTCACTGTGGATCAATGGAAAAAAACACAACATCGACAGCGACTCCAATGAAAAATGTTATGACAAGGTAATTGCAAAACTGCGTTGGGCGTAAAAAGATGCATCACAGGTTTGTAATTTTAAATAACCATCAAACAGATCCGCAGAACGCTGTTGAGATTGAAGGGAAAGTAGAAGGCAAATTGGATTTTATTCATATTTATTCTGTCTAGTCACCTTTTTGAATTTCTTATTTTCAGAAACAACACTTTGTATTTTGATTTTATATCCCTGTCATGTTCAATTTGGCTATTTCGTTCTGATCCAGTCTCTTTATACAGGATGTGACATTCAAGGCAGATCTTGTTCCATCCCCTCTGAGTTTCTCCTCACTTATGAATTGTTCCCATGGCAACAGAAGCATGAGGAAGTGTTACTAGGACAGCAGGAAGCATGAGAGTGGAGGCAAGATTTACTTCAGTGTGAGAACAGGTCAACATACGAAAGATAAACTTAACATTAAAGTAAGAATCACAGTGGCAATAAAGTTCTAACTCCACTGATTGGTTGTTAAATGGGGAAATATTGTGCTTTTGGATGCAAGGCATGCTCGTAACAAAAAATAACAGATCCAAATCTTACCTATGCAGTGGACCTATCCAATTAAATATCTTTTGAGACCGCAAACGGAAGGAAATTAAACATTTTAAATACCAAAGGGCAGAAGAGCTTTATAAAAAGAATTACTCAAGTACTGCATGACATGCTGTTGAGTTTGATCAAAAACATTTAAAAAAAAAAAACACAAATTAGTCAAAGTTTCCGCTTCGGTACTCATTTAATAAAAATGTCGAGATACTAAAGATAGTCCATGATACTATTTTGTCTAATGGCTCTTTGATCGAACAATGAATACCGACAAACTATTCCTCATTCCACACAAAAGCAGGAATTCACCTTGTGTATAAATAATACATGAAGCTGACATGAAGATGAAACCAAATTACTTCCTCTCTTCCTGATATCCAAACAACAAGATGCAAATGCAGCTTCTGGATAATTAGTTATAATTGATGGTGGAGAATGCTTGTTTAAAGCATTCTGATGTGCACTTTGAAGTATATTTGTACTAATAAAAAACCTACATGCCAGATTCTCGGAATTGAAAACTACATTCAGGATTCCATCCGGAACACTGTCAGTGAAGCGATGCACTTATTAGGAACTCTGCAAATAAACTAGTGATGCAAAGGATATGAACCTCACAATCAACAGTAACCAGATTTCTAACACGAACCTTAGCTGCATCATCCATGCCTATTACACACTCAATAGTGCTGAATGGAGCAATACAAAAATTCAAGTTTCTTTTAGCATTTCTAACCTGAACCTTTAACAAACTTTACTAAATACGTGGCTGATTTGTCAAGTATAAAATATCATCTGATGCAAGAATCATGTGCAAAATCTCAATTTAGTATGCAAACTGTATAGAAAAAAAAACTGCATTGTGCAAGTCCATTCGGTATTCAAGGGAAGACATTTCAATTCTGTATATCTCAGAACAGTCGTGTGGCTTTGTGAGATCGCAAACAAGAAACACTTCTTTACCTAACATGGTTAAGGCGAGATGGGAGTGATGCGTACAGTGACTGAACAAATAACAAACCTACGTCTCCAACAGTAGAAGCCTACTGTCGCACACAGGTGGCGAAACGGTTCAGGTCAACGCACTGTATGAGGAAATAATGGTTTTCTTACCTTTGTCCGTCCGTGTGATTAAAAGGTCCTGAGCTTCAAGAACGTGCATCTGCTTTACAGCCATGGTTTTGTCAAATACTTGTACCGGAGGAGCCTGGCCCTCTACAAAAACAAAAGACAAAGCAATCAGTCTGAGCCTGGACGCTGTTTCTACTTTTTTGAACTGCAAACATATTGACGAGAATCAGTATTCTGCAAACTTAATTAAAAACGCAGCTGTACGTGCACTGTATCAAGCTGTGAAACACACCACAGACTGGAACAAAACTGCTTATTAAACTCTCTAAATGTACTGGCTTCTTATCAGCTGATTTTAGTTTGCATTCCATCAGTAGTTTCGTTTTTTGAAAAGTACTATGTGCAATTTCCGTTTTATTTTAAAAAAGGATTTTTATCTGCAAATTCAAAATACGATTATTACTCCTTGTTTTCCATGGAGTATGTCGGTATCAGAATTCATAATTTAACTTATTTTTAAAGATAGATCCATTGAAAGGTCTGGAGAAATGTCATACAGACATCTAAGCTATTAGGGGATGGACGCCTGTAGATTTGGAGATTGCTGATCAATGTTTTTGACAATATGCTGGCACTCAACCTAACTAAACACCCAGCCCCCTTGTGTTTGTCATTCTGATCCATATGTACTGAAAATCAAAAGTAGTCAGCGGTGGGTTAAAAGGCCAGAGTAATCAATATCTGCTGCTTTATTGTAGAGAGAAAGGTCCCATTGAAAACAACTCAAGCTATACTGTAGCTTCACAGGAATGCTTCTGAAGCTTGTTATTTTTGTCTGGCTTAAGTGACAACTTGAGAGCCGAAAAACTGACAGCCCTGATCCAACAACATTACCAGCTTTGTGTTGAAGGGCATGGCAGGCATTTTCATAAAGGGTAATTTTATCACTCATCCAGAGAACTGCTGCTATTCTTTATGTCACCCTTCAAAAAATAATTAATGATGTTTTCCAGCTGGGGGGGTTCAATATGAATAAAAGCCGTATCATCCATTAATGTTTCCTTCATATATTAATTCATAAAGTAATTTAAGCTTTTTTTTTATTACTATTACCGATACTAAAACTTGTCCCATTTTAAAATAATAGCAGGCTTGTGATTTAATGCTGGTTATGGGATTCATTTAAAAAATGCAGTGACTCAACATACAGGGATATTTGGCTGCACAGGAATTCATTAGGATTTTAAAAGAAAAGCAAAGACAATATATGGCTTTCTATATTGGGTACAGTTTAGCAATCCTTATGGTTTTACAGTGGCTCTCAGTCACAGCTGGTAAATCTTACAGCATGTTATTCACATAGTCAAGAGACTGGTCAGCATTTAAGAAGGGACGGGTAATATATACTTCACATAGAGTTGCACCAGGGAGTAGCAGCTATGCTTTTTCAAAGTTTCTCTTCTAAAGGGTGAAATCTCCATAAATTGTCATTGGTAAATGTGATTGGATCTACGACCAGGAATTACGACGAGTGAATTACCCAATACACTTGTTTTAAAAGGACACTTTAACACCTCATTTTCAGAATGTTGAATTTCTTGCATATGTTTAATATCCTACTGGGTGCGTTCTGTATGATTCTTTGGCTAAGGTCATTCTTTGCCATGCTCACTATGCTTCTGAAAAGATGGCTGATTTGTGAGGAAGTGAGGTGGTGGAGCATATTAGTGTTGCACAGGCTTCAGTGCACGGTGCAACGCTGATATGCTTCCCCACCCCACTTCCTCACACTCCATCTTGAAGAATGTTTTCAAAAGCAACTTTCGCTGGGATAGTTAAAAATACTTTATATATATATATATATATATATATATATATATATATATATATATATATATATGCTGTCTCTCTTGTCTTTCTGAGGTAAACATTCAAATTTCTCCAAACCCAAATCCATATGTACTGAGTTAGAAGTGCTAAGCACACTGTGTCGTTTGTTACTTTGTATCATGTCAACTATTTAGGTTTGCCCTGTGGAGATCGATTCTCTTCATTCTCCTCTACTGGCTCCTGCGTCTTTCTTTAGTTTCTCTTCCTCTGTCTTGAAGTTTACAGATTCTCCAGATTGTCTGCCATGGCTTTACTTGCTCGATCCTATTTTGATATGATCTGAAGCAAAGCCACTGAGCCAATTTCTTCAGTTTTGTCTCGGATATCATGATACCTCCTTGACCAATTCTCTTACTGGACTTGCTTCGCTTTCAAAACAATTGATCTTTGGCTGCAGAGGCTCCTAGGTTCATGAATCTAGGAATAGCACACCAATTACATCACTTGATAATAAAATATGATTATTATTATTATTATTATTATTATTATTATTATATACTGGACATGAGTCTCCCCTTTTATCTGCCTTGTATAATCTTAGAACTGAACAATGTTGCTCCCTCACCATTCAAGCAGTTAAATCAAAATGACTACCTCTGATTTAAATTAGATCATTTGTTTAATTACAAATAACATCCACTAGGGGCGTTTGCGAGTGGAAGGGATGACAGTTAGACTCTTCTTTACCAGCTGAACCAATTGAACATCACTGGCGGCAGTGAAGATTTTAAAAGGATTATATTTATTCATGTTTAAACAAGTGGGAGAGAAAGAGAGGGCACCTACCAGTTGTTAAAATGGAGGGGTCCAGGCCTAAAGCAGAGAGAAAATAACGAGAGAAACTTCCATGACTCTTCACAGTGAGATACTTGAAATGGATAATACATACATAGACTGGCGGTACAATTGTATGTGTGGTTCACTAGAATTATTATTATTATTTTTATCTTTACCAGTCAGATGCTAGTAAGCCACAGGCCTGTTTTAATGAGATATTGAGTCATAGCTTAATTCCTTCCACTCAAGTGGGCCTACAGCCGTTTTTAAATGCAGCACCGTTATAAAGCACAGTAGTTATTGGGGATGAACATGTGTTTTATGTTTTGAATATTATTTCAAAATTCATACAAATGTTTGAATATTCTTTCATTTTGAGTTGCGTATGTATAAATTACTACCATAGATACACCATAGTAAAGAGATGTCTCCAGAGTAAAATAACCCCACTTCCCCATCAGGTTAACTTCTAAACAAAGGGGAGACACACCAGAATGGACAGCTTAAAGAACTGCGTCTTCTTAAATATAGGAACAGTTGCGCCAGAACTAATTACAAAAAGCAAAAACACTAACCGTCTAGCAGTAATACTCCAGCATCTGTAGCACTTAGTAAGGACTGGCCCCAAGAATCGCTGCAGACTATCTCATAAGGAAAGCTACTGCAGAAAGACTGGGATTCCCACGGCTATGAGACGAACAAAACGAGGGGTTAGTGAAAGAGAAGAGAGTTTAATTCAGACAGTTTGTAAGTGCAGGTAATACATTTACTCTAAGAGAAACTCTAATGGCTTCCACCCTTTATATTTTGCAGGAGTTATTCGACTTTATTACATTAAAAACACAAACCAGTTGAACTCCCACTTCGATAATTCATATATTGGTCCCGTTTTATATTAACCAGGTAGTTAATGTGGTAATAACATGTAATTCTCTCTGTTGCACAGTAATAACTTAATAATTATTATGTTAAGGTTAGGATTGAGATTTAGGGTAGGGTAATACAATTCATTATTACAAAATAACATGCTAATGTGTTTTAGTCTCTTATAATAATAATAATAATAATAATAATAATAATAATAATAATAATAATATTTATTATGAAAGTTGTGAGCCTACCCATATAAAAGTTTGCCTCTGTTCTATTGCAGTTTTACCATGCTTTTGCCATGGTTATACTATGCATTTACCATAGTTTACCCTGGTTTGCCATTTGTATTAATATGCTTTACCATGCCCTGCTGCTTTGCTTTCACTATGCTTTATTACACTTTGCTATGCTTTTGCTGTGGGACATTTTTATAAGGGTGACAACAGCATGGATCACTGTCAAAAGCTTCCTTTCAAAACAACGTGCTGCGCAAAACAATTCAGAGTCAATTAAACACCATTGCTATACAGTCCTCGGCCTCTATCAAGCCATTTTTTCCCCAAATTGTGCAGTTCCCTGATGTGGATGGATTATTGACAAAAAACCCATCTACAGTAACTCATTCTGGTTTGTGACCTAAGCAAGATTAATCAAAGCCAGGCCTCTGCAGATAAAAGACGATTCCCCTATAGATTCAATAGATTCAATATTGGCACACATTTGAAATGTGTTTAACCTTTGAAAAACTGCATAGATGAAAAATAAAGAAAAGTGCATCGTTACATTTCGTCTGTTCCCTGCATATTTTTCAAATGCCAATGCAGAAAAATGCAATGACTCATGCAATGACTGTCCCCTGATAAGTGTATTTAAATTCCCTCACTGGGGTCTGGATCTGATTTCAAAGTCAGTTTCGGATACTGAGCCTTTTCATATCAGCAATTCTTTTATAATGTCTGTGTCAGTGCCTGGAACTTTTTGAATGTCATAGTGCCTCTACGCAAAACTTTATGCATAGTGTGCATAATAAAATAACTTGTTGCTTTGTAAAGGACTAACTCGTTCACATGTAATATAAATCTTAAAGGTGTAGTACTTGGAGGTGAACACATTGTAATGAGTTTAAATACAAAACTATGCTTGATGTGGGCAGTGTGTGCTGCTAGAATGTTTTATTGCCTGGGAAAGGGGCCATACAATTCGCAGAAGTGACCTCACCCTGACCTGGTGCAAGTGAGAGTTGTCAGGTCAAAATGTTGCTGACACTCAGAGATAAGCCAGCAACTAAGCTTTGCTCGCAAAGGGGTATAAAAACTGTATAAAACAGCAGCACTAGGAGGTGTATTTGAGAAGCATCAGGATCCTCCATGAACACACACCAGCACCGTGTCCGACGCTTCTTCCACAAACTGGTAACTGATATCATTGCTTCACTTCTGTTAATAACTAGCGGGCCTCATTGTGTTTAATGGTAATGATTAAGCTGTAAAGATGTGATTTTTCATTATTGGAATCAAAGGAAACTTGTAAAATTCTGCTGTGCGCTCCTTTTTTTGTTTTTCTAGGTATGATTTGCACTGTTTGATGGAAGTTCACTTCTGTTCCTGTGTTACAGGTAATAGGAACACACCTGACCACACAGTTTCCTATGTGTTTCACTGAGCATGAATGCAGCTGACTGTAGGCCAGGTGTAGGGGTGCAGGATCATGTGCTTCCATCAAGCGTGTAGTGGGACAGAACAGAATGGGCTTCATCATAGTTAAAAGAAAGTCAGCAATAACAAATGAACAGGAAAAGAACAAGGCGGTCGTGAAAAGTTTATTATGTTAGCGAGGTAAGAAAATGTTTGTTTAATGTGTCCATCATAATAATAATAATAATAATAATAAGTACGACTCCACTCTCTTGCATCCTTCACATCCAACGTTTAATTATCGTTTAAGGTTTCCGGCAAAACATTGAGGAATTCATTTCCACCGTTGCAAGTAACTGTTAAGCTGTTTTTGTGCATCTGCTAAATATTTGCCTGCAAGACGCGTTTAATGTCATTCTGCAGAGACACAGTGATGGTACTTGGTAATTTCTGCGTACCTGCCGGCAGTATCAGCAGCAGTGTAAATATATAGCACCTGAATAGGAATGCCGGTGGGACTGAGCCGCTAATGCTGTGTGCTGGGGGCAAGGTAGTACAACAGGCTGATTCATTACCATACTAGTAATTGTGTTGTCATCATTGAGCTGCTGGAAGAATAGCTTACAAAGTGTGCGTGGCTTTCAGGATTTCCTTTCCTTACATAAAGTATACCAGTGAAGACCAGGTTTAAAAAAACAAACCAAAAAAAACGTCTTGCTCTTCCTTCAAGACTTTTGCATTTATTTTATTTTTTATTATAACGTTAACCCAGTTTGATTTAATGTTTATTACATAAAGATAATTACAATTTAGGATGTTTTCAAGGTTATTAATTATAAACAGAAAAAAACTGAACTATTATTATTATTATTATTATTATTATTATTATTATTATTATTATTATTAATGCATAAAACAGCTGTAAGTACATTATGTTCAATTTTAAGGAGAATTTTCTATGAGGTAATCAGGTAAGAATGTGGCATTAGAAATGGGCTCGCTTAGTTCAGTACTAATTATACTGGCTGCCTACTGTATAATATAAAGTGGACTTGTCTGCTTACCTCTTTTCTGCACAGGCCTGTAGTGGCCAAACTGGTGGGAGCATCGCCTCTAACAATGGTCTTCAATTTCAGTGCCTTAAAATAATTCAAGAATGTAATTACAAGCGTACCTGAATGCAGTGTGTAACAGCTTATTGAATTGAAAGAAGAGCTGGAAACCGATATCTGTTAAAGAAGCACCTAGTATACTGTCGCACTATTATTCAGAAAATGTACATGTTTGGGTATTAGCACTACACATGCAAATGCAGTTACTGGTCTTCCCATCCTGAACCACTGAAGCGATGTTTTCTTACTTGTCCTATTCTGACAAACTCAGCCTGTCGAGCCTCTTCTTTCTTCCGTGCAGATTTGGGCGATTCTGGCAGCACGTCGCTGAACGATCTCCTGTTTAACATGTTCTGAAGACATTGAAACCATTAGCAAAGCTTATTTTTAAATATGAAGTTATAACAGCTTATCAGAAAACCAAGTGAGCCACCAACACCACTATGTTTACCCGCTGTATATTTAATATGAACCGTTATGCGCATCCCTCTAACACCAATTCAGTTAGTGCCACTAAGATAGATGTAGCAATGTATCCTCAATCGAATCATGTACAACATACAAAAATGCTATACAGTATACAACTAAATCTTATAAACTGCAGCACTGTCTAGGAGTGAGCAATTGGTTGTTTTTAATGAATTGTAATATAATGCAGAACTGATGACTGCTTATGGTTCTTTAAAATCAGGAATACATCATCAAATTTTCTCTGTTCTTCCTACTAGAGATACACTGGATACTGCCGTATGTAATACAGAATCATTGGAGCTTCAGAGTATTTTTACCTTGTGTAGGTCAGGCATGAGATCCTGGTAGAGAGACCGGATGAGCATGTCTAGGGTTCGCTGCCGTTTCTGAGCAAACGTGGGTGTCTCCAGGGTCGCCTTCTCACCATTAATTACTGGAAAGGAATGAGAGGAAGCCTGTTACACCAATTACGTTATTCATGTACCAGGCGCTTGACGATGAGCTCAAACACTGATAATGAACAGAGCAAGGGTACATCTGCTCCAGCAGTAACAATCTCTATATACAAAGTTATAATGAAGTCACCTAAATTAGTAAGGGCAAACAATTATATTACATGTACAGTGTGTACAAAGATGATCTTGTTCGTAAGGAAATGAGACTAGTACTTACATTTTACTAAAACAAAGTCCCTGAATTCATGATGATCTGTAAACACCGGTGGGGAGGGGAGAGGAGGTCCAAACAAAGGGACGCTTTCTTCAGAAAATATCTTCAACCTGTTCAAAAAGCAAACGTCTGTACTCAGTATAAACCTGTACTGTATAAGGTGTGAAACTGCAGCTGAGCTGCACTCCATCTTGCACTGTGCACAGAAGCAGCGGTCCTGGTTTAGAACAAGGCTAACAACTCACTGATGCATGTATTGTGCAATTCATAAAAGAGAGCAAATACATACCTGTAACTGTCATTCTGAATGTTATATCTAACTAAGGCAAAAATATCTGTTTTTGATTGCGTATTAAGGAAATTAAAATGGAAGACCAGCAATCTGCAAATGTTGAAATAAAAAAAAAGGGGTTTAAAAAAAATGTTAGAGTTAGATTTTATCGCTAAACAAAATGTACGTGCACTGGCAAAAGCATGTAAATATAATTGGGCAAGGCTGTATTTTGTAGGCTAACAATGCATGTTTGTGGGGAGTCACACACACACACAGCTCCCAGTCGTTAAACAAATGGCTTTCTGAAAGGATACGTGTGAAATGGGATCGGATCATGGATGGTTTAAATGATGGGGATGTGTCGTTTCCTTCTTGGAACACTATGGTAACAATGTCATTTCCAATGTGACGCTTCCTCTCCACCTGCAAACACAAAGAAACAGGCATCACATTCCCACAAACTCGTAATGGTCGATGACAGCATAGACACAATACATCACTGATTCATCCCTCTAACGAGAAGATGTGCATGTCAAAACATTGTGATGTGTCTTAGTTACATTACATGAAAGTGATTTAGTATATTTTTAAACACATCATGGATAATAATATACTTCTAAATGTACCAGCAAATCAAATTGACAGAAAATGACAGGATAAATATATTTGCTTAACACGTGCACTGTTCAGTAAAGCATTAGAGAATCGGTGAGGTTCTTTTATTAAATGCTGATGAAAGCTCCCAGCCTCGTCCATTCAGACCAGGTTTTGCACTTGACTAAAACCGCCAGTGGGTTTCGAAAAATGTTCTTGCTTTACAAGTTTGTCTTTGATAAGCAGCCAAATTCTGTTTGAAAACTCTAGTTATTGGGTATAAACTCACTTTATTTGCTGGCTGAGCCCTAGGTGAGTTTAACCTTGACCCACAGTAACAGTCTAGGCAGCAGGCAGGGGAGTCTACAGTACTTTATGAATGCACTTTATGTGAAACTGGAAGTTAGGGTTAGTGAGCAAGTAGTCTGTATCCTGCAACAAACTCAAAGCCATCCCCACTTGTACTGCTTTCCTAGGAGAAGCAGAACATTTGGGGGCGGGGCACTCTACTGGTGAGATGTCTTGCTCATTCAAACATTCAGGATATTTTTAAAGAGGAGACCCTTATCTATTCAGAGATACCAGGGTATTTAATAAGGGATCTAAGTGAGGAAAAATCTCCACTAGAACACATGTATTTGTTTATCCCCTAGAACTCTATGTTGGACAAAGCGATACTGCTGAGATATATTACTGTAATATTCATTTAAACTCTCACAGAAAACGTTCTGCTGCTCTTGACTCCCGGGTCTGGTTTATGGCAAGTTTATTATTTGCCGTTTCCAGTCATTCTGTATGTGTGAGTATTCAAGCACACTCCACCATCCTTTGAAAACTGACCTTGGTACGAGAGTGCATTGAGAAGAGGGTGACAATAGAGTTTTAATGCAGGTGAATGCTAAGCATTGGTAACAGTTACATCACAAGTACTGTAACAATGATCTTGCAGGCAGCCTTGATTGAGGACAAGTATGCAGTATTAGTATCTGAGCAGCTTTTTTCTGTCCACAAACACATCGACAGGGTCGTTATTCCTGTGTGAACATGGGGTGCAGACGTGTGTTGCATTACCGTAATGCGATTGTGAATTTTAAAAAGGCACCGTAGCTTGTCTTTACTTGTTTTACAGTCAGCCTGATTTTCTCGTTTACAGAGTAGCAACGCTCTGAGCTGTCTTGGTTCTGCCTCACTAATTCTTAACGGTTTAAATACATTTTATTGCGTGCATTTTCAGTTGTCTCAATAACTTACCTGCTGCTTGTTTTCTTTCGAGTATGGCAGCATGGTAGACACATGAAACATGAGCTCATGCCCTTGGTATACTGTATATATAGAGTTAATTCCTGTAGTGTCGTCTGTTAGGAATTAAGACACACAGGCATTCATTAGCAAACTAAGACCGTTTAGAAAGCAATGGGATTTACAATGCTAAATACTTGTTCTAAAGTGCTAATTAATGCATGGCAGGATGCAAAAATAATGGATCGTCTCTCGTTTCCTCTTCATATTGTTATGCTGTGATATGACATTCTACAAGAACACATCGTTTTAATGGATGACGCTAAATGATTGTTCAGAATAATACAATTACACTACCGTACAAACACATTTATTAACACACTAAGTACCAAATTATTTTTTCTTTGAAAAAAATTAGAACCAAGCTGTGTTTGTCATTTGATACATTCTGAATCAATATTTCTTTAACAGAAAAAAATGTAACTCCTTTGTTGTGGCTACAAACTGCTGCATCCTATTCTGAGGACAGTCAAGTTAGACGTTAGTAGCGAAATTTCATGCCGTCTATGAAGCTCAGCACAGAAAATGGAGACACTATGATTCCTGCGGGAAGGAAAACACCAGAAAAAAATAAAAACATGATTCATTTTTAGGCTTCAGTTTCTTCTTTTATATTGAGGCATTATAAAAGGGCTGTATTTGCAGAATTAACATTTTCATTTAGACCTTTGCGGTTAACACAATTAGAGGAAGTTATCCTAACATTATGGGTAAAGAAGAAATTTAAATAGCAGGTAGATGACAGTTAAAAATGCTCCCCAAAAAAAATACGAAGTAGCCTGTCCTCAAATGAGGACAATGGCAGTGAATGGGTTAAAGTGTTACCAGGTGATGAATATCTTATTGAGTATATAAGACGAGACAGTACGTTGGGACGTTTGCTTACTTTTGGTGTCGAGTCCTCCCCTGTAGCCTGCCCAGCCTCTTAATGGAATTGAGTCCCCAAGTAGGTTTAAAAACTTGTCAAAGCTTTCGCTTCCAGTTTCTGTTCAAGCCAATAGAAACGACACAATGATAAAAACAATCTGCCGGCACGCTTAACAACATTCGTATCAGTTCAATTGGGCACTCACCGTTACTAAACATTTCATCATCCGTGAGCTGCCCGTCTTTGGCATAAAGAACTCCAAACTTGAAGTTTACTGAACCCTAGGAAGATTAAAACGAATGCAGTTGAAGTGGCACAATTCATTCAGCAAGTCCCCCCTCCCATCATGCAACAGATACAGGAAATAATGTAGCAAATGCATAGGTAACGTATCCAAACAAAGCTTTATAAATCTAATTGAAACCATACTTTACTACGCAGCCATGAAAACGGCAGCCGCCAAGCTGAAACAGCATATTTAGTAAACTTCTATGTGAAGAGCTCTAACAAGTACTGGGCTGGGCTTGCAAAGCAGAATCGACTCTCGTCAACCTCCTTTAGGGTTATCACTAATAAGTGCACTATCATAGTTTTTTATTATGCATTATTACAACATTATACATTTTATCTTAATCTCAGGTTTACAACATTATACATTTTAGTTACTTACCTCTTGCTCCTCTAACACTAGCAGGTCCTGTAAAAAATAATAATACAACTGTTTAAACTTAAGTTTTCTTTTTTATTGAAAGGGTGTATGAGCACCTTACTGTACAAGTATACCTGACAGCATGTATATGAACCTTTTCATGCATGGCGATCTCATGTGGGGATGGATACAAAACATTCTTCCAGTGTTTTATATGGGGGCAGATGGAAGACGTAAATGCATGATGACCTCATATGAGGATGCCATATATTATATACAACACAATTTGAAATAAATCAGAACAAATGATCTAGGTTTTTAAATCAAGTATACACAAGTAGTTCAATCTTGAAAATCCTGATTAGGAATATATACTGTTGTTAAGAATGTGATCATACACTAGTGTGATTATTTCCTAGAAGGGGAAAGAAAGAAAGAAAAATAAATGAATACCAACCTTTTGAATCTCTGGACTGAGAATTTCCCTGGGGCCCCGTTCAAACCTGTCAAGGTTCATGGCACTGGAAAGTAAATTAAAATCTGAAGTGATTTTCAGCTCTGTAGTGCAGGCTGTACAATCATGTTGATGTGGCTAAGTAGCTGAAATCTCAGTAGCTTTCCTTTAAAGCTGTAGTCCCTCATAAGCCTCTCAAACACCACCCCATTCCTACACTCTGTTCTTAAACTGATTCTCTCTTATACACTACTTGGAATATGATGCCATCAAAAATGAGGGTTCATAATGAAAAAATATACCTGTGAGTCTGTCCTTAAACTAAAACGGGCACTGGTCACAGCGTGAACTAATGTAAAGTCTGTTTTAATGAATAAAATACATATTTACAGTATGAATCTATTCTAGACTGTTGGCGTCTTTAACATCCGTCTAGAAAATGTTCATAAATGTTAAACTTATTTATATTTTTTTTCATAAAAACAATCTTGAGAAAAAACCCAATATAACTAAAGCTCTGTGAATAGGATCTCATTCTGCGTATACGTCTGGTTTAAGCTTCTGATTATTAGAAACAGACAGCCGTTTAAGTCCAAGTTATCTCTATTTGTATTGTCTTTCTAAAACAAACGTGTTGCTTGCAGCTGCTTGCAATCATTAAGTTTGCTTCATTTTTGACCTTGGGAATGGGTTACTGTGCTGTCTATGTGGAAGGAGAATCGCAGGTGAGATGCAGGCTACGTTATGCCGCCTTTTGGCAACTCTGCAGCTTTTTTCATGTACTTTGTTACTTTGTGAGGAACTAGCGGCTTTTGTATCTGCATTAGTCAGGAAAAGAACAGTGATACAATAAGCAAATCAAATATAAAAGGTATCCCCGATCTGGAGTAATTTTAAGATTTCATTAGCAGATACTGTACACAAATACTTGCCTTAAAATTGACTTGACAGATAGGGTTTTTGTTGGGCTGTAAGGGAGGCATATTTTCAGAGTTCCCTGCAAGGTAGAAAGAGCAAAACATTTGTCATCAGACATCAATAAGAAACAGGAGGCCTCATTTTCAAAGCTTTTCCTCCATTCTTTAATTAACTACAAGAGGACAAATCATGTTAATGTTACAAAATGAGACATAAAACACCTTGAGCGGGCTTAAGAGAACTTGATATATAAAACACAGTTGTTTGGTACTAGTATTACCTCTTTAAAAAAAATAGGAATCATGTAAAGACTGGAATAAACGCTTGGAGAGTATGGCCCGGGATTTCTTGCCTCCTCAGCGGGGCAGGTTAATGGTTATAATCTGGTGTACTAAGTGGACTTGGAAGTTAGCTCTATTGAGGGAGGGCTTTTGCTACCAAAAAACTGCACCATAATCACGTACATTCTTATACAGCTATAGGTTATTAACAATGTAAAATCTTTAACTTACACCAATACTAAATGTGCATGTATTTCTTGACTTTGTCAGGATATATGTTTTTTGTTTATTTTTTGTTGACAGGACGTGCAGGTTTTAATCATGCAACAAATGATAAGCCAGGATAAATCATTCTAGATGTCTGTTACTAGGAGGATGATGGGAAATGTAGTTCTGAGAGGTCCATGCAGGTACATGTGAAGCCATCTTGAGGCAGGGAATGCAATTTAAAAGTGGTTAAAATGTAAAAAAAAAAAAAAAAATTAAAATACACACACCTTACGTAAACAGTTGTAGCAACACATGGGAACATGTAACACAATAAAATAAAAAGGTCCTTATGTGCCCTTCAATGTGGAAGTACAATTAAAACTGTCACTGAGGTAATTGAAGAATTTTGATTGAATCTCGCAAGTAGAGCACATGGGATTTTTGCTACAGAGCTAGAGTGAAATAACTGAAGGATGCTTCCCTTATTAAGTCTAACCCTAGGACCTACAAAACACTGCTGTTTCCAGGCCTTAAGAGACTTCCCTAGCAAGTGCATCCTGCTGGCTCCCATCAGACATTACGATCGTTTTGTTATTTTAATAACCTTCAAGATTTATATGAAGATGTCATTTTAAAAGACGACATCTGGCAACTGGTTTAAAGGTATAGTGATCTTTGGAAGGCTATACCTGTTAAACTCTGTATACTAGATAGAGTTTTCACTAGGCATGCAGTGCTTATATAAGGAGAGCCTCTTTTAAAAAGGGAAAGCCTACACTCTCCTTTCATTTTTTGTCATTTCTACAAAACACACAAAAAAATGTATCACAATGGATCAAAATCTACTTTCCTGTTGCTACAAAATCAACGTGTAATGTAATGTTAACACATCATTTAGATGATAACATGTCACTGATATTTAGCCGGTTTAACTCGACTTCCTTAACTCACTAACATTTTTAGTCCACCTATAGATAGGGCAGCACTATGGAACCACTGAATTACATGCCCCTGTATTCAGTAACCTTGCTATAGAGGTTTTTTCTAATTGGATTTCATTTGATCTACCGTAATTAGATTTAAGAGCTATCAGGTATATTGTAGGTCCTCATATTGAGGTGTGCTATACAGTAATGCCTCAAGCCATTTAGATATTCACAATGGGCAGACCAACTGCTTTGCAGCCAGAGGGGAAGAAACTGTGTGTATATGAAATGGTTTCAATTGAATGATCCAGCGTTTTATATTTTGAAAAACGCTGGAACGCAAAAGAAGGAGGACACTAGCTAAATACCTCCCCAAATATCTTTGTTAATGGAGCAGGGTTTTGTGAATTATTTTTCAGCCTGAAGCAGTCTGTTCCTCGGGGGAGAGCGAACATCCCTCTGCATTATGTAAGGAAAATGCTCTGCTTGGCCCGATTTTTAAGATCAGAAACGATCTGCGCTGTCTCGGCGATTTCAGCTTGGGACTTGACTGGCTGTGTCAGGATGGGAGCTTTTCCTTCTTCAGAAGCAGAAGGTCAATGCACCAGCAGCTTAATACACTTAGCCACCACTGCACTCCAGCTCTGCTGAGGCTGCGACTGGTTTTCAAAAACCCAAGCTGTCTGTTCCTGGCATCAGCAGCAATGTCAATTAATGTTTGCCCCCGGAGACTGAGTACTTGGAAATGGTTGTGCCCCCCTACCTCCCGCCAAAGTTAAATTTGGACCGCAGCCTAAGGTTTTGCATCACCTAAAATTTTAGGATTGAGACCATTAAAAAATATATATTATAAAAAAATAATATAACATGTAATCAAAGAAATTACAAAATGTCTACCGGAAGCCATAATAGTAGTATAGTATTTCATGTTAGATTTTGAAATGTCACATTTTTCAATTTTTGACAGTTTTTAGTTTATAGAAAACTACAAAGTGGTATGTAATTAAATATGTTAACGTAACATTATTCTGCAGGTTTCACTGGACTTTATGAAGCAAAATGTGTTAATTCTATAGGGTGATCCAAAGCTTCTGACCACAGCTTTAGAACAAGGGCTGCATTTGATATAATCAACACTATTGGATTCTCCTTGTATGAACCCTTTAATTATCTGTTTATTATAGTGGATATTCTCTATCTGTCTCACAGTAGAAGTGCTGTTTACCCCACAATCAATGAAACAGGTTAACCTAAAAACAAGATTACGAATGTATTTAGGGATTAATAATCCATATTCACAAAACAAGACCACAGCATACTGGCAACATTGCATGTTCAATTGCCACTTGATTATTGCCTGAAATAAAGTTACGGATTATATAGTACTGTAAATTCAGATTTAAAAATGAAAACACGTTACTGGATTCTACCTGATATCCCTTTGGAGAAAGCACATATGCACCTAATTTATTTTGAATAAAACCTTGATGATGTTAGGCATTCGATTTGCTTTAAAGAAGCTATACACTAACTTGTAAATCTTCCACTGTGATTGAGTAAGCTATGGCTTGTATGGCACTTCAGCTCTTTGGAGCAGTTGGAGAAGTATGAATTTACGATACAAATCTTCTTTCTAATTCTTTTTACACCGCACTGCCTCCCCATGCTCACAATCTCACCTCCGCTTCACGCGGTGAGAAGCAGCTCAGGTCACTTACCGTTTTCCTCCAGAGAATGGCGCGGTACTGTGGCACCCGCTGGTTGTTTTGGTCGGAGAGGACAACGGACAGGTAGAAAGGATTCTTCTCGGCATCTGTGCCGACATAGTTTTGATGCACTGAAAGAAAGAAAGAAAAAAAAACATCAAATGCAGGGAAAAACACCTTTGAGCAGAAAGGTTAGAGATTAACCTTGTCATGCTATGCTACACACACAGCGGATCAGGAACCTATCGTTGAAAACATATATACTGTTAAAGGACAAGCCTTTTGTCTTCTCGTGCTTCTTATTCAATAGTTTTCCTCGGATGGAAAATGTGTTGTTTGTCCACCGGGTCAACAGTTAGTGGTTGTTTTTGAAACAGCTTCTACTGATATTGTTAACCCTGATTATGGATGGATTCTACTCTGTGTTACAAAAATGTGTTGTTCTAAAACAGGGATGAGAGGAAAGATTTCCAAAAAAACCAAGTAAAACGGATACTTCGAGGCAACTCGGAACTCTAGTACGTTTCCAATGCTGGTCTAGAAGCTGTTCATGCTTATTTTATGAATTAAGTTTACCTTATCTTCCTATGGTCTGAAAGCGCTACAACGTGCCTGATACCAAGTTAGCTGTAATGCATTTTTAACGATCTACATCATTAGGTAGAACGGGGTTTGATTTATCACTATGTTGGCATGGTTATTATAAGGTAGCCAACCACATTTTAATTGTGTTAGCTGTGGGGAAGCGGTCTGCAAAGCTTCAAGCTATTCCACTAAATTAGGTTTGATTTTTATACAACATTTAGCTCCATTTTGTTAATTATGGAGCTTGTTGGAGGACATTCAATCCATTGTTTTTGATTCTTGAGTATTTTTTTTGTGGTTAATTCAAATACAGTAGGTAATGACCCACCTACCCCCTCCCCTCTCCTTTTCATCCTTGATGTTGTCTTTAGTAGATCCAGACAGCAAAAAACATGTCTTTGTAGAAATCAGACCTTGCTTAGTGTCTCCTAATTAGACAGTACTTTGGAGAAAGAAGACCAATCTTGCTGCACAAAAGGAGTGCTTTGTGTATGCGTTGAGGCTCTGCAATATTCTCATTGATGCAGCAGTGACGGAGAGCTCTCCGTCCGTTACAATAATTAGCACTAATGGGTTCAGAAGCAGGGGGCGAGATAAAAGTTAACAAAGATCTTTTCTATTCTTCAGTCGAGCTCTGGAACCATTACCTGAGCACAGGTGCATTACAGGCTTTAAGAAAGCTTAGAGAATTGTATTCGCAATTGATCTATGCCTGTAGTCAGTCTTGCTTTTGCTTTTTTGTCCTTTGGTATTACATTTAAATATGATATAGTCTATCCATAGGATCAATTAACAAAGAGATATCTGAGCCTGATTCTATTACTCTGTCATGTGCAGATATTTATGCAGGGCGATTTTGTTCTTAACCCTTTTCTGGAAACAGGCTTTTGGGCTGTCCAGTATGTCTATGTCATGATCGGATGGAACAGTTTCCAGTTTCCAGACCTGTCTGTGCATCAGTCTGACTCGGGTCTGTGTGGGGAGGGGCTGGATAATTCAGTGGGATAATGAATTATTTTGCTTTTGCTGCCCTCCTCCTGTCACGATGATCAGAGGAAGCAAAGTCTAGCAAAGCAAAAGCTTAGTAAACCTGCCCCCCTTCATACTGACACATTGAGAACATGCCTTCAGGAAATGGCATCAGTGAGGTCATTATCTAAAAGTAAGCCCTCGATCTCCATTACTAACTTGACAGGTTTCCCTGCATTTTCCTAATTACAATGAACAAATCCCAGAGAACCATTCTGGTGATTTGAGCACTAAGGGAACATGTTATCTGATGCAGCTGTATACTTCAGCAGTCCTGCTGTATGGCAAAGCATTTAATCCTCTTAAATCGAGGAATACATTTTAATACCTCCAGGTAGGAAAAATGGGAAAATCCTATTTTTTGCAACCGTTTCTCTTCAGAAAGTCATCATGGGAAATGCTGTTCTCATTCCATTACGTACAATATTTAAATGCTTGCTATTTAATTGAATGGATGAATGAGCTCAATAGTGTTATATTATATATCAGCCACTCAGTCACACACACATGCCTAGAAGAAAAGCATCCAGGGCTTAAACCTTCAGAAACCTGGACTGCATACAAATGACCACGGAGAATCACTGTGATAGGCTAGAGCTGGTTAGAAACACAGCCTTAACACAGGGCTCTCAAGATGTACAGTAAAACCATGTCTAAATACCTAAATAAATGATTAAAATAGAACCCATCTTACAGCTGTAGCTACGATCTACTGAGACTGACATGCACTGCTGAGTGATTTTCATGGTGCACATTATGAACAGACCCTAGTATTCTAGGTGGGGTCTACTGTACTGTAGATCCTCCATCTGGATTAGGGTTTACAGAATAGACATTCACATACACACACAGCAAGGTGCTGTGCAGCAGATAAAACTCAACAAGACAATCTGACAGCAAACCATACTGGAGATTTGTGAAGCTTACATATATACCCCAAATTACACTGTGTGTTCTGCTCGGCAAAGCAAGTAATGACAGCAGGACCCAGCACTGATGATATACAAGCAAAACGAAAAAAACAAAACAGCTTCTTTCTGTAGCGAACCTTCTTACTTATTGATTGCTAACAAATACAGCTGTTACTGTTAAGATCACAAGATGACGTTTCTTAAAAACCCAATCATTGTGTATTAGTTGGCTGAAACCGTCACCCTTTATTAAGTGGCAATATAGTGTTGTTTGAGGCAAACTTGGATACATCCAATAATTGAGCTGGGTTTTGATCACTTTACAAGGTGTTAAGCCACTAATCGCTGTCATTTTTGTAGGCTTTCCTTCTCATCGTTCCTGGATTCTTAACCTTTTTAATGCCCGCCTCTCCTTGATTTCCAATCTTGTTTACTAAACATGGAGCATCTTTCTCAATCTCATTGCCTGGGATTTATTTTGTTTAATCTATCCACAGAGGATAAACACTTTAGTGCTATGGCTTTATATGCAAGTAAGTTTATACCCTCTTTCCAGACCCTGTTTCTTAAGCATGTAACAGGCAGTGTGATGGTCTGGAATGCACCACTGTTCTGGAATGTGCTGATAAATCCATGCTTTAAAGGGTACACTGATTAATACACTTATTCAGTAACCTAATGGAGGTAGCTCACGCATGTTACATTTGTCATCTTCCATCAACTTCAAAACGCTAAATCAAAATGCTAAGGTAAACCTGGTAAGAAACATCTGTCTACTTCAGTGAGTTTGTTTTAAGTTTTACCTTCCATTTGTTTCCCTGACGCGGACGCTCATACAGTAAAGGGGAAGAGATTACAGCAAGAGGCATTGCTGTGCAATTTGATATATGGCTTATATATATCCTCTATCCTTGCTGGAGGCAGTGTGCACTCAGCTTGTATTCTAGGTTGTTCTACACAATACAATCCACTGAGCTATGAATAAGACAATTAAATGTTGTTTTACTGCAGCTTTTATTTGGCAGCATTACAGTTAAACCATAATAAAGCTGTCTGACGTTTAAGTACTGTATAAATAAAATGGCTGTGTCACTGACAGTGAAGTTACTAGCCTTAATACAAGTTAGCTTCAAAACCTGCGCATCTAACTTTTCTTGTGCTCTTTGCAGTGCTACTGTTTGTTGTGTTGGGTGAGTTGCATTACGTTTATGTTTTAGCTGCGAGAATTGACCTGCGTACAAACCTATTTTTGTTTTTACCGGTCACGCGGGAGCCATAAGGAATATTCTCATGAAGTAAAATGAAGGAGAGCGAGCGGTGTGCCGCGTGGTGTCTCATTTATAAAGAACTGGTTTACCTTTTCCTAGGAAGTATTTGAAATACCATCTGGTGTGGTACTCTGGATTCTCCAAGTGCACATCCGTCCTGCGCCAGATACCCGGCCTGTAGTCCGTGTTCTAGAACCAAACCAACAAGAACACAGGAAATCAGAACATTCCATTACAGTCACATTACTGGAGCGTTTTACACTGGACTGTATTTTAAGTTGCTTTAATTTACAGCTATGGCCAAAAGTTTTGCATCATCTAGAATTTTAGAATTGAGACATAATAAAAAATGGAACTATTTGAACATCATTTAGATCTTTTATTTAACATCATGTAATCAAAGAAAACTACAAAATGATATCGCAAAAGTCTACCGGAAGCCATAATAGTAGTACACTATTTCATGTTAGATTGCCACATTTCCCATTAAGTACATGGAAAATTCAATGTGTTAACGTAACATTATTCAGCAGTTTTCATTTGACTTTCTGAAGCAAAATGTTTTAATTCTATAGAGTGATGCATCACTTTTGGCCATAGCTGTACACTCTAATTATACCGCAATTGTAAAAGAAATTGCTTAATTACAGTGTATAGCATCCACTGTAACAGTATGGTGTTACTGCAACAAATTCTGCCATTTTAATGTTGTTCTCAGAAACAACATTACGATTGATGCAATTCACTCTTTAATAATATGCTACATTTATTCCAAATGAAAACTTTTGCACACATAATTTATTCACTTTAACTTTATATGCCAATAATAATGATAATAATCATAATTAAGATATACAGACACGCTTTCCAGTTCAGGCATTAGGAAAGAAAATACTTTCACCGGGGAAAAAAGAAGGTTATTACTGAACATTTCAAAAGTGTTGTTTCATCAGATTATCCATTATCTCTAGGTATTGTTTTAGCAAAGCGCAGCTGTCATCCTCTGACATTACACAAGCCAAAAATAATTCCGTTATATTAAGCACTTCAAGGAGGACGCATCATTTTCCATTTCCGTGGAATATTAACAACTGACAAACGATGTATCCCAAAAATAAAGTGATCAGACTGTTCCTACAGCGAACACAGATAGCTCTCTTTACATAATCTATTCTTTTATAATGATAATTATAACACACACACACACACGTATTGTTTTCTACACAACCGGGACTGTCGTGCATATTGATATTACCAATGATCTGTGAAAATGAATTACCACGTGCAGAAGAATTACATTTCCAAGGCTCTCGGAACTAAAACGTTTTTATATCCCCCACAGAGTGATGCATACCTCCAGTGAAATCGCCTATATGTAACTACTATATAGCTGTTTATTAGCACAGAATCAATTAGATTGGGAATGATCTCCCTCTTCGCTAACTAGGTACAATGCTGTGTCTAATTTATGTCAAACAGATTTTTGCTGCTGGAAGAAAACTGCCACCAATGGTCATTTCCACAATTCAAATCTTACCAACCACGGAGAGCAAATGCATCCTTGTACTCATCTGGGATATGACTTGTACCTGCAGAAGTCTAGCACAAAAACAGACGCTATTAAAGCATTACCGCGCACACAACAGCACTACCATCTTTATTATTATTATTATTATTATTTATTTCTTAGCAGACGCCCTTATCCAGGGCGACTTACAATCGTAAGCGAATACATTTCAAGTGTTACAGTACAGGTAATAATACAATAAGAGCAAGATAAATACAATGACTAGTTCAAGCAAGTACAAGTGTGACAAAATACAATTCAATAATACAGCAGATAAAAGTGACAGTGATAGTTACATCAAGATATGATTAAATACCAAATACTACAGTTTAAACACTTGGCAGATTACAGTACTCTGAAGTACAGGATTAAATGCAGTAAAATAGGGGGCAGATAAGAGTAAGTAAAGCATATTTAAGGAAGGGTGAAAGTGTCCCAGGGGAGAAACAGAGGAGTTCTACAGGTGCTGTCTGAAGAGGTGAGTCTTAAGGAGGCGCCGGAATGTGGTCAGGGACTGGGCGGTCCTGACATCTGTAGGTAGGTCATTCCACCACTGTTCGTATTAGTAAAAATGACATGTGGCTCGCCTCCATTACAAAATATGCACAGGGGTTCCTCCACTTAAAGAAACGGAAGAATGAAGCATCCATCAATACCACAGCTAAACTATTCTGACTCCTGCAACTGCTTCCAATCAGACACATTCCTGTTTCTCTAGATCAGGTGCTCATATTGGATGCTCAATGCTTCTGTAAGACAGTAAAACAATGGGGTCTATTCAGTTGAGCTAAGTGGTGGCGCTGCATAGATCACTAAAATAAGACACTGTGTAGCACCGATATGAAAACATAACGATAAGCCTCACACTCATGACTTGGCAGTCTCTCTGATGTATTTTTGTCCATTAACACCACTCCTCTGTATTTAGTGCCTCTGCAATTCGGTTATATTGCGGTCCTGGAGTTGGCTTCCCTTTTCAACAGTCTTTAAAATATAACTGCTAGAAATTAACTGTGCTTCTGAATATGAATTACCCCAGCAGGCTATCGTTGAACATTTTGCCACCTGTTAAAGTGAAGTAATTGAAAGTTTACTGGCTGTGTACGTATACAGACAAAAGGACGTGTTTGTAGCAGATAAGCTGAAAGCTGTTGAGCCAGTGGAAAGTGGAGCTAATCCAGTTGGTGTTGCACGTGATTTGAAAGCTGGTGAGTTGCAACATGATACTCACCTGTCAGAACATTACACGTGAATAAGAGCAAGCAGAACAAAAATGACACCCATTATTTTTCAAAGATGAACTGACTGTCTGTAGGTTACGTTTCTGTATGTAGCAACAAAAGTAAGTCGCTTATTTTTAAAATTTTCTTTTTACTTTTACTCATGACATTTTGTTTAGCAATACAGTAGTTACTACTGGTGCAGTAAGTAATTTCTGAATTTTACTGTTAGTCCTGCAGCATACAGGATTTGCTGATTTTCACTAAATCTGTAAAGCAGTATTATTTCTTTATTTCTTAGAAGACACCCTTATCCAGGGCGACTTACAATTGTTACAAGTTATCACATTATTTATACATACAATTACCCATTTATACAGTTGGGTTTTTACTGGAGCAATCTAGGTACAGTACCTTGCTCAAGGGTACAGCAGCAGTGTCCCCACCTGGGATTGAACCCACAACCCTCCGGTCAAGAGTCCAGAGCCCTAACCTCTACTCCACACTACATTGAACACATAACAGTTACATTATTCATCCGCGATGAGCGGCTGGTGGAAGCTAATTCCTGGAAGGGTGCTATTTTATTGAATTAAATGGTATTTAGATCAAGCGAATATAGCCCAGTATCTCCTGTAGCACTGGTATGGTGTGGAACAAATCGTGAATCCCCTTAGCGGACATCTTCAAGCTATGTAATAGCTCAGGAATAAAAACAGATTTAAAAATAAGATTGCCTTCCCAATAGGAGACCCACAGCAGAGCTGCTGTTACTTGCACTGTGTCCCCCTGGCTCCCCTTGATGCTGCTAAATAGAAACTCACAGACAGCTTTCGACAGCCTACAAATCCCTGTGCAATCGTGAGCCCACACAGCACTGCAAAGGAGCCCACAGGTGGAAGCTGATGGCTTCTGCAGGTGAGTCAGCAGCAAACAGGTGAACAGGTGTTACAGTCTGTCTGTGGGATACAGCACATTCTATAAAGGGACTATAGAGGAAGAGGGAGGGGCAGGGTGTGTAAAAAAATAGTACTGGTATTTGTAAGGAGAGCCCTGCAATGTAATGCTAAACAGTTTACTGTAGGCAACCTTCACTTTATGTTTTTTTACAGTTTACTACTCAATTCCTTATTAAAACAGTAATATTGTCTTGTTTATTGTCAATGAAACATTGAACACTGGGATTGGATTGGGAATAAGATCGGAGGTACATCTTCTGCCTTACTGGTAAACGGATGAGCTATCTGTCCTAAAGACTGACACCTTAACATCTTCTCAATATCCATCGTCACAAATCAAGCCCTAAAGAAACCGTGGCAGGCTGGACTACGTTGTAAATCACTTGTGTTTAGGACTCTACACAGTAAAGGCAGTTGCTACAGACAATGAACCACATTTCATTAAAAAACTCTATTCGTGCCCCTACTGTACTTACTCAAAAGTATAATTCAGCCGTGAGTGGATCAGCACAGCATTATCGGATATAGTGTTTCTGAAAGGCGAATCTGACACCCAGCTATCCCCAGTGTAGCACCTATTGTATGTTTAGAAGTGTTCAGTGGCTGCCTCTAATCAAGTTGACAGTGTATTTCTGGCTCACTCTTTGCAGGCCCTTGAGCGAAGCAAGTCGGGTCTATCATACAAGGAGTGCAATAGAAAGTCCACTCTCACCTTGATTAGAGGTAGCCACCGAACACTTAGAAACATGTTAGAAGTCATTACATTTAAATAAAACACCAGGTGAATACCCAATCTTAGCGCACTTCATCTGTTTTTATAGAATCTGCTGTGGTTTAAACGTTTACAATGCTTTCTCATTGACATTCTGAGCAGGAGATCTACTCTCTCAGTGAAATTGTGTAGTTGCCACTAGTAGGTTCCAATGGAGACATGGTTTACAATGTATAATATAAGTGTTGTAGCCATACATTAATGCAGGTCCAGTCTCACGTGCAGTTTTGAAAGAAGCACATGTTCTAGTAAAGACAAATTGATATCTAGTGTAACATTAGGGTTCAGAAAAGCTCTCTGTTTGCATGCCTTAGTTTCAGGCAGTCAGTACACCTGCAGAGTGAAATTCCACCCCTTCTTTTCTGTCATTAACCAATGAGCTGCTTCAACCAGATGCTTGTTTCGCTCCAAGCACTGACCCGATTCACCCAGTTCATTGTCCATCTGTCAATAAGTGTAGATGCTTCGGCAATCAAATACAGGTTTATAAATTGACATTATAAAATCAGACTGACACTGCCAAAAAGGGATTGTCTGCCCCACTCCAAAGGCTTACCCTGTCCATCCGTGAACAGCGATTTATATTGAAGAATCTCTTTTAATTACACATGCCATACACAAGGAACCATCTGAAAAAACCCTCCAGATTCTCTTGGCATCCATTGTACTTTTCTTTCCTTTATAAGCCAAAAAACATTTCTGTTGCTTTAATGCCTTTGCACATTCATGCTTGAGTATACAGGAGAAACCAAACCGGTAGTTGCCATGCTGATGTAGAACATAGAGAGAAGACAAGGGAGTAGACGGGACTTTTTTGTCACACAAGTTTGTTTTTCCCAAACATTATTTTATTTCCCCGGTGTTTGATCTCTGAGCAACATCTCCTGGCTGCACATCAAAGTGGAGATGAAAAGGCTTCGACACAGAAAGATCTCTGCAAAACTACTCTTCCTTATTTTCCCTCAATTCAAACCGTTTTGAAATATAAAGTCAGTAATACATTAACCCCCCCCCCCCAAGTAAGGGAGTCCAACATTGGGGTGCATTTACCCCATGGGCTTCTATTATAGAACGATTGCCAGCAGTCTGGCTATTATTAAGAACTTTACAGTATACACCTGTATCCTCCAGGCTTTTGCACTGACCTCATCAGAAGATCCATTTTCCACCCGGAACCTTCCAGCTCTCTGTATCGCCCCATCCGCATCGCTTGAAATCAGCTGAAAGAGGAAAAAAGACCTCCTTTTAGTTAAGATGGCATGCAGACTAATGAAGCAAATTAAAGAAACGTTTGCTGTATGATGTTAAATACCACAACTGCCTACAGTTTAAAGACCCAACTTCAGAAGGCTTCTGAGGTCTTAAACTAGGTACGATTTTCACCTTATAAATAAATTGAATTAAATGCATGCAGTTAAAAAGGGACAATAATTAAACTTCTACAGATTACTGTTGCAGCGCTGGTAGAGTTGTAACTCCCCATCCTATTTCAGCTGCAGTGTACCAATAGGATTACTTGCAGTTTTCCATAGTTTATCTCTCTGTACAATTTACTTGATCACAAACAAGACCTTGAATTTCCAGTTTGCTACTTTTCTTCCTCCCTCCTTGGAGCCTCCTTGCCACTGTAACAGGGCGGAGGCTGTGCGTGTCTTAACCGCAATGCAAAAAGGACGGGTTTGTTTGCATTCGTAGTTTTAGATCTTTTAACCTCCTCTCATCCCACAGACGGAACAGAATCCGCAACGGCAGTGTATCACGCAACACTGCCCCGTTACACCACTCTGTCACTGAACTAAACAGACATGCCCCCCACTGCTACATGCAGCAGCAGGAGGTCATGAAAGAATATCAGCTTCAAGTTTCAATGGAAACAAGAAAAAAATGACATACAAATCTTTCTTTTTAACATGATGACTTTTTAACAAGGTACTATATTACTAAATGAGGGATTCCATTGTATTTCTAATCATCTACTTTAATGTACTGCACTTGTATGACTAATACTTCCACAGTCATGTTTCCAAATGAATGGAGAGAGCTTTTTACTACATTTGGCCTCATGTTTCACTGCATTAACATCTGATACTACAATCACTAGTCTGGTTTACCTCACACATCAGGGCACCTACTCTCAAATGCCTTTAATTGTTTTCTGTGTGATTCCTGATGGCTGAGTCACAACACAGCAAAATGTGTTCAAAGCTGCAAAGGTTATGAGAGGGGAAAAAGATCTTTACTAAGCAGAAAATGAAAGCTAAGTGCCAGCCCACACACTATGGAAATGAAACCATCTGGCACGCTGTTACAACTGAAACACGACTCATGCTGTCCGCAGATAAAGTACGATACTTCAAGGAAGAAGAACTACTCTAAATGGCAGTGATGGCGAATCATGGACATATATGGATTTATAGGGATAAATATGAATTACTGATTTTCTTTAGTTGGGAAAAACCTTTGGGTTAAACTCAAATAATTTACAAACCCGAAGTCATCCGATTTGCATATTATTAGAAATGTCATTACTGCAGAGAAGCAAGGTGAATTAGGGATAGCAAGATTTTGGTGAATTGTCACCCGGCAATGTAGAAGAAGGGACTATTAACCATTTTGATTCCCCGAGTCATCAGTATACAGATAACGGTCACCTGCTCCCAATCCTTTTCAACATAATATGTATTCATCAGACAAACAATACAGGTTGCCTGGCAACACCTAACACAGGAGGCCAGTCTTTTATTCACAATTTAATTTCAGTGTAGTCAAACGATGCCAGGCAGCAATTACCCATAGTATCTAGCTTCTAATTACAGAACGCTGGCTTCAGAAAAGGAGAGACGGGTGAATGCTGCTGTGGGTTTTAATGGGTTGTCTATTCACTGAGCAGCCAAGGAAGTATGAATGGGCAAAGATGGAGCAAACATGAAGCTAAGTGTCTGGGGAGGCAAAATTGTTAACAGCAGATGGGAGCTGAGGCTTCAAGTAGCTGCTGGAAAGAGAGCAGAAGCATGCTGTGAATTAACCTCGCTGTATTAGCACTGCAGATTGCACTGGTGAAGTGCCGCTCCCTGTGTGTCCACCGCAGTCATCTACGTGACAGTTTTAAAGATGCGGTAGCACCCCGTCCTCAAAGGGAGAGTGACGTGGGAGGGTTTTAAGGCAGAAGGTGCATGTGTTTAGCAGCGACAAACATCTTGCTATTCCGACTCAAAACCACACAGCTGACACTCCTCTGCAATCGAGCCAGGCGTGTTTTGCATTGAAAAGACCTTAAAAAACTGCTTGTATGAAAGGTCCCATGTAAGGTTTCATATTGCACATTTGATGCTCCATTTCCATTTGTAACAATACTAGATTTTGAAGAAAGTTATACTATTCTTTATCAATGAAAGTGACTGGAATTCAGTTCTATTTGTTTCCTTTAGTAGCGTAATCAAACAGATCTGAATTGGGACTCTTAAGATAAGATCGCTGGCTGGCGGAATTAATGTCTGTCCAAAATCACTCTGATGGAGAAAGTGAACAAAATGACACAGTTCAGCGAATGACACAGATAACACACATCACGCTGCCAACTACCTATCAAACTGGACTCTGATCACCAATGGCTCCCTATACGAAATGTGCATAAGCTAGAACTACATACACAACAATAACCAGGGTTTTTATGACGGGCTTAGGCTTTACATTTATCATCTGGGAGTCCTTTATACTAAACCTTCAACGCCAGTCATAACCATATCACAAAGATTTCCCTATTAACAATCCCAATTTCACAGGAGTTAAACCACAGGATAATGACTGAAGAATTTACAATACTGATTCAATAAGAAAACATTAAACAGGTGATTTTTAGTGATGCTTCAAATCTAAGCAGTGCATCAATGTCTCCCGTATACCAGCAAATGGTGAATTCCTGAGAGAGATGCATACATCCCTTAGAAGGTTCAGCCCGAGATTACATGCTACAGACACAGTATGACGCGCACTACACACTTTTGCAAGGCATTTTGAAGCAGGTCTAAGCTGTTTCCACATTGCGCAAGTCCTGATTGCCCTGGGAATGTTGGAAGTTGTAAACCTGTTAGCTTAACTCCCTGACCCATTTGTCTAAGCTTTTGCGCCACGCTGTATAAACTGTACCATTATATTTTATAGGTTTTGTTTTGGCCGGCCGGGGTTGTAAAGTGAGAGAGAGAGAGAAAAAAAGAGAGAGTTTGCAAGAAAAAAGGAAAATGTTAAAGGAAATGCAGCCTGAAAAAGGTGTGATGCATACAATCACTTTAAATCTTCTAAAAGGGTTGGATAATATTTTATTAAAGACATGCAAAATGTAGTACACACTTTTGTATGAATGGGTTGGCCCAACTATCACTGGTTAATTTGTTGTGCAAATTGTTGGGTAGTCTGTATTAGTTACAGTATATATACAATGTTATTATGGAAATTCAATGCTATTGTACTGCTACAAGTCAAGCAGACAAAAGTTTTCATTGGAATTCGTTATCGATGTCTTAACTTGGGATTTCTTATGGATTTTGAGGTTAGTGTGGACTCTAGTAATATGTGATTATGTGTTAACATCTATTTAAATCATACCCCTTGAAAGAAGTTGAATGATTTCATGTGTTATGCAGACAGAATATCTGAGATATATTTTGCACTATATAAATGCTGCATCTCCCTGTGTGTGTGTGTGTGTGTGTGTGTGTGTGTGTGTGTGTGTGTGTGTGTGTGTGTGTGTGTGTGTGTGTGTGTGTGTGTGTGTGTGTGTGTGTGCGGCGTGCTGAACTTACTGAAGCTGAATCTTATGTCGAGTCAGTGTCATCTTCACTACACAGGGTAGCCCTACTCTACACCCAACTGACAATATTAAAGCAGGTGTTCCTAAGTTTGTGTATAAAAAAGTCAAGGCTTATTGCATTCTGTTGGTGCGATTTCCATTTGCCAGAGCTGAACAGACCTCCTCATAATCTAAGAAATGCCCTTCATTTTCAGAATTGATATTTAAAGAGGTTACATTGTTTTCTTCTAGCATTTACTAATTACCAGACAAGCCAGGAAGCCACTGTCTGCTATGATGTATGGCTTTTGACTGCCGTGCACCTGGTAATTGCATTTGTACTGAAATTGCACTGCTCCAGAATGCCCAATTCATCTGGTTTTATTGTCACATTTCCTGCCCTTTAGTGGCATCTCTCCAACCCTGCTCAGATAGGAATCGTGGGTAATGTTATTACAGCAGTCTGTAGACCAGCCAGTGCTGTGATTTTATTCACAACGCTTAGTGTTTGGGACCAAAATAACTAAGGAATCCAATTAGAACTCTCACAACAAGATCAACAGGAACAGAAAGGTAGGAATATGATGATTTATGGAGCCGTGAGGGTCCCATTTGAAAGAACTTTGCTGAGCTCTAATATACCAGTATTCTAGAACAGATAATTGAGACGCTAACATTGCAGGTAAATAAGTAAACTTACACACTATTAACAGTAACGTGTCATTCCCATCTGCCACTAACTATCTAATGCAAAGACTTTTCAGATGGCTGTTATAAGTTGATTATAAAGTCAGTTGGCAGTGCTATTGTGAAAAAAAAAAATTTGAATGATATCCTGTGAAAATTCTGCATTCTGCCATTTTTAATCTCAGTGATAGAGCGCTTTCTCAAGAAGAATGTCAATGTTATTTCAATTCAAGTCAGATTCTAGAACTGGAATTTTGCCCATTGTTTGGTGCCTTCACCTGGCAGGTTTCATTTCTACGCTGTGCCATGCTCCTGTGGTATGGTGAGGTGCTGTAAAGTTTAAGAGTGGTGTGGCAGTGCTGCGGCTTTAAATCAGAACATATGAAGCAAAGCAACTCGCTGGCGGGAACTTTCAGCAAGCAGCTTATAATACTAATCGTAAAACCAGCAACAGATCCCTTTACAGCCTGCTAAGGAAGGACACACACACACACACAAAAAAGCAAAACGTCAGCCAAATCACATTTTATATGAAGTATCTTTTACTGCATAGTTCATACGAAAAACTGCACTACAGGGTTGTGACATAAGCAGAATTGCACATCCCGTACACATTAACATATTTGTAATACGTATTTGTTTTGCCACAAGGGATTATTTTAGTAAAGTTGTGTATTTAAATTGGCTGTGTTTTCATGTTTGAAATTCCATAAGGCTAGTTTACTGATGATTAGATGGGAATAAGAACACAATTACTGGCTTCTTGCTGGTAAACCCAGATGGTTTGCAAAAAAAATAGAAACTAATCCTAGCAACTCTATTGATTTGACTGTAAATATTACTGTTACAACACTCTATTGACTGCAGGATCATATGAAGCCTGTTGAAAGCTGTCACATGAAGCATCAGATACCTGCCACGTCACCTCTTGAATAAACTGTGTAAAGTTTGTATAAAGAACAGCGTTGAAACTGCGCACACTTTTAAACTGCGGGAATGTAAACAAGACACTGAGTCACTGTGTAATGTCTGGATCTCAGTATATGTTTTCTGACAGGCTTTGAGTTAAATCTGCACTGTACTGTCCCAGGCATCTGCGCAATCATCGCAGACCAGAAATGCCTTTCGACCACACTTCAGTGGTGTTTATGATGACCCAATAAGGCATCATTTACAAATCCTTACCGCAGGGCTGTCCAAAGTTGACCCTTGCACTCCTGGTCTTTATTTTAACTGAACTAATGAACTTTGACCCGGAAGTAGTTAACTATGCCATTTTTACCTGTTAAACCTGGTGTGGAATGGCCTCCAGGACTTGCCTTACAGTTACACCTTATACAGAAAGAAAAATCTGAAAGGGCAGAAATACCCATTGATGTTATAAAACTAGAAAAAAACAATAACTCAGGAATGAGAGAGAGGTCTGATATCACCCTCCTGTCTGGGAAGCAACAACAATGAAAATACATGAAAGAAAAGTAATAAAACCAGCCCCCACAATCATCACAACTAGAAAACAGAGTACTCGTAAAAGGCCATCCAAATGTCACTTTGCGCTTCTTGTTCTTTTAAAGTATGCACGGGTCCTTGATTTCTCCGGGAATGGGATCCTGTAATTGAAACAATGGCCCCTGGCTTCACAGAGTTAATTAATCTAATTCCACTCCCGCAGCTTCTGATCTGAATCAGTACACTCAGTTCTATCAAAAAGAAACAAGAGACCGCATTTCCCAGCCTTATCCGAAAGACTTGATGGATTACAAAGCAATGGGTGACGGACCCATTATTACTTCCTTCAGTTCTCTGGTACCAAGAGTATTTCAAAAAAACCTGAGAGAGAGAGCGAGAGAGAGAGAGAGAGAGAGAGAGAGAGAGAGAGAGAGAGAGAGAGAGAGAGAGAGAGGAGTGCACTTTCAGCAACTGATCAAAAGGGGCAAGCAGCATGGTGGGGGTGGTCTTACATGTGTAGCAAGTAGTTCTGCTTGCCTCAGTACAGCTATTAGGTAGCATAGGTCAACAACAGTCCCACTGTTTGTGTTCAGATGCTCAGAAATGATGGGTTTCCTTTAGAAGAAAAACTATTGAAAAATAAAATGGAAGCATTACCTATAATTTTAGGATTGAGACAGAATTAAGTAAATAAATAAATAAATAAAGAAAGAAAATACATGAACATAATTTAGATCTTGTATTTAACATAATTTAATGAAATAACCTACAAAATGATATGGCAAGAGTCTACCAGAAGCTATAATAGTAGTACCGTATTTCATATTAGATTTCGAAATGTCAACTTTTTCAATATGTTGACGTAACATTAGTCAGCAGGTCTCATTCAACTTTATGTAGCAAAATTAGTTATTTCTATAGGGTGATGCAAACTTTTTGGCCATAGCTTTATATTCCAGCAGCTATGGTGTTGTTGCTTATAAAACCTACTGCAGCTGCTGCAAAGACAACAAAAGCTGTGATAATCTCCTCCTTAACATAACCCAGTTTTACTCAACAGCTCCTGTGCCATTAGCTTGACTTACTTGCACGTGACTGCAAGTGAAGGATAATCCTGATGATGCAGCTTGTCAGTGAATCCTGTGCTCTGTTGACGATTCCGGTTCTCTGTTTGGGAGTTTGTTGATGAAGCAAATTCATCAAACAAGTGCCACACGTGTCACGGCAGCTCAGGGCACAGGGTCAGAAACGACATCCAGAGTCGAATAAACTAAAGAAATGCAACCAGGTAAAGCCAGCTAATGTTTCATAATCCCCTTGACTTTAAATATTCTACCTGTCAGAGATGTAGTGGTATTTACAATGATGTACAGTGCCGTACAGCAAGCATCTGTGAAGAACCGCTTGAGAACAAAGACACCAACATCATCAGAGCTTCTTGTCTTGGGTCTCTGACTCGGGTTTCTTTATGAAGTAGAAACTACACAGGAGTAATGAACCCATTGAAAAACATGGGATTCAGCTTTAGATAGGACATGTTTGATGTACCATGAGAGACGATGCATTGTCTACTTGTGGACAGTGAATATCTCACTTGTGTCATGAAGAGTATGGGTTGTTGGTGTAACCCTGGCTACATTTCAATACAGGTAATCATTTAGGGGTCAATCCTTTTAAAATACAGATAGATCCCTCATTAAAAGGTGTCCTTTTGTACCACGGTACTAGTTAAGGTGGTGTGATCATGGCTTCCAGTATTTTACTGTAGATTTTCCTACAAATTGACAAAATATCATGCATGTGTTCAGGTAGAGCTGATACCAAAACATTTGATAAAAATAAAACGAATGCTACAGTATCTCACATATACAGCAGTGTGGAAATTAATAAAGAACACCTCAAGATTTGTCATTAATATCTTTTATATACCTACTTGCATGAACAGCTCTGGATGTGAGAATTTAAATTTTCCGTCAGTAATCAAGGATTTAGAAACAATAGACATTCAAATGTTAAACCACTTTGTGCTTTAATTAGGCATCTTAAACAAGTTCTATAAAGTTAGTAATTTTTATTATCAATAATCTAAAGCCAAATACATCGTTTTATTGAAGTTACAGTAACACTGAAATCAAATTTCAATTACAGAACAATGAAAAGTATTATAAAATGTAAAAGCATTGTGCGTTTTTATTGAAAATACGGCTGCAAGTGAACTTTTAAAAAGCTGACATTGTAAATGAACTGCATCACTCCTGCTCCCTCACAGTTTCATTGCTTCAAAGAAGATAACAGATCAACCTGCCAATGCTTACAATGCTTTCCAGACAGCCCTCTGTCATTAGCCATCTTAATAGAGAACCAACGCCAATGAGCGACAATGCGGGTCAGGCTGCAGCCATCAATTTCATGCCCCATTAAAACAGTGTAGTTCAGCAAAGGAGCTTTCTGATGTCTTGTAAATAAAGAAGAGGAAACCTTCTGGAGTCGTACAAGTGCCAAGGACTTTCTGCTTGGAATTGTGAGATTAACAGTGTTTCCGCTTTCTAAAATGGGATACAGCTGATATATATTCCATTACGTTTCAGAAAGAAACTGAGTGATTAAATCAAAGCAGATTAAAACTGCCCCAGGCAACTTCTGCCATAAAATCAAACAATGGCATTTCTTTGTTTCCTACCTAGGCGAGACCATGAAACACAAATCATCTGAAAAAGAGTTTAACATCGTACACCACAATCATGCACAGTAATACGTTGAGAGTGACAAGCCCTCTCCACATTCAGCGAGCACTATGCAAAACCAACCTTTAAATACAACGCTCGTGACATTAAAAATATTGATCACCCCTGCAACCTGCTTGGGTCGTCTGTCAATTTGATGAATACCAATAGCTGTTTTTGAGAACAGTGACCTTTTTATTGTTTACCTACATCGCTTCAGCCAGATTGGGCAGAGGTCATGTCATGTATTTTTTTATTTATCGTTTGAGCTTCTTATAGTCATTTTTATATAAGAGTCTGGGATTATTGCAGGCAGTGCCATTCATTCCAATGGGTTCCAATTGAAAAGATGTCATTCCTATGGTGCTCCTAGAGAAACATAATCAAATGCTGGTACTCGTATGGAATTCAAAGCTGAAGATTTACAGAGTCCACATTTAGCAGGTACCTCAATAACACAGTACAGCACCCTCAACGACCCACAGTGGTGGTCCTACAGTCTTGTCGGCTGCCGTCTGGTTTTGTAGTCGTGAATATTTTATTCCCACGGCTGCAATGAATATGAACCAGGTGGTTTTCTAACCACTCTAATAAATATCTTTGGAAAAATATTAATAACAAAAAAGAATGAAAGAGCCAGTGTTCTACCATTACAACAAGTTCTAAGAGCTTCTCTGGATCTTAGTAATCTTCCAGTCGATATATACCATAAGGTAGGGTTATCAAATGACTCCATGTACACTAGCACAGTTTGGGACAGTTCAGGCTTTTCGACTCTCATTGCAATGCATTCTGCTACTTGTTACCTGTCTCAGGTACTTTTCACAGCATAACTACACTTACCAGAATGCATTGTGATGTGGCTGAACTGTTTCAAACTAGTGTACATGGAGCCATATGTTAATCCTACCATAACGTAAAATAAAGGGAATAAAGAAAGTTATGTCATTAAATCAAGAATACACGTTACTAGAGCCATACCCAGAATGCCAAGGTTCCCCTAACAGTATTTAACCCTATACTGCCGTTTCAATATTTATATTGACCTTAATACTGCTTGTAGATCAAGAAAATCAATACCCAATGCATGCTAGAAAAGATCTTTAATAAACAGTGTACAATCCAGGAGCATCCGTTACACCAGGCTGGTGTGGTGGTTAACACTGGACAGAAAGCAGTAAACACTAAATTATTTATGTCTAGGGTGGTTAAGGTGGGAGATTAACGATCACATTATCTCCTGCATGGCTGTTGCCATGTACATGTGCATCTCAAATAAGACTCTTTTAAAATGATACAGAATTCAGAAAGCGCATGGGACAGCTTCACTTGACGAGTGACACAATCAGAAAACACAATCAGACGGTGTGAAATTAAACCGCTCCTGCTGTCATATTAACACCGCGCCTGGAAGCCTGCTACTTGTTTTTAATCAGCACTGTACATTGAGATCCTTTTTTTTTTTTATCTAAAGCAACCTTTTGTAATTAAAAGTATTGGCAGTGTGAGCCGCTGTGAATAGACCCCACCGTGCTAAGCCACTGTGAAGGCATAGTAATGTATGAAAATATGAAATGTCTTCAGAGTTGACACATGCAAGTCTCTCATGGCTGCCCCACACAATTATTGGTCCTAATATACAGAATGAAAACTAAGGGAAATATACACTATATTATTAATGCTATTATAGCGAGTTAAGTGACACTTTGTATGAATAACACATTGAAATAAAAATGCTTGAAGTGCTGCATTAATATAAATGCAGGTGCTCTCCTCCTGGCTTGCGCGGTGATCTTTGTGTAATGCAGTACTTGAGAAAAGTTATATTTCCTTTTCAAGGTAAGTGTTGCGTTTAGGAGTGTGCGATGAATAAATACTCCTGCAAAATGTTCTCTCTTCGATGCAAAACAGAAGAAAGGGACGAAAGCGAATCAAATTGAACTACAGGGAATTGGGGGTGTTGCCTTTCAATATATTTTACCACTCATATTTGATTTAAATACAACCTGCTTGTTAATACACTCCGCATCAGTATTTTCCAGTAAAGTGTGTCCAAGATGAACATACTTATTTCAATAGGTAAATCCTGTAACTGGTATGCGAAACCTTTTCTTAAAATATTGATGTAAATTTCAAAACACATCACAACGAGAAAGCAGCGAGAGCATGAAGTGATTAGGTCCAAGGAAGCAAAGTGTTGTCTTTATAAAATATCTGCATATTCCAAGTATAAAACACAAGCGATCTTCAAAAGAAAAAAAGGTGGACCACTGATCAGCTAATGGTAGCAGGCGGTAAGTCCCACTCCTTTAATGCCTTTTCACTGAAAATAGTATAACCTCTCTGTCTGGCACAGTAATATGGTATGGTTGTAGCTCAGATGAATGAAAAAGTGGATGACCTAGGTAAAGCCCAGTTGGCAGGTCAAGTTTAGTAACTGAGAGACAAACCACATGATGCTACTGCAGAGATGTGAACGGATTGATGACAGGTGATGCAACGCTATAACATATAACTGCATAATATGCGGTAATAGCTCTAACACCGTCGAAAGCTAAATCTCAGAGCATTAAGCGTCCTTTGTGCTTTTTTTAAATATCTCTAGTACGGTAAAATGGCATTAAGCACAACAACGCTGCACTACAATAATCATTTCAGTTTGAGATTTACTTCCTAATTTGCTTTGTGAATGTTATGCCTTCTGGCAAGAATATTTAATATGCTACTTCTTATTTTTTTTAAAGTTGCGATGCCTAATGTTTTTACAATTGTCATAAAAAATGTAATTGCCCCCACCATAATGTACTGTGTATGTGTAATAGGCTAATTTGAGTAATAAGAGGCTGATGTACAATCATTTTGACACTGGTTTCGTTTTTAAAGCTCAATCTTGCTGTAAAGGTACAGTCTAGTTTTAAACTTAAATTATCACAGCTCTCTGTAGCATACGCTACCATGGACTCCCAAAATTAATTACCTAAAAAAAAACAACTTAGGCTAGCAAGTAAAATGTGATGGAATTATGAATATAATAAGTCATGTCACCATTAGAATGAGTAGCAACTTCTGCAGAATTATACATCTTTGTGAAATTTCTTACTGACTACTTTGAGTTAACAGCATTGGGTTTATTATATTTAAAGCAACTTCAGGCAAGAACAGCTACCATGTCTGAATATGACGGGTTGTACTTTGTAGAAACATAAATTAAAATGCATTATGTGTGTTGCATGGCTACCTCTTGTCATTCTAAGAGTGCTGTCTCTAGGGTTATTTTTACCACAGTAAATGTGCACAGTATTTCTGTATATATATATTTGTAGTGATTGTGGAAGGGTTGTAGCACAGGTGTACCGGGAGAAACATCCCCATTTAAATTTAAATTAAAAAAAATCACGTACAGACAGAAACATGCCCATCCTGTTTGGAACAAACCACAGTGACCAGTTGCATGTTTAACTTCAAGCAATTTGACTGACTGTTAATCTCTTGCCCCCCTTCAAAGCTATCAGCGAAAATATGAAAATGATTCATGACTCAGATACCAAAGTTTATTAAGCATCATAAATCCATTACAAAGTTGTCAAAAGGAAAAATGATTACACATACCCACTACCATAACAAGCCAATTGGCATGAAATTGTTCTTCTGCATGCCCAGTGTTAGTTGACTCCAATAGGCATTAAATCAGTTACTGCTGCATTTAAAGAGGCCATATCAATTCTCTGTGGCAGAATTTATATTCTCTATTGAAGGCCCAGTTCAGTGCGGTTGTTCCTAGTTAAAACGCTTCTTTTAAATATATGCTTCAAAATACCAGGAATATGAATTGATGGAAATCCATGTTTATGGTCAAAGCTAATTTCTTCATACAAAGAACCAGAGCAGCCTTGAACAGAAGGTAAAAGCTAGTTATTGTGCAAGGCACTGTAGTGGATCGCTAATGGCATAGAGGGATATTTCCATTCACTTGAAAATTACAAATCACGTATAGGAAATCAAGTGATCGCTGCTAAGGATCTGTCAAAACTCCGGCACATTTTATCTTGTTTATAAATGTCATTCTGTGCATAAACCGTATCGGCATAGTTCTGAAATTAATACTTTGTTTTGGGGATTTATCACAAGTCAATATGTCGCGTGTCGTGTGTCTCTTATTATAAAAAAAAACAAACATAATTTCACACAGCTTTGTTTCCCGGTCCTCTTGCCCAAACTGAACAGGACGACATCTCTTATTTTATAAGACACCCGACACACAATGTATAAACCAATATACAGGCAGTTTTTCTAAAACATAATGAAACTTCTAGCAAAACCTAGATTTATTTTTTTTTAAAAGCAGAGACAAGCATAGTGCAGTTAATGTTAAAAAAACCTAAACATAAAGTGCTGAGCATACAAAATTCCCGTCCCATCCTGCAGAGAAACAGAAATCTGATGCAGCATGACATCCATTGTGGTGACCATCATTTCCAATAATAATTCAAATGCACAACCAAATGGTGCTGAAGTGCTGATATGAAGTACACTATGCGATGTACAGCGACTGTGGAAATGCAAACTAAAAACCTGTTTACTGTACAGAATGTCACAAGTGAGTGAACCAAGGTATTCCAATGACAATAGCAGAAGACTACAGAGTGCCACACACAGGCTGGCTGGCTGGTTCACATTCCCGCTCCGTAGGATATCCTTCAGGTCCTCAATACCCATTCATAAATGTTGGGGTCTTGTGTTACACCCTTCTGCAGAGGATCTTTGGTAATTTCCAAAGAAAGAAAGAGAGAGAGAGAGCTAGCAAACCTCGGACAGACCCCTTGGGATTTCAAACAGCAGACCACTTCTTACCAGCACACTGTTGTGAGCTGATCTGAGCAAGCCATGTGCATTTTAATGACTTTAATCATTCTAGGAAGCTATCCAGTTTGAGGCTGTCAATCGGAGAAGTACTTAGCATTCCAGCCACGCAAACGTGTCAACAAGGAATTACAAAGCGTTTTCAGGTACTGGAACTGAATTAACTCTTTGGTTTCCCTTACATCTCTTATCTTACCTTTCTTACCTTTCAAATGCAAAGGTACTTAAAAAAAGCAATGCCTTGGGAAAGAACTTACTTTACAAGTTTTTCTATCTTACTTCTCAATGTTATTTCTCATCTCTATGGAGTAATACTACAAGATGCAAACAGCTAGTTTCGCAGACCACTGAGTCACAAACTACTTACAGCTTGCCTTATTAAAAAGATAGCGCTTATTGCATGGGCCCTACATGTGTTGATCGCAAATGAACGATATCAGGATTGTTCTTTTTTTAGATGCATGTCTTTTTTATTAACAACCACCCTCCAGCAGTGGGAAAATGAGACCAGCTAAATGGACCTGCTCATGTTGCAAGATGCTAGTCGGCATCGAAGCTTCATGAGGAACCCCCGAGACCCTGAACTCTAATGGTCTGTTGAAATACACACTAGACTCGCACATCGACGGATGCCATGTGCTGGAGACACAGCGGAACCTTACAGCCAATCTGTTTAAGTTCCCTCGTTTATAAAACGTGTCGCTAGATTGTATATTGGTTTCTGAGGGTGGGGAATACACCATCCATCTTCTTCACTGATATATACTTAACCGGGAATCAAGTTGTATTTCAACGACTGCAGACATGAGACCTGCAAAGGATGGGAGCTAAACAGGAATATCTTAAAGATGCAGCCATCAGGGATATTCCTGTTCTATTTGCACACACTCAAGGAAGTCTCCAATATTGCACAGCCACCCTCCCCCTCCCTGTAACTCAACAGTGATGGATGTGTGCAATCATATCAAAGGGGTCTCGGGTGTGATGGTGTGTCGCATGTGGGAGTCAACAACATTAGACTATGATTCATTACCTGAGATTGCATTGGAGTATAAAGGGGAAGCAGTGGTACTGGTGACTGTGATTCAATATGTGCAATGATGGTGTGCGGCTAGTTTAAATAAAAGCACAATTTCCACTGTTTGCTATATAGATATATTTTTGTATATTTACAGTACGTGGCTTTGAGTCAGATAGCTTTTTTTATGGTCACTGTATATTTAGACTATGACTTTCTATGACTCTACGGTGTCTTTTTAAGAATAGTTTGTTAATGTTACTTAAGCAAAACCTGGTGACATTTCAGTTACCTAGGTATACCTTTATAATTCGGCTTTTAAAGTAACGGTTTTACAGCAGCAGCAATACCTGCATCTCTGGGAGGCTTGTACTACTTCCAATTACCTGTCGAAAATAACAAGCGCTGTAATATCATGTTGTGCAAACAGTCTCCCACATCAATTATTGATTGTATTAGCTTCCCTTATCAGAGCAGCCCATTACAGGCTGTAGGGGGATTATCATAGGAATAAAGCAGAGGATATGAAAGAGGAAAGATAAACAAAGCTCGTGCAACAGATAGCCAATAAAGAGCCTTGACTGGGTCCACAGCATTATCTATTACAGACAAATCATTTTGGTTGTTTATATAGCCACTCCCTGTCCTGTCCTTTTCCACTTTCACGTCAGTGTGCGTTTTTCAGTGTCTATGGTCACTGATAACAAGCACTGCCACAATTTATCATCTTTTCAGCGAAGGCTCAGGTATTGGGAACCAATGGCGATAGTATTGTTAATTTAGGACACTACGCTAATACCCAGGGATATCTGGGTTTTAAAAGCATGTTCAACCATTTAATAAACATATCAGCTAGACCACTCTGGTCCTCTTTCATGATGATATGCATTCATCTGCTATTGTTATACAAGTGTTGAGAGCTCAAGCATTGAATAAGTTTTTCATATTCTGACGTGGATATAATTGAAAATGCAAATTTGGTCAGGAGCTTGTGTATGAATACAGACACAAGCAGTTACCCTATTAGTCTTAGCCTGTGAAGTTATGGCTGCCAGTACAAACTGACTTACACTCTATGGTGTTGCAGTGGGGAGTCTCGAGTCAGAAATGGTATTTAAAGAGGTCGCTGTGTAGGAATTTGCAACGGTGTACTATGCTCCTGCAAGAATATTGATTTGATTTTTCTGTAATGCTTACAAATGTGCCTCCTATCCAATCTCCCATGTGTGATCTGCACTGACAATGTGCATGTACAGTATAGGAGGATGTTCCCATAGTTATTCAGTCAGTGAACTCTAATCTGTCCTAAATGACTGGCAGATGTGGCTATTCTATTGTGATGTAACGTACACAATGACTACAGTTAATTGATCACATCTGACATCTGATATGGTGGAGTGTTCCCTAATAAGAACCCCTGGGGCTCCAAAACGTGATCAATATTAAGATAAAAAAAGAACCTGTCAAAATGACTAGTTAAGGCTGGTATGTGAATGTCAGCATCCGTATTAAAGACATTAAACTGCAGAAACATCACAATTACATACGATCTGTTCCATTCCCATCAGAAGGAACCACTTCTAGTTTAATAAAAGTTAAAAGAATTCCGAAACAGTGCAGGCACATACAGAGAGTCCTCATAATCACGTAATAAATGCACAGTAAGTGAAAGATTATAGTCAAATACAAGTGATGAGATAATGCTTTTGGACTGATTTAAGAAAGTGAATTAGTGCAAACATTCATACATAATCAGAAGTTTATCAGATTACAACCAAATGCAACCTGAACCGACGAAGCTAGGGGTGTATGATAAAAGATTAGTGATGATTGGATTAAATTCAAGGCAGTTCTGTTTACCAGATACAGTGTGACGGACTCACAGACAGGGGTCTTGTCTGTACGTTTCTCTTTATTCTTCTTCTTCTTCTTCTTCTTCTTCTTCTTCTTCTTCTTCTTATTATTATTAAATTGAACCTCTTCTTCTCCTAAACAAAAGGCACAAGGTTGTTTTTCTGAAGCCACTACAAATAAATGGAAGCAGATGCCAATGACACAAAAGGAGCCCTAATGATAGCTCTGAGAATAAAGAAAAGGAGAATCTGGGCCAAGAGGCACTCCATAGCAGTCTCTTAAGAGACTAAACAACAAGCGCACTGTCCCAAACTGAACCAGGGCTCATTCATCCAATGGCTCTGTTAAGATTTGTGACTGCTCTTAAAACAGCTATATTGACTCTATGTACATACTATCAGTGTATCCAGTCAAATCTGTATTAATCGACCACCTATATACAAGTAATTGTCACCTTCATTCTCTTTAATGAAGCAGGCGAGTGGTGTTTCCTGGGAGTGAACTGACCGCTTAGCTCATGACTGACCCTCGATAGAATCTTGGAATGTTTTATTTGAATATTAATTCTGACCGACACATTCCATAAACAACAAACAAGATGCAGTAAAATGAAGGACAAAAAAAAAAACTTTTTATACCATGTACCTAGTGAATGATACTCTGGGCCCCCCCGGCTCCATAGCCCCTGATTTAAAGGGCTGTATGATCTGCTGCAGGTGATGGAAAAACATCTCAAAATAAAAACATATCCCAGCTGAAAGCATGTTGTCACCAGCAACCGGAAAGATAATCAGATGTTTTAGTTATTTCTTTCTTCTGTCAGTCCTTGTTTGTCGGCTCTTTTTCTTGCTATGTTGTAAGATGTTTATATCTGAATACATACCTACATCTAAGCTGTCATGTACATCTTCCCTTCACTATGTAACGTGCAGTTTTGAAACAAAAACATGCTGAACGTGTGTTTTCATTTGATAGATATCTCTGGTGCCACACTAGGTTAAATGAAGCTCGCTCTCAGTTTGCATGCCTTATTTTCAGGTTTCTCTTCCTAGGTCTACGCCTCAGCAGGGTGTAGTCCTAATTCTTCAGCTACCGAAACGCCACTAAAATATAGCTTTTCTTAAACAAGAATTATTATCTGAATTCACATTTTATTTGTAGACTAAACTTCCAGTAACACGTGTAAAGGGTGCTGCATTTATCTAATTTCTATACACAGTGGTAGTACTGTTGCTGTCATCTTTTTAGCCCTCTTAAAGAAGCAGTTTGTAATAGAAGTAGTTCTCAAGGCTCTATTCCTTCAAGAGGACTATTAACTGAATCAGACAGTTGTGCTGGAGATGTGAGTCATGTGACTTAGCTTGCCTATTATGCGAGTTCCGACTACACCACTGCTGCCTATAGAAAACAGTACTGGAACGGTGATCTGGTGTGTTCCAGCACGTTCCGGCGCATTCCGGCTCAACTACACCACAGTGCCTTATGGGTAAAACACGGCCTCTGGCTGAAAAGTACTGTATGCCGTACGTTTGGTAAATGATAGGAAAGAAGACGTTGAATGGGTGGGAACAATTTGAAATGGTATCAACAGTATGAACCAAATACACATTGGAAATCCATTGCAAAAAATGGGCATAGATATATGTATTAGATTAGTTTACAGGTATACAGTGAAAAAAGAGTTAAAGTGAAATTAGTAACCACAGGACAGCTGTCCCTCAAGAAATCCCAATTAGCAGAATGGCACTCTTTGTATTTGATATGGAAAACAAATATGGAACTATTTAAATATATATGCTGGCACACTACAAGGCTCTGTATTATATTCCATCCTCACTACATCACTTTGACGAAGCTGTCAGTGTGGTACCCCAAGGCTATATATCACACGGTTGGAGTCTGTAAATCTTCAATTATCTTTCTGTATACCGTCACATCATGATTGGCTTTCCAAAAACATCTATTGATAATAGAAAAGATTGCCGGAATACAGAGCCTTGCTGGGAAAATTCCAAGCCTGTCTTTCACGGCTGATTTAGAAAAATAAGTGAAATGATTTTGCAGATCTAAGCGTAGCCTCTATCTGACATTACTCCACATCACATCATAGCCCTTAGAAAAGTTTACCATTGCAAAAGCATAGCAAAGTGTAATAAAGGATGGTGAAGCGTAGGTAAGCATTGTAAAGCCTAGAGAGGTGTTGTAAAACATGGCAAACAATGGTAAACTATGGTAAATGCATAGTATAACCATGGCAAAAGCATGGTAAAACTGCAAAATTACTGTTCAAATTTACAGTTGTAAACTTTTATAAGGCAGGACGGAATGGCGTTGTCTAGCACCTTTCCTGAATTTATTAGCAGACACATAAAATGGCACGAGACACTTTGTTGATTATTTACAGCAGCGATGATTTACTATTCTGGTCAGAAAATTAAAAAAAAAACTGCAATGTCATTTCAGCATTTGAGAAAAGCATAGCCCCTGACAGTCGGTGTAATCATAATGCCATGCAAATCTCAGAAGAGCTCAAACACATTCCATTTACAAACAGACACATTCAAAATAGAGGCGTTTGAGATTGAAGATTCAACAATATTTTAAACACCCGGGTTAAGAGCAAATCAAAATAAGCCTGCTGAATTTATTGTTGAAATGGAAAAGATCATTAAAAGTCTAGTTTCCAATACCTCAAAAACTTAAAAAGGAATGTCACCACTGAGTTTGCGGTTTTCAACATGCAGCTATTGTAAACTCTGACATACTGTACAGTGTGTTAAGTTGGTGTAGTCTAGTCTATAACCCCGTGTGACACGGTATCACGTTACGTGTGTGAGTAACCGCTGATATGTAAGACAGAGAGACATGGGAGTTGGAGTTAAAACGCCACTCAGGCGCGCACGATTTATTGACACACAAAAGTAAACAAAACGGGTCATGTGACGCTACCAGCGTGGTAACGCACAGAGGACCCATACAGAAGACTGTACTAAAGGCAAAATAAAACACAGTACAAAAACTACAAATAAAAGGTGCCACACAAGGCAAGCGCTAGCCTTATTGAACGAGGCATCCCGCTCCAGGAACCTGCTACACTACGTAACCCTCGCTATACATTACTTGGGATCAGTATCCCCTAAACTAACCTACTTATGAGCCCGTATTCATACGACGACTCCTGCTGCTTCATACGGCCTTGGCTGGGCATTGGCTTCACAAGTACCGTGTTGCAGTTTCAGGGTTGCGTAGCTGTCGTTCCTGCAGAGCACACGCTCTCCTTCTGAGTGTACGCAGCGCCCCTGCGTGTACCATGGCATTGCAGTCACCCAGAATGATCCCCACGGGATGTTTTTATGCTGACAGACACTCAGTCGAGTCCTGCCCACCTGCTGATTGAGGACCGGCACAGCCAATCACTCGCTGCCCTTCCTCTCAACCAAACCTAGCAGGCAGCAAGTCTCAATCGAGCGCTCGTCTATAAACAATCATTTAATCAAACATAACAACTCCATAAAGCACACAAAACAAACCCGTTTCCACATATAATTTACACCAACACTAATTTCCCCTTGTGCAGGGCATTCACCCTGCTACACCCTGTCACTGGGGATATGTAGAATGTCCTTTTAAAATTCCCATTATTGATCTCTTTAATATAAAAAAAATGCTTTGCAAGGACCTAAATAATACCGAAACCAAGCTCAATTCCACAGCTAAAACTAAAACAAACATGATTACATTTTTATTTCAGTCTGGTCTGGGTAGATCAGGATGCAAGATAAGGCGTCTACGCCAGCCGTGAAGCCTGTGTGAGGTTTTATATCATTTCCAGTACTGCAGCATGACTGGACTGAGTTATTTGACTCGCAATGCTTTCATCCAGGGATTTCCTACAGCCTGAGAGCCAGCCAAGTCTATTTCAATGAAAAACACAAATTGTTCCTTAAAGACGGGGGCGTACCGTTGATGCTATCTGCAGACAACCGGGCCTCGATAAAGGGGTACTTTTTATTAAATGCATTTCCTTAATATTTAATCTCTTCCCTGTTAAATATCCTACAATGTCAGGCCACCTGAGTGACCCGCATTTTGTGGGTCAGACCAGCAAATTGACATTAAAACCTGCAAACCCGTGACAGTCATTGAACAGCCTGCAATATAAAACTTAGATGTAAGACCACTTCATTGATGGGTTCTTAGTTCAAGTAAATTAACCAATGTGGTTTTTCTTTTCCTTTTATTGCTTCTAAATGTAATTAACAATTTAGGACAGCTTAATCATTGTCCAAAATTCTCGAGGAAAGGGGGCAAACCCCGGACTAGCATTTGATGAAACGTGGGACGTATGAAAGTGTGTTTTGTCTGATTCTCTGTCATGGTTTCTGCTTAGATCCCGATTTGCCATATATTCTGGGCTGTCTGATCTCTGCTGCTTTCAAGAACAGGTTTTTTTCTACCCTTGACCCAGCCTCCTGGGTGCTGTTAACAAAAATACAGCTCCCTAACTAGAAACTCAGAAGTGAATACAGTGTATCGGAGAAAAAAAGCAACAAACAGCCGGTTGTTTAGGTAATCACTAATGATCATACAAAGCAACCCTGTATGTCTTAAGATGGGCCTCTGATCAACAGTCATTGCATTGGTAGCAGAAAAAAAAGCAAGTAGCACACTGCCAGGCACAGGTGTGCATTAAAATACATAATTACTTTATTAGGTTCATGTAGCCAAAATTAGTTTGTACTGTTTCCCCAAAAAAATGTTCTATAATGGAGCGGTGCATTCTGGCTCCACCACACGATAAACAAAATGGCGGGCCAGCCACAGCATCACAGATTTTTCTATATGAATATTTTTAAGTATATAAAACAGATATTCACTACAGCGTTCACCATTCAGGGCCCCTTGGGTTGAAAAAGTAACCTCCAGTTTACTATAAAGCCCCTCGGCCTGCATCATTGCCCACTGTCACTTTTTCAACCCTCGGGGCAACAGTTTTCCACTATAACCCTCAGCTGCAGTCAGTGTTCAGTTGTTTTGAAATATTAATGATGGAAAGTCCTCAGGTAACACATATGGGCGCATCTTGTACATCTGTGACCCACTGCGGTAGTCCAAGTTGAATACGATTTGTCACATGCAAAATACTAAATAATAACGGTGATCAAGGCACTCACTGCAGAACAGGCTGTGATGGTTCCTTTTGTGTCTTTCTTACACAATGAACAATAACCGCTGCAATCTAAGCGACTGAGTTATTTAGCAGATGCGTGCCCAGTTGTTATTATGGTGTTTGAGGGTTCTGTTACTCCTGCTATTGTTCTCTTCTAGTCACCCGAAGCAAGGTGTGACAGGCAACTGCCGTGTGGGTGCGTGCATTCGCTGCTGAGTGACAGGCAGTAGATCAAGACGGAGGTTGAACTTGATACGCCCTCCAGGCACGCAGACAAAACATACAGTAACCCCACCTGATGCTACCAGCAATGGTAGCTCACGTGGGACATACGGCCCGGTGTACAAAAGGCAAAATAAAACACTACAAAAACTATAAAACAAAAAGGTGCAGTGAAACAGGCGTGCGCTTCTCCTAATGCATGGAAGGTCCCGTGAATTCACCTCGCTCTCTAGACCTTGGTGGGATCTTCAATCCCTGAACTGATCTGTTCAATACTAAACAAACCCGGACTCCAGCTACTCGCCCGGCCGTCGGCGGTTTTGGTTTCCTTATGTTCTGATCCCAGGTCACTCTCATGGCGATCAGAGGATTACAGCAAGGTCTTTAGGTCTCTTTGTCCGGGTAGCGTGGACGATGTTCAGCCCGTTGGCTTTGGCTTTGTAGCAGCCCTGAGCTGAATAAACAGAACCTTTTTATACCCGACGCCCCGCTGGAACACACCTACCTGCTGATTAGATTCAACACCTGGCAATCACACACAACAGGCAGGCTCTCCCAGGAGCGTCAGGTACTTCATTAATTATTTACACACAATTACATATTCAAAACCCACTCTTGGTTGTATTAAACTTAGTCAGTCATTTTTCACTTAAAAGGTTTTTAAATCATACTTAAGGGTCATATTTAAGACTCAAAGGTGCTGTTAATTAACATTACATTTCTGAATATCCAAATATAGCTACTGTATTTATTTTTGGTGCTGGGATACAAAAAATGGGAATATTCGTGTTCTGTCTGTGTGAAGTGCCCGTTTTTCACTGGGGATTCCGAAGGGAGCGTTGCATTGGCTCTGGCGTTCCTGTGGGTTAGGGAGGCAAAACCAGCAGGGACTGTTTCTCCTCATTGCTCTACAGCGAACCCTGCTGGCCAGGCACCCACTGAGCTCAGAGTGGACACCTGCAGGGCTGGCCTTTGTCCTCCAGAGGTCAGTAGTTGACATCCCCTCTTGAGCTCCAGGGTGTACAAGAGGAAGCTGGCTCGGTTGTGGGATCGGAGGACACCCACTGAACCTACAGTTCTCTTGAGCTGTGAGGGGCATTGCTGCGGTGAAGGGGAAAAAAAGTTTGGACATTTCAAATTGGGGAAATAAATAAATTAATTAAATTAAATAATAATCTGAATATTCAAAACAAAACACTGCTTTAGGGTGCAAAAACTATCATGTTCGCTGTGTGATTTTCTCAATTGAGAAACACACATTCTACTGTGCAGAAGCATGTTCTCCACTTTGTTTAGAAGTTCATTTTATGAGGTACCAGATATATTTTAATCTTGCAAGCTTTATTTACTGTAATATGGGACTAATTATATAACCGGTACCATGCTATATGATTATATGATAAGAATAATCACATATTCGGTTTTGTTTTTTCAGACAGAATTAGGCCTGAGGATGTGAAAGAGTCCTTGAGGACCTTAAGCCTCAGCTCCTAAATGACTTTTAAATGATCAAAACCATCCGGATTGGATTTATACAGAGACACTGCAGCAATACGTGGTGAGCAAGCAGCAGTCTTGTGTAATGCTGCGCTTTGCTTCCCAGTATCTGTGCTAAAAAAAGAAAGCATGCAGCAGTGACAATGATACACATTTCAATCTGAATAGCATAAACCTACAGAGTGCATCCCTTTCAAATCCGAATAGCAGAGCTCCATTCATATTCATCTCTCTGTGAGAGGAGCGTTGGTTTAATCTATCTTCTGTGTGTGCTGCCAATTATATATGAATCGATCGATCGGTCGATCAATCAGTAATACAGGAAATGAAACCAATCCGAAGGTGTGTATATGAAACCCATCACACTTTTGTGGGTAGATATATGAAAGAAGTGAAGATAGATGCAGTGTTGGGTTTCAGTTTAGCACACGCTTTGATTTCAGCATTAGCATTCCAACTCAATGAAAGGTGCTTCCCAAAGCCCGACAAATATGTTTAGAGAGGTATATGGAGAGAACGTGATCAAAACTGAATACATGCGAGTCGGACTGCAGGAAACCTAATTCAATCAATATTAATGCCAAAGGTTTCGAAAGTACCGTGCAAACAGGGCCTCTGTACCCTCCCCCACCCGGCGTAATGAATTTGAACCCAACCCAATTGCAGTCGTAGGATCTGTCAGATATACAGAATACCAAGCACTTTGCTCTGGAGCAATTACCACCCAGTCCCTGAGCAACTTCTTCATGGTGCCATTAAGATATTATATGACAAAGTCAATAATGTGTGCACTAAAACAAATTGCTATGAAATGGGACAATCTATTTTGACATCAGTTTGATGAAGAATATCTATAACACGTTATTAAACGGTTTAAGTAAACGCTGGCGGTGAATACAGCAGGGCCATTTAACAATATTTGTACCGCTGTACCATTTAAAATGAACACTGTAGCTGTAATAAAATGGTATTACACAGGACAGATGCCACGGACAAACAAATACTGCGAGAGGTGTTGAATAAATGGACTACAGTAGCATTGAAACTAGTAAGGAAACGATGCTGTCAACATACATCGTAAGGTTGTGGCTAGCAGGAAAGAATGAAGGATGACGGAGCCAAATGGCTTGCCCAAACTGCAGTTCACACGGTAACCAAATCCCTCTTAACTTTTCTAAGTGCTGTACTGTTGCAGCTTCTGTAATGCCTTTATCGTAACTTTTCCTTTCATCCCACCCCTCTGCTAGGCTAATAATGGCCTTCAGCTACCGTCTTTAGGTGCTGCGGTTATAATTATCCACAGATCAGTATAGCACTCACATGATCTAGTGCTGCGTTATATATGCCCACAGGTAATGCAGCGTGAATGTCACAGAAAGAAATGGCCTGAGCCAGATAACTTTCTTCCTTCCCCTAAGCCAGGCAATCATCAGTGAGCATGCAATAGGCACTGACACAATGTGGTTAAGGGGGTGCTCACGGCTGCTCTGCCCCTCAAAGGGAAGGGTTCTCTGTGTGATGAACAGCAAGGAGACCAATCGGAACCCGTTTCAGGGATAATTGACTACAAACGTTACTGAAGTGTGCCTCGGAGAACTCACGACTTTTTTCTTTTGAAGGCACAGCTGACACAGGGTCAAAATGGTTACATGATAATAGAAATGTCCATTTATTTTTTTCTTTGCAGGCAATTTTATGGAGCATTCATAAGCCGGCTTTGCCCTAACGTTGTTCCTTTCTATGTGGAGGACTTTTTGTTACATCTGTTTGGTTTGGCATTGGTGTATAATGAACCAAAGCTACAACAAATATTGCCTTTTAACCATCACAATGAAGTAGGCTTCTCACTGACATAGGGCAAAAACACAGTTGGGTCTGTTTTATTCTAAACAACAGGCCCTTTTAACTATTACTCAGGGTGGTTAATTCAACCCCAATATTAACATTAAAAATACATCAGGAAAAATCGCAGTATAACACCTTCGTAGAAAATTGTGCAATGTTTGGGCTGTTCTGTTTTAGGGAAGGATAAGAGATCCCAGCCTTTCAGGTGAACTTGTAGTTTGTCTTATCCAGAAGTGTCATTTTAAACCTTCCAGTAATGCGTTTTACATTGCTGTGATGGGCCTGTTCCTCTTTCACCCATGAAAACAACGAGTATAAATAATTCTAGCTGCAGCGTGCTCTCCTGAAACAAGGTCCCCACATTTCACCAATTTTCTGAAGGCCTTCTGTGTTCCTGCCTTTCGAAATGATATGCCTTAGGGCACCGGGCATCACAGCTGTTCTTTTGTCTGTATTGATTTTCTTTCGTTTTAGATTTTCTGCATTTTATTTGGAGTTCCTAGCATTTCTGTGACAGCAGATTGGGCAATGTGTGTTCGATCAGGAGTCAAACAGAGGATCCCATCATTATGAACATTGGGAAAAGGAACGACCCCCATCCCGGCACTTTTGATAAGTATCCACAGATGGTTTTTACCTAGGAATGGCAGTGGCTTAAATACTGAATTATACATTGACGATCTGGTTACATCAGCCCTAAAATTCCTAAAATCATATCCAATCACTCATATATGGGCAATACAGTACTTTCACTACATACAAAAAACAGTTAGCCATTCTTTTTATACATCAGTGAACACAGCAGAGGTTTGCAGGCATGCCGAGAGCAGCAGGAGATGTTCTAACTGTGCATACTGTATTTACTAGAACTGCACGCATACCATTGTTGCACGCATTGTAGTAAAAACACCCTGCTTAGTCTCTCTATTGGCATTCATATTTAATACAAAGTGTTGCTTATGATATTGTAGTCCAGCTGGTTGCTGTGACAGGGATTGCTGCACTATACACTGTGTTTTATCCCACGAGTATCCATAGGATTCAAAAGCAGCTCTGGCATGAGAGAGTTATGGAGTTATGGGTGTTCTCTAATACTTAGAAGATCGATCTCCTTTATGCATCCACTGCAGAGTCGCTACTGGGTCTGCTGGGGGCTATACAAGATATTTTCATTCAAGGCTTTATAATGCCAATATCCGGTCTAAGGCATGAATTCAGATTTTTAAAAAAAATTGCATTATTTTTTTATTATTATTATTATTATTATTATTATTAGTAGTAGTAGTAGTAGTAGTAGTAGTAGTAGTCCTATTTAATTACCTGCTAGAAGACTACTCCAGCCATCGAGTGACAGCTGGAGAAAAGATTCTATTCTAACAAAGACGGGTAATTAACAAAGCAAGCAAAAAGACCAGTAAAAAGACTATACATTAAAATTTCACAAATAGAAGGAATGTGTGCCTGAATTTCTTCTTATAAAAGTGTAATTCGACTAGTCTGAATCTGAAGTCCTATTTATATTTACCCTGAGCCACACACTGTTAAATAATAACAAATCTACATTTCACTTTTGCCAGGATGTCATGAATGGCAAAGCTTATCTCAGACAGCCAGAAGAAAACAACGCTATCCTTTTAATGCATAGAGGAAACGTCTTTAAGTGTTTTCAAATTGTGGTTACACACACACACACACACACACACACACACACACACACACACACACACACACACACACACACACACACACACACACACACACACACACACACACACACACACACACACACACACACACACACACACACACACACACACACACACACACACACACACACACACACACACACACACACACACCATTCCTCCATGGAGATTCTGAACCACCTCCCTTCTGAGTAAACAGCTCAGATCAGTAGAAATGAGCGAAGGCTTTGTTTTAATATATTCAGCCCAAAGTTTTATTTGCTGGCCCTCTTGTGTGCTTTGAAGAGGTAAAGCTTGTAATGGTCACAACTGACCGCACGGATGCAGCTGACATTTATCAGCACTGTGCTGAGCAGAAAAAAAAAAGAAAGAAAAGGCGATGCTAATATGCACCATTTTAAAATATATTTCTGGCTGCTAGTGTGAGACTATAAAACATATGTATTAGATTTTATAGATACACACGTCACAGACATTTATAATTGTCCAAGCTCGTCCCTTGATAAATAACTCAAGTTAATGCTTTAATTTGTTCTCGTTCTGCTAAGAAGCCTTGCAAGAGAGGGGTGGAGGACTGATATACAGTTAGAGGAAAGACAGGGTCATATCTCACGAGTCTTCTGAGTCAGTGAGAGTTTAAAAAAGACGAAGCAGAGCTAAAGATCACATCTGTTAATATTATGAGAGAATTCCAAACTGGCACCAAATTAATTCACTTCACTATATGTGTTGCATGTATAAATATTGAGCTTAACATTTTATTCACCTATTAGCTACAGATTGTATAAATTCTTGTTATTATTCACCGTGCCTCAAGGGCTGGTGGCAAGAAACTCTAAATGTACTGTAAATACCAGAACAGTACAAGCATATTGCTCACAAGGGCTGAACCTAGCTTCAGGTTCTTGTGTAATGCCACAGTTAAATAAACCAGTGATTACAGTATATTGGCATGCAGACTAAACTGTACCCCCTCGCCACTCCACACACCTGCTCTACTTTCACCAGGGCCTCTTTGTGGAGCAAATTAACATTAAGGAAACCGAAACGGAATACCTTTTCCCTGATCACTTCCAGAAAAACATTTCATTACTCGCCAAAAGCTCTGGTTAGAAATGCAGTCTTGTGGTGACAAATAATTGTAATGTATTTGAAATGTGTACTGGCATTTCATTTTTAGGAAGACAAAAGATATTATTGGTACGTGCTTTGAGAGTGCAGTATTTAATATCCCCTTTGTCTTTTAAGCAAGGAAAAGGCATTTTGGGGGATGTATGCAATAAGCTGATGTGGATATTTATTAGACTTGAATTATTTAACACGTAATACATGAAAAGGAAGCACCCTCTCTGCTATGTGCCTACAAGAGTAAAATACAAGAATGGAACACGACGTATCGTATGTGTCTCAAAGAACACAAAACTTTTGTTACAAGGATGCAGGATAAGTCTTCTACCGGCCACTCATTCCTATTCATTCATACTGTGTTTTTGTGATAAAAGATTCAAGACTGAAAGCAATATTTGATTCAATGTCACAATAAATTAATGAAACAAAGGTCAATAATAATGGGTTAATTTAATAAGAGATAAGAACTGATAAGTCAACTGTGGTGAGTAGGATGGTTAAAAACAATATGAAAATAAAAGTAAAGGAAACCCCTCATCTATCAAAAAAATAAACATTACGTCTTTCGTTTTTTTTAACCAATAAAGTACTTTTGATATGTAAGTTGTGGGGTATCCTTTACTTTATTTAAATGTTAAAAGAAAAAAAAACGAACCTTCCAATCTGTTTTTCTTGAAAAAGACTCTTGGGCTTGGTTTTCCACAGCCCGTGTCAAACACTGAATACAGAGTGGGCAATTTGCCTGTAAATTGCTCATGCTTCTCCAGATGACTCCTCCCGAGGCTCCACCCTTAATTAGGCTCTCCCCCAATCACTTTGTCACACATTTCTTAATCTAAATAAATGCATATTTATGCATCTGACATGCAGTATATAAGATCTATGCAATCCCGTTAGAAGCTTTAAAACTAAGGGAATACATTATTAAATAGCATGATAGACATTTTCTTGCGTACAACCTCTCCTTTCCAATGCTCTGCTAATTAATGCATGTATATCGCAACAATAAAACACACCGCTGCTAAAGCAACCCACCAATTCTCTTGAATTTAAATTCCACTTGTAAATATTTTACACCCTTTCTGCCATTTAAACAGGTGTCATCGGTTTTAATAGTCTTCGCTCTTAAAGGGGATGCAATGACTTTATCTCAATGAAAGTCTAGTCATGCTTACACTCCGTAGTGTATAGACTTAATCACAGCTCAGTTCCGTGCAATGCCTTGCACACGGCAGGCTTTCTTCAAATGGAGATAATAATCCAGTCCTTCAAATACAATTTTTAAAATGACATAAATATATGTATATTCTAGTGTGTGTTTTGACGGTTTTAAACCTTGTCATCTGACAATGTGATCCTCGCAGAGTTGGGCGTTGAATTAATGCTCAGTTTATGGCATAATATCACTCAGTGTTTTTTTCAGAGCAAGAATATCAAGATTAACTACTTTAGACGACACTTTTAACCCATTTAAGAGGAAATAGCGGGGTTCCGAAAAATACAGCGTTATACATCCCCACGTGTTGCTACAACTATTTAAATAACATACCTATCATTTTTATTTTCATTATTAACATCTTTTTACACTTATAACTTTGAACTCTGTTTCAAAGCTCTTTTGAAAATATCCGCTCTAGTGAACTGGGGTTTGAGATCTGTCCTCTAAACCAGCGCTTCCCAACCCTGGTCCTGCCATCTGGTTTTCATTCCAACTGAGCTCTCAATTACTTAACTAGACCCTTAACTGAACTGATAATTTGCTTAATTAGACCTTTTTTAATTGTTTTCAGCTCTTAAACAGTTGCAGATTTCAAGTTAGCTATAACATTTTGAAAGTAACTTAAACTCTGCAACTGGTCTTGTTAAGTAATTGAGAGCTCAGTTGGAATGAAAACCAGATGACACAGGGGGTCCCCAGGACCAAGGCTGGGAACCACTGCTCTAAATCACTGCAGGAAGTGTAAAAAGATGTTAACAATGAAAAGAAAAATGACAGATAAGTTATTTAAACAGTTGCAGCAACATGTGAGGCTATATAACACTAGATTTTTCAGAACCCCGCTACCCCGACAGACCACTGTAATTTTTTGGAGCATTTTTAATTTTCTCTTTAACCACATTCTTATGATAACTTACTCTAATTTTGTTAAGTCTAAAAGTAATGTATCAAATTGCATAAGCTTGTGTTCTGATTTTTTCAAAGAAAAATGTATTTGGTACTTAATGAGTTAACACCAGAGGCAAATCACTATGCCCTTTGATAGTAAACATAATAAAAAAAAGTGGAAAATTAGGTCCCTGAACACCCCACCATACACAATGTAGTATGGACAACCGCAAAAAGACAAATGCAATACTTTTGCAGGAATGTTTCCTGCCAGAAAAGTCTAGCCAGACATCAAAGCAATTTGAGGCAAACCCCCCCATTTCGTAAGTGCCATGAGGGATTCCTCACCACTCCTGATTTCAATACCATGCAAGTCTGCAGAGGCTCACTGGCAAACCTCTTGGATCGGCTGACAAAGCGCATCTGCCCTGTGGCGGCTAAATAAGAATGTTTTTTATTGCAAAGCTGCCAAAACAATGGGCTGCAGGCCATTCTACGTTGAAAACCATCAAGAAGCTTTTTTTATTATTATTATTATTCTGGTTTTGTTTATGTCTTTGTTTTGCTAAATTGACCCTTCCCATATGCTGGACCAAATTCATTAATCATGGTATAATAAAATCATGTTCCTTTTTGAGCAAAACTCAACCCCTTCCTGCAACTGTTTGTTCAAAGGCGATACAGAATTGGAAAGGGAAAACATACCAGTCAAAGAAATATATTATCCCAATATGAAAGCGTACACGTTACATTTCCATATATAATTCTGGCAAAAAATGGATGACTTTTTCTGGTAGGAATTATTTGGGTCTTTAGACAGCTTCTTAAAAAATAAAAAAAATGTTTAACTGATAACTTTTCATCCTCGATTTCACATGACATAGCCTAAATAACCTACAATTACTTTTTTTTTTTTTTTAGCAATTCCAAGATAGTAAAGCATCCTATTACATAATACTACACAAAACAGTGTTTTCTTTACCTAGATTGCTCCAGTAAAAAACCCAACCTTATAAATGGGTAATTGTATGTAAAATAATGTGTAAAAAAAAATAACGTAATTGTATGTAAAAATAATGTGATATCTCATAACAATTGTAAGTCGCCCTGGATAAGGGCGTCTGTTAAGAAATAAATAATATAATATCTATCTATCAATCAATCCATCCATCCATCGTTTTTTGTTGCTGCACTTTGTCTAAACTCTTCTTTTTCTTTTCACTGTTACTTGTTTAAGTTTAGCTGTTTTTCAAGGTCTATTTAGTGTTTGTTGTTTTGTGTGTTCAGTATCCATTTTTTCCTGATCCTCCTGATTTTTTTCCAAACAACTGTTCAGCATTCAACTCAGCACTACTGGACAGACTCATCATTTTCAGCATTCTCTATGTTTTCATCACCCTTCCACCATCCCCATCAGTACTGGACTCTTTTCTAGACTTATCAGTTGGTGAGATTGTTCCTTTTCTGTTTGTTTGGATTTTTTCTACTTTAATTTGAAACTTTGTTTCCTGTATTTTTTGGTTTTGTTCTTTTGTTACTTGTTTGTTTTCAATTACCCTGCTTTGCTGGACTTGTTTAGGCTTAAGGGAGGACAGTGCAACTGCTTCTCAGTTCGGAGATCGGAGCCTAAACAAGAAGCTGAAATTCGCCGATGGCTGTGTGTGTGACCCAGGGTTGGATACCGAGGAGTAAGCAAGTTGAAACCACCAACGGCCGGGCGAGTAGCCGGAGTCGGGGTTTGTTTATAGAGCAAAGATTAGTTCAGGGATATTAGATTTGTGGTATTAAGGAGTAGTGTACGCTGTTTTCACCTTTTATTCTACCATTGCTGGTAGTGTCACGTGAGCTGTTCAGTCAGTGTGTTGATATGTAAATAAATCCTGTTCGCCTGCGGAGCGTATCAACTCCAACCTCCGCCTCAGTCTCCTGCCTGTCACTCAGCAGCGAATGCACGCACCCACACAGCAGACGCCTGTCACAATGTGTTAAATATATATATATGTAAATAACACACCCACACACACTGTATATTTATATTCTACTCCATCCGTTGGGTTTCTGCTGCTTTGTTATTTCACTTTTATCATACTATTTTTATTGTGTTTCTTTTACCCACAAGCCACACTGTGTAGAAACAGGAAGCCTGACTCCAGTGCGATTTCTCGCGCTTGATAAGAGGTCAATCCCAAGTCACCTGCTGTACAGTATTTACTGAGAAAATACTTTGGTTTCTCATTAAACTGGCTTAAAGAAAAGCAAATCCCTCGGTACATCGCTATGCTGCTGCTTCTCTTAACGCAAAGCCTCCCTATCCTGTGTCTCCCTGCAGCCTGGGGAGCTTGTTATATATGAGAATGGTCAGGATCTTCTGCAGCACTCTCTCTCTCTGTACATGGAGTGTATCACTATCTAACAGCTTGTTGTTAAATCTGATTATCTTCTTCATGTTCCTTTGTGGCTGTTGGCCAGGGAGCAATACCTTAGCAATAACATGCTGTTAAAAAAATCACTTTTTTTCTCACAATGGTATCTATTTTATTGATCTAAAAATTGGTAGCTAGTAATCGGATTTAGATTGAGATATTTAGCCCCGTCACTGTTTATATCATTATTCCCATTACAGAACCGTGACTGATCTTCAGAACCTTAGTAAAAGGTCTAGGTAACCCAAGTCATGTGATTTCGTCATGATTGGGTTTCTTCATTTGACTATAGCAAAGGGTGTGCATGGAAAGCAAGTGCCTGGGTTCTGGTGACCCTAGAGTGGAAGGTATCAAAAGAAGAGGTATATAAATGAATTGACTCACCAGCTCCACAGAGCCGTAGTGTTTCCGGCTGAATTCCCCACGCCTGCAGCCCAGATCTTCAGAGGCAGAGCTGGAACAGAAACGCTTCATAAGTAACAGCACATAGCTAGCAGCAAGGAGCACCAACAGCCACCATTCACCCCCAGAGAACAACAACAAGAGCAAGCAGAAAGATATTCCAGTGCAGCCAGCCAGCCAGCTCCAAACAGGGCTGTATGGAACCCGTTTCAAAGCTGGCATCCAAACTGCCCAGCCACCGGCAGCGTCCCTTGCTAGGCTGTGTCTGAATTCAAATGATCCTGGAACGCAGCTGAAATGCCCCAGCTCTTTTTGGAAGGGAGGCCCTGATTAAATTAAATATTAAGTCATTATGTGATCGATTGAGAGACTCTGGGCAAGAGCTGACTTGTAATTACATTTGAGGTCTTTCTCAGTAACCTGGGGGGGGGGGGGGTTGCAGACCCTGCAGTAAGCCTGTCAGCTGCAGTAAAATACCTTCAAAACAACCCGCTTTCAATACCACCTTCTGCCTGGTAGCACTGTATGGAATATCTTTATGGAGGCTATTCACGTTTTCTTTAGAGCTCAAAAGGACAAATGAAATAATCATTAACTTAAGGCATTCTAATGCATGCTTCTTTAAAAAAAATCTGCTATTGGTTTTGAAGTAATCAAATCCTTTTTTTTTCTTCAAAGACAATTACATTACACTGTGCCATTTACATTACACTGGATTATTTAAACAAACAAACTAAACAGTAGGCTTGCACAGTATCTATCTCCATGCTGTTTGCTGAAAGATTTTTAACACCCGCACGCGTTTGCCTTTTTTCACACAAAGTTCTATGTTATACTGCAAAACAGCTTGCGTTTCACGCCAAGTAATGTAGTAAACGAATGTAAAGAGTAGTAGAGGGTTGCTCACACAGTAGCTCAGCACACAGCTGTTTATTCAACCCATGCACAGGACGGTCGGAACAGTAAATCCCACTTTTTGGTCGGAATTGCACCCCTGACTAAATAAGTGCACGGCAGATGCTTAATTGAGCTTGAAGAAAGTTGCAGAAGGAATGGAAACCATGCAAAACACCTCTGACAACCGACCCCCATTTCCAGCAGCCTTCAGTTATTAGCCAGCACTGTGGGTGTGGCCAGCCTCTGTACATATCAATATTCATTTTAAAAAGCATAGCTGTAACAATGTACCCGAAGGACTGTACAGCATTAACTGTGACCCAAGAAAGGCCACCCCAGCTACTCTTCACTATGGCTAAAAGGGAGTATGCAAATTCTAAACACTCGCAATACGCAGATACTGTGCTATACTGACTACACCACAAGCATGTTACTGAGTGCAGTTCAAATAACACATCCCCTTCAGTCACTGTGGGCACAATCGTATCACGTTAAGCTTCTATGTATCTATTTTATACTGCATATATGCTTTGGCAGGGCATCTTCTCAAATTCCACAGAGTTCACACAAACTGTTTTAAAATCTTAACATTTTCTAATTAAAAATCATGTCCGAAGGGGATATTCTGCTAGTTTGCAATAGACCGATCTCACGGCAGTAAGAGGAAGGGGAATGGGTTAAGGCAATGGGAAGTTGTGTATAGTTGAAATAACTGAGCTCTCACGCTGCTGCCAGAGCATCACACACACTACACGTTATTTTTCACCCTTCTTTCATAAAAAGAGAAGCGAGAGTTTTAATCTGCCTGGGCGTCCACGATAAAGAAATGAAACGCTCTTAAACTGCACCGCTGTTAAAGTTGCTTGAGGTTAATACATTTTTTTTTTTTTTTTTTAAGTAAAGCTCATTATGCAAAGAACAGCACGAGGGTAGGGTGTTCGGAAATCAAGGTTATATGCACTGAGCTTCAGAATTTATTTTTTATTTTTATATAATGCCAAGCTATACATAGGGGGTACAAAAACCACCTGCCACAATAATTTTAAAAGGGTGTAGGGCAACCATGGACAGCATTGACGTGGAACTATCCAAAAAAAAGGCTTGTGAAACACATGAGTCATTGTGGAAGGATCTGCCAATTAGGTGACTATTATCAGTCTCTATCAAAGTCTGTCAGACTAGCAATAGGAAATGCAGCTTTTATATATTGTAGAATAGACATCAGGCATGCAATTTACAGAACAGATTAAATACGTCACGTGAAAGCAAGCTGATTTACAAAGGATGGCGTGTTGAGGTCATACGTGTTACAGTCTCTTGTCTAACCAACCCCTGCACAGTATATGGAATTAGATTCTGGGAGGTTCAACAGCATTCATTTAACACAGACAGACATTTACACATTGTGTAGTATTCATAATTTTCATCATTGAGGATACAATGCAAATGAGATAGGGTTTCTGCCCTGGCTAAATGTTTTAATTAAATTACTTGGCTCCCATTATTTTAAACGTAGCAGTTTTCAATTTAGGTAGGATTTCAGACTGCTTCAGACAGACACTGTGGTAATTGCTAAATAATTACCACAGTAATTACAGGCTAAATTAAATATTTTCTCAACAATATGAGATATTTCAGAAAGGCTAAGGAAGTTGAATGTTTGGCGATTGTAAGACATTTTTCAGGCAGACTTTGCAACAGATATCTTAGTGGCATTTTTGTTGAAGAAGGGCTGGAATATATGTTTGCTCCTCTGCTCCCTCTCTTTGTCTCATAGTTAAACAGTACAGGTTCAATCTATACTATATTGTGTAAAAAAAGGCAACATGCGTAAACTACACAAATGGCAAATCGAGCTGTAATACAAATGTGATCATTTAACAGTTACCTGTAAGTAATTTAATTGACTTAATAAAAGTATTACATAAAAACTGTCTAGAGAAATAAACAACCAAATACGTATAAAATAAATATACAAAATGAAGACCCTTTATCAATGCCATTGTGTTACTATACAAATATAATAAGCTATGCTTTTAACACATCAACACCAACGACACCTCGTAAATTTCCAGTTAGCAAATGACATCAATGGTTCATTTCTTTGGAGCTGCTATCATTGTTCTCCTATTATTGTTTTTATTTTCTTTCTTCTGTCTCGTTGCTGCTGAAAAGACATTCATGTTAATAAAAAACAGGTGAGAGAAAATCCATACAATAGTGCGCGAAACAAAACGCGCCATTCTTTGTACAGGAGCCAGTCGGTAGCTCAGTTTTCCAAACAAAACCGCGCTGATTAGGCTAAAAAGAAATCAAGCGAAAAGGACAACACGACACGGTTGTGGTCTATGGTGTTGGTGTTCCTTTTGTGTGAGTGAGAGAGAGACAGCTTTTGAAACAGTCTCTGTGAATGCGGATAAATAATTCAGGTCCACCAAGCTGTTGTGCGTCACTCTAAGGCACACCTATTATATCGCTCTATCTTGTAGTAAAAAGTTATCAATAAAAAGTGTGTAGTTTGATAGCTCGATACCCTTGTGATATTTCCCAGGTGGTTGCTACTGGTGATCCTTTTAAAATGGATTTTCGAACATGGACTTACTGGTCACCAGCTGCTTAATTATTTAAGTCTACTGGTGAGCAGCAGATACCATTCCAGACCATTAGAAGCAATAAGTCAGAACCATATTCCCGATCTAAGAGGATAAACATTCATATGTGTTAGCAGTATAACGATACACTATGTGTCCATGACCTGCATCCACAGTATGCCAAATAGAATAGCAAATGCCCATGCAGAGTTTTATCGACACTAAAACAGTTGGACCATGGTACCATGAATATGCTGGTTCAGCATTTAGGCCTATACATGGTTAGCCTCTAACTTATGCTCAGCCCAATCAAATAAAACACACTTCCCTGTTTTAATGGACTAATATTAATACCATATATTTAAAAAAATGGGTTGCGTTTCCTTTTTTTTGTCTTTCTTGTGGTCTGTAATGTTATCAGAATCTGCCTTGACAGGATAAAGAACTAGTAATTCACAGTATGGTGATATTTATTCTGTTAAACACCAAGCAGTGATGAACTTGTATTCCATCTGCAGCAGCATGATGCTGTGACATGCACTGTATCCAAGTTATTCAGCTCAATGCAAGGCACATGTAAGAACAGTTAGACAGAAACTCAGTAAACCATTAAATAAAAAACGCTCTTAATAATGATCGTATGCTGTCAAAATGTGTTCACATTTGAATACGATAAACTATACGCACAGAAAAAAAAAGGAATATCCAGGAACTTTCCGTGGCCAAGGACGCAGTGTTGGAGAGTAACACATTAATGCATGAATTTAATCGGATTACCTTGTTCGGTAACTTGAAACTGTAAACGGTTCCTTTTGCAGATTACATTTTATGTGAATTTGTTTTTACTTTTAGTTACTGCATAACATGGCAATCAGAAAGCGCTTCTGGAAAATATAAACTGTGGCCGAGAAGTAACCATTTGTAACTAGTTGCATTTTTAATAAGTTACTGTTACTAGTGACAATTTTGCTCAAGTAACTTGTAACTGCAAAGGATGCTCTTAAAGGTCGAATACAACATGGGGGTTTGCAGGTTACATATATTACTGTGAACAATAAAACAACCACCACCACCTCCCTGGATGAACAGTCATGTGACATCTTGGAACGAGATCTCTAAACATCTACAGTACAGAATATACAGCGGGTGATAATTGCAGCACATTACCAAATATATATTTGTACGTATTTTGTTTTTTTTTTGTTTTTTAATGAAGATTTTGTTGGTGTTTTATATATGTATATATAGTTCAGCCGTCTGAGCGTACTTCTTTGTCAGAAAACAGAACTTGACCGTCCAGTTTGTTTACATGGTCCAACCACAGACATTTTACTATACTTGCATTTCCAAGGACAGGATTCAAAAAAGTTATTTTCTTCTCCCAATATATATATATATATATATATATATATATATATATATATATATATATATATATATATATATAATTTGTTTTGTTTTTCTTAAAACAGACTATGGGGGAAGGTTTCAGATCTATTTTTAAAACCATATGTAGCACCACCCATTGGAAATGCCAAATTGCTACAGTGTGTGTCAAATGCAAACAATTCAACCAATCAGAGAACTGGGTATGTGACAGCAAAAACAACATCTGAGAAACATCCACAGTAAAGGGTGACCATATGGCTCCGTGTTCAGTTTAGGCTTTTCAACTCACAACCCAATGCATTCTGGTACGTTTCACCTGTCTCAGGTAGCATTCTTACCTTAAGCGAAGCAGGACTGCGCTTCCCAGAATGCATTGGGGTTATGAGTTGAAAAGCCTGAACTGTCCCGCTGAACACGGAGCTATATGGTCAAGTGTTTTATTACTATTCCGGCAAAACGCATTCGTTTTTATCTCAGATCCCAAAACGACGGTACACGCTTGTATTTTTAGATGCAGTATTGACTGTTTAAAACAGTCCCTGAGCAGCAGCAGAGTTGGGGGTTTCTAGTGCCAGCCACCTCCTCCGTTTTTTTCATATATTGGATGGTTAATTACAGCCAAATCCAATGCATTCAATGTATGCATGTTCGATAACGATTGCACTTCCTTATTTTTAGATCAGGCTGCTTCCAAATCACTTTGTCGTGTGCAAATCCTATACTGTGAAGAGATATCATATGTCACCTTAAATGACATAATATTTAAAATGTAAGTTACAAAAACGGCGGAACTGAATGCATTGTTAGAATATGTGTACTGTGTCTTTAATACAGCAGTATTCTACAGGCAGTACTGTATATATCCGGAGTCTATTTGATACTGTTAACCAACTAGAAATTCAGGAATACCTTCTGTTTCCAAGAAGCCGACATTTAATCAACTTCTAATGAATAAAACGATAGTGTAAAAGATAACGCTGAGCGCAGGTCCTTTCTCTGCATATTCTTAAAACTAGATTATTTAGTGCTGTGTGGCAAAGGCGACTCATGTAGTATTGCACTCACGTACAAAATAAATAAAAAGGAAACTAACACCACGCATGTTACAGAAAAACAAAACAAATGCACCGGAGTTGACTGGCCGAGCACCTATGAACCGTCACTCGGTATGAATAATATTATTAATAATAATAATTAGAAAAAAAATTGGACAAAACTATAGTAACATTACAAAAACAATATGCAACATGAATCCTAATATATATATATATATATATATATATATATATATATATATATATATATATATATATATACACACACACACATACAACAAACAACAAAATATGCATGTGTAAAAAAGAAAAAAAACAAGTAAAAACAATAATAATAATAATAATAATAATAATAATAATAATAATAATAATAATAATAATAATAATACGTCTTATTTTACCGTTGGGTGAAAGTCAGCAGTTTGGCAGAAGCTGCATCCGCACTACACATATCCCCATACATGCGTTTATATCCAGAAAGAAAGCACAGTTCAGGTTTTTTTTTTTTTTTTTTTACTGAAGAACCACTAACATTCCTGATTCAGAAATTCTTTTTTTACAGGTTGCTGTCCCTCTAACTGCATTTATCAATGTATTATGTTGCCTTTTCCTATATAATTAATGTTGCATTGCTATTGGCTAGCCTCACGAGCCTATGCAACTAAAAAAAAAAATAAATACTAGTATTGCATTAAAAGGCTTGTGAGCGTTTTGATTATGCAGTGCACTGTTGCCACTGCTTTGACTCTAGTACTTTTCATTTCATTCTAACCACATCCACAGCGAATACGTTGCAATGGAAAGCCCTGCCTCCCAATAGAGAATTATTAGAGCTAGCTCTTACACACACTCTCTCTAACTCGCGCGCACACACACACACACACACACTCTCGGCCACGACCGCTTCACGCTGCAGTCTCAGCACAGAACTGCATGATGGGCCTTGTAGTTATAAAAGTCGTCAATGTCTGTAGCAAACCGTGAATAAAAGCACGATGCAGTATGTTTTGTGGTTTGGAATTTAAAAAAAGTACGCCGTTTTAAGTACAGCACCTTCTAAAAGGTACGGTGCACCACAAGCATTACTCTAAAATGAGTTTCCTGTGAAACCGTTCATTACATTCTCCTGTGCACATCGGAAACCAGATTGCTGGTTTACCAGTTTTATTTAAGACACTGTCACTCTGAACTAAACAGCTCTATTCGTACTACCTGCAGTGGCCTGAGGTTAGAATGACATAACTCAGCTCTGTTTAGCTCAGGGAATTAACAATTTAGTATGCTGCCCAGTGTTCAATAATAACATCTGACAACAAGAAAATATAGGCATACATAAGTATGGGGACATACCCGGGGCAGTAAAGATTTAAAAAGGAGACTCCCCCCCCCCCTTCTGTTTTTGTAAAGTGATAACATTTTAAAAGAAACGCCTTAAGCTAATATATTCTGCACAGACCTGTGTGATAACAAGTACACACTAAACACATAAAACATATTTTTATAACTGCACCTTTAAAATAACAAAAACACGACAGAAATACGTTGGAAAGGAGTTTGCGTTATAACCTGTTTTCTTTCCAGGGCTGCATTGTTAATCATGTTAAAACACAACCCAGAAGCCTCTCCTTGAAACGAAGTAAAGTTTCATACAAGTCAAACGGAATGCATTATTGAAGTGTACCCATCGCGTCAAACAGGGCATTCCTTCATCACAGAAAAGTAACAGCTGCCACAGTTACTGTCACCGGAGTTGCGGAAGCTTTTTTGAAATCAATGTTGTGGTATTTCAAGGTCAACCAGGATTCAGATTCACGCTACACAATTTTAAAAGCATAAAAACAGATCATGTTGCTCACTGCTGTTCAGGTTGGGCTGGGTCATCCCTGATCTTCCACTGTCAATCTACGATGCAAGCTGTAAACACGTGTACATCTCATCAGTGTATTTCACAAACACCGCTGAGATCTTCCGTGCAGCGCGTTTTTATAGGATAATCTAATGGTGCACCATGAAAATGAAATCCTGCCAATACACCAGACACGAGGACAACGTGGATCTGAGTGTCTCCAAGTGCATCATGCATGGGCTGCAGTGAGCGGCTATCTATTCAATAATGTAGAATAGGTCATCTGGAACGACACGGTCCATTTTGACTGAAAATTGGCCACTAAGGTGCATGTATGGGGAGGGGATGTGAATAGCAAGTGAAGACATGGAGAAACACTTCTAGTCGTTGGTGGTTGAATTAAGTTTCTTTTAGTATTTCGAAATTAATATATTCACGCGCCCTTCTTTTGAGTTATTTTATGCTGCCCCCCAAAACTTATCAACCCGATTTTTTTTGCAAACCTAATTACGTATTTTTTTTTCATAAATCCATAAATGGGTCTATAATTTATAAAACCCCAGCAGGGTTCATATAAAGTACCGGCAGCGGTATTTAGATCCGCCACTGTTTAGACCATTAAACAAGACTGCCATGGTTTTGTTTGAATGCAGTTTTTAAATGGTTAAAATAAACCATTTACAAGCTGCATTGAAAGGCACTGTCGTGAAAGCGGGGGAACAGGTGGAAGGCTAAATGATGTGGTAGGTTCATTAATGTGTTTCGCTTGCCTCCGAAGATTTGCAAATGTTTGCATGCACGTTTTGGCGGTCACGACACATCCCATTACATTGCGCTAAATTACCGGGCCCGCCGTAAGAGAAATCCTTCCAGTCTCAGACTGTGGAATCCCTGTGAAACCATTAATGTTTCATGATTATAACACTGAATATGGGATGACTACATCATTGAATAATGCCAAGGACACCTTCCTCTATCATTTGAGTAATACAGCACAACTGATTTCAAGATTTCAATTTCTTGATCCATGCTTTGTTGTCTAAATTTTAAATGAAAGCTCTGTATATTATATCGCTCTCTATAACTTCATATTCCGGGCATCCTTACAGAAGCTAATTCTACATCATGTGAATTGCCAAAGCAGCAAAGCAATCTGCCTCCCACCTTCCAATAGCATGTCTCCCTTGGATTTATTCCTTGGGAGAAGCTGATAAGATATGTGAAGGGACATTAGGAAATATGATAACATACTGTCAATATTGCTGAAAGAAAGCAATGCTTTTATTAAAGTCTTTTTGCCCTCTTACTGTGCACAGAGCTAGCAAATTAAAACAAGCTGCGGGGAGACATGGAGGTAGAGTCAATAGATCTTTACTTATATACCTGCATCATTTAAATATGAAATAAGGACCTGTCATTTTACTTACACAGACTGTTAGAGATGCTGGTTTCCTCTAAGCTTTGTCCCTTATATTCATTCTGTAAGCAATGGCAATGCAGCCCTGTTTCTTTTATAAAAATAAAACATATCAGTATTGTTGGGTTTTGTTAATAATGTTCCTTTTTTTATTACTTGTATACTGTATCGAGGTATAAAATGTTAGACAGCCCATAATGTCCATACAGTCAGTGACATCCCAATGCATTCTAGTTGTGTGGCAATGTGCCACAGTCACAGCTCAAGCAAGATTCCTCTCAGCCAAATTGATCTTTTTTTTTTTTGTCACACTGTGGAGGAGGTAGAAAGCCTCATCCAATACTGAGCCTTTCTTCCATTAAAGATGAAGCAATTAGTAATTAAAATCAATTTTCCTGCCCTCAAGTGGCTTTGCAGAATTCTTTTTTTTTGTTCTGTCCAATTCAATTTTGTAGCATAAGATTTATTTGAATTAGGAACTATGTAGGATTAAAACCACCTTCATAAAGGCTACATAACACTCCAGTCTAAGGCTTGGTACAAACAGCTCATAACACTTGCTACAAACCAAATTGCACTGCAATAAAATAAATCTACATTTCAAGTACATTTCTGTTACTTGCTGCCAGCAATTAACAGCTTTTCTTTAATGTTTGAGGTCTAATAAATACCTGCCTGTAGCACTATAGTGACACATGTTTTGACAGCACACTTGACTACATGTAATGCAGCATGTTAAGAGTTTTCAAAGTGATCAATACAGTTATGCACTTACTTTACATAGAAGCAATAAAAGCAATAAAAAGCAATAAAAACAGCACCAATTTCATGCAAACACAGGTTTAATATTAATGAGCTGGGCATGATTTTGCTCATCTTGTTGAATTATGTGCACCATTAACAGGCTTCCAACCGTTCTTATTTCAAACCAATATTTTACAATGCCAGCAAGTATCTGAAGGAAAAAAATACAGTGGATGCTCAGGCATGTTGAGCCCAAGAGCTTCCCCGCTTCTGCTCTCACATGGGCCTGAATTAAATCAAAGTTTACGACGCAGTCACAGCTATACTTCACAATGGATATGGCGACGCCGTAATTTAGATTGAATCCATGCACTGAGTTGGAAATTCTAAGAGGCATGAATCAAGAATTATGCTAATAATGGGAACCAATGTAATGTGTGAGTGTATGGCAATATCCAATATTGTTGTATTTTCACTGCATAGCAATAAATATCGTTCAAAGAACAGCATCCGTTTTTTTTCATCTTTCATGCCAGGGTGTTCCTCTTTGATGAATTCTTGAAAACCTCTCTCCCTGACAGATATATGAACGTATCTAATTTTATGTTTAGCCAAAGTAAATTCTACTATCCAATCTTTTTTTTATAGTTCACTTCATATAACTGTTAATTATTATCAACCAAGACAGAATGTGCTGCTACAGTCTTCATAGCCATAGCCACTCTGCCAAAGACCCTTACACAGCGCACTTGCCTATACCTAGATATTAGCAATTTCTATTTATTTTAGGTGTAGTTCAGTTGTACTACCAGTGTCTGTATTGGTGCCAAATATACAGCAATAATAATTTTAAATGTAAGTATCTAATCTTTAAATTGATCTTAATATACTGCATATTTTACTTAATCTTATTAAGCCCCTTTCACACTGGCATGCTCTACCCGGGTCAGAACCTACCCGGGCCAGGACCCGGTGTCATGCAGGTCGGGTATGCCATTTCACACTGCTTTTGATAATGCAGGGTTGACCTGGGTGACAGACGCAAGTGCACGATGCGCGTATCAGTGCCCCGGAAGCAGCTTGTTACTGACGCTTCCATCCAAGCTTCTCAGGATTGAACCGTCTGCCAAATTTTTAATTAGAGCAAATGTTTCTACATCCCTGCTGCAATCTGACTCATGCTGTGTCTCAATCAACAAAAATAAGGCTAAACAGAATACGTTGCGGAAGTGAAACTTTCATGCAGGCGCGGCTGTTTGTTATCGTGTCGGCTCAGTCAAGCATTTTGTCTCACTCAACCCGGGTCAAAGCGTGTGAACCCACATCCTGAAGTGGGTCACTGCGACCAGGGTTGGAGTGCCAGTGTGAAAGGGGCTTTAGATTCTCATTCCTCATAAAAGAGGCTTCAAATCTCTCCCTAACATGCTTGTAATATGTTGTTAAATACACACACACAAAACACAAAACACAGTTACATACATTTTATACACACACACGCACACACACACACACTGTGTGGGTGTCAGACATACTTCAGTTCAAATCAAAATATTGAGCTGGGTCTAGATTTGAAAGCTTTACACTGGGCTCAATGTGTCCCAGTGCATTCCCTGTGGTAACTGCTGACTGACAGCCCACCAGCAGCAAATACTGACCACAAAACATAATGAATTACAAATGTCCAGGCTGAAAATAACATCAAATAACATATTGCTTTTGTTTCAGATTTTAAAGAAAGTTAATTGAAAACTGTACTGTGGTACTGTGGTAATACTAAAAGAAACTTATAAAATTGCAAACGCTTGAGAGACAGTGAGAAAGATCTACATTTGTCTTTCAGTTTTATATTTGTTCTTTTAGTATTCCTTCAGTTAACCATGTATTCCTATCTGTACGAGTCAAACACATATTCAAACGTTTCCTAGCCGCTACGTTGCAAACTAGCAGGGGACATAGCTTTGCCTTGCAGCTTAAATGCTTTTTTAAATTGTCCGAATAAATGGACCATTCATTAAATGAAGAGAGAGGTATACATAAACTATAGCCACTCCAATAGGAATGGAAATAAAGATACAGAACTAGGCATCTGTACAAGGTATCATCCACTTATGTAACACCATACACTAGATATGAGATCTTCAAAACCACTTAACTGAATCCATACAGTATTGTGCATCTGCAATCAATATACATTCAGTTTGATTTGTCTATGTGCGTCTATGGTCAATTCAAGGTGTTTTTAATCTGGTACAGTACTTTAGGGAATGCAGTGTGTGTGTATATATATATATATATATATATATATATATATATATATATATACACACACACACACACACACACAAATATACAGGTTAACAAAACTAATACTTATAGTAATCTGTCTATTTTTACAAGATATTGAAACTTTATAATGAATGATACTAGAGTAGTCTTTGTGTAATGTTCCTGAAAGAGTTAAATTTGCACAGTTTATGGTCATATTTCTTCATGGTAATTGGGCATTTTAGCCCCAGTAAATTGAATGTACACTCAGCCACTGCATTCAGAACTGCCAGTAATTTGGTTTATGCTTAGCCCACATGATCTTCTTCCGTATTTGTAGCTGATAATTATGGAACCCAATTATTTACCATTCACGGAGCTATTTACATACGGCTTCTTTATTAGTCTCCCTAATGTTTGTCACAAAGAATATTCCTTCTGTTTTGTGGATACATGTAAGGAATAAATTACCCTACAGGAACTCTGCGAGCAGTAATTAACACATTGGAATTGAATAGGTGAGGATTGTTCTGTGTGTTGCCATATTGCACTGCTCTGATGAGATTCAGGGGCTGATGTAAGGAAGGCGTAATGCAAACAATTGCAACTGCAAAATCCAAATTGCCAAGTGGCCAGGCAATTATTTTGCACTGCGGCCTATGTAAGCTTAAGAGCAATGCAAATTACTCAACACAAGCTGCAATCATGATAATGAGGGTCTCAATGAGCACCGCCTGTGCAGCGGGGTATTTAGCGGCCGCACTTACAGCCCAGAGGAGAGGTGACTTAGGAGTACAGAGAGCAGTAGGCCCTGTATGAGATTTGTGGAGCACGAAAATCAAACCAAACAAAAGAAATATGTCAAGAGGAAGGGCAGCAAAGTCCTCCTGGCACATGGAAAAGAGGTCACTCAGCATGAAATTGAGTTATTTGGAAAAGCCTTAGCCAACATCAGTTATGCTACCAAAGAGGCCATATGGTCCTCATAGTGGAGAAAGTCAATGCTGTCAGTGTTACCAGGAGGACAGTCAACCAGGTGATGAGAAGGTGAAATTCAGCTATTAGGTCTAGGATGACCTGCAGAGTGAGACGATAACGCCTTACCACTGCATCCTCCAGCACCCCAAACAAAGTGACCCTGGGTTTGAATATGCAGAGTCTTCTACGTCTTGCCCTTCTCCTCCAAAGGTTTTCCTGCCTTTCCTCAACAAGAGCCAAGCATCGCTGCATCAGGAAGTGTGTACCACAGCAGCCATCCTGAGGCCAATGACAGATCTCTGAAGGTGTGTGGTTTTATACAGCTCTTAATTACTCGCGTCTACAATGGTTTGCACCTTGTAAGAGGAGGTGCAGAGTTTTTGGATGGTCAGCAGTTGCCCAAGTGCAAGGCAAAATCCTTACATCTCATTAGAATGTTTGCAACATTTTATTTTTCTCACTTTACACATTTGAACAAAATATTTGCATACTAGTCCTATGAGAGATTACAACAGGAATAACAATAGGTCATTTATAACACCTTGCAAACGAGTCACATCATAGCAGTGCTGCCCCACACCCTTTTGATATCTTAAAAAAAAAAAAAAATAGAAACGTGTACACATTATGCTTTAACTAACATTACCTCTTAACTAACACCCTAACCCATTCAGCTCTGGTCCTTGTCACAATGTGCGTTCTGAGTTTGAATGGGAAGGTTTATATTTAATAGGCACAATGTGTTCACGGTCACAGTGCGCACAGTGAAGCCAGTACAGCAGAAGGTGCTGCTTATGTTTGTGTGTGTAAGAGTGGGTGGGGATCTTCAATGTAAGCCAGTTCTTAACATTACTCACCCCTCCCATTACTCACCCCACATTACTGCCCTTGTGACATAACGGATTGCCTTAGTAGAGAATACTTCATGAGGCAAAAAATAAATACTGCACATATAGCATGGGATGAGTGTTCACACCACTCTACCAAGTGCTAAATGGATAGGGATTGGTACTTACATCAGTTAGAAAAATGCAACATTAAACCAATGCAGTATGTCTTAGGTCCACTAGGGGCAGTGTTGCAGGTTAATGGTTACCCTCTGGTGTACCAGCTGTACCTGGAGAGACGACATTGTTTGAGGGGTGTGTTACCGGACAGCCTTCCTGTTTCCCCACAGCCTCTTACTATCACAGGAAAAATACAGCACATGCTTCCTCGTGTTGTGCAGTTCACAATAACACAAGCACACACACTCAGACATGTCTGCTGATTTTAGGATCACTAAGAGTTTGAAACTATCCAGAATTCTGCACAGGTACCGGCTCCAAGTCTTCAATCGATTTTCTTTTTTTTTTTTTTTTTTTTTTTTTGCTTGTTTGGCTTCAGTGTTTCAGATTTATTCCACTGGTAATCCCAGACGTTTTTTGAATGAAGTCAGCATTAGGGCTAGAAAGGCCAATTCGATTCAGTTTCTACACCCCGGGGAAACTCAGGGCAATCATTGGCACACGTTCCTTGTGTTTGCCAAGAGCTGAAGAGCAGGCACAGTAATATGACAATGAAGATTAATGGATTTAAATGCATTTCATTTTCAAAAATGGAATTGTCATTGTTAGCAGAACCCTCTCCGGGTAATAGAAGCAAGCTGAGTGTGACCTCTTCGTGGTTTTCAGATGGTAAAGCTGGTTTCCTGTATTAACATCTAGATAGCATTCGGTTCTCGTTTTCATGTGATCCTGAGCTGCACCCCCACAGGTCTGAAACAGACTCTTGGGCAGACTTGCTAAGTGTTTCTTAGATGGATCACACTTGGTAAGAACAAATCCTCACTTGTTAGAGTGAGACATAGTTAACAGAAGACAATTCAAGGGATACTTTATATCACCATCAACATTTTCCTCATGTTAAATGTCTTCCCTGTGTGCTCTATGTGATTCTATGCTGTTGTTTCCATTTAGATCAGTATCTGTCAAACTTACTAACTAAGAAAAAATTTAACTTCTGAAAAGATGAGGAAGTGAGGTGGGGGATGCATATTAGCGTTACACGGTGCACTGAGGCCCATAGATGGAGCATTGTGTACTGAAGCCTGTGTAATGAGAATAACACATAGGAGTCAACCACTCTTGTCAGTGACAAACTAGTTTTGTAGCATGGTTCAGACTCTCATTTGGGGACACCAGCTCCTGTCAATGTAGAAATAAGGATTATTTAAAATACAACACATACACACACACACATCCCTGCCTATTATTTTAAATTTAATTATTTTAAATCTCTTCAACAGTCTGACCATAGGCTAAAAAGCATTCAGATAGCCGGAAGCAGCCGCTGCTTTCATGTAACTCTCCGTGTGTGCAGACCACTAAAAAAAAAAAAAAGTAATTTAGTCAGAAATGAGTCTCACTCACAGACATAGCCCGGAGCTCTTTTTTTTTCCAGTGACAAATAAATATTTGATCACCCAGATTCTCTGCCAACTGAGCTGTGGGGTCAGGTTTTAAAAAACAGCGCTGTTTATTGGTTGACGCAAAAGATTCATCGGCCGGGAGATTGTGGGTTCCAATCCCAGCTCAGTCTGTGACCTTGAGGAAGCACCTTTCCTTCACTCCAGACGGACATGCAGGACTCCACTGCCATCAAGACAGCCGTCTGGCTATCCAATCTAGCAGGGTCTCCCATTGCATAGCAGTGTATTCCCTTCCAGATTTTAAGACACACCTGATACCTATACACTATGGCTAATCAAGCAGATATTAAAACCTGGAATGGATGAAACCACTCTGTAATAGGAGTCTTATTTCCATGCCTGTCTAGTTGCTTTCAAACCAAACCAGGAAACTTCTACTGAGGGTACCATTCCGTGTGAACTGCTCATATCCCCATATTACAGCAATCGCCACAGCTCTCTGAGTGAGAAGGGTGCTGAGTCACAGCTTGCTGAAGTCCTGTAACATTGTTAACCAGCTGCATAACTGTAGGACCTTGCTTATTAACTTTAATCACAATGATAATCGATAGGTGCCTGGATCACCAGCCCCCTCCAGCTTCTCAAGGGTGTCACAATCCACCCTGGCCATTTAGTTCTTTTTATCTCTACAGCTACCACAGTATATACTGAAATGCACCGCATGATTATTAAATCAAGTGGTTTCTATTTACCTTCCAGTTATGACTGCGCCATAATAGTGTCGAGTTTGTTCCTATCTTATCGAGTTGTGCATGTGTGGCTGGTTCTTTGATGTTTGATGTTGAGTTGCTTTGAAGATAGAAAGGGTGTTCAATGTGGAAAGCTCCCTTATATGCCCTTGGACACAGACTGTGCGATTGAAACCAAAACATCACCTTCAACATAGTCAACATAGAAAGCAATAAACAACCATTTTAATTTAAACCCATTTTTATCAATGCTGTGCAACTACGGGGTTGCAAAATGAAAAAAATATGCCTCCTATGAATATTGTAGGCAAGCTCCCGTTTATTACTTGTGAGAAGCAATTAATCCCTGCAACTATTATGATATAATGACATTTGCGCGCCCCACCTGACAATTTTGTGACATTTGACTTTGCCAAACAATGAGTCATCTGTGGAATTCTAATGGAGTCTTTTCCCCTTTGGCTCTGGTTTTAGTGTCACAGTATTGTGGATATGCTGAATGCAAATCCTGTTCTGCCAACATTGGAAATGTGATGCAGCATTCAGCAAGCTCATAGGATGTGTAGAAACAGCATGGCTTATTTGTGACGGTTCTTTTAAAATGAATACATTCATTTAATTGCAGTCTACCCTAGGACAAATGCCATCATTTTATACAGACAATGCAGGTACTGGATAAGTCCTGCTTTTGTGAAACTTTGAGAAACATGTTTTCAGTCTATGAACAGCAGGTAGCAGGGTCCTGCACTGACCAGATACTATAAATACTGCTAGGTGGGGATTGATACTTTGACCCCTGAAGGACCCGTTGTAGACTGCTGTACCTTGACACATGTGCTGTAAAACCAATTGCTTTATTGATCAGGCACTAAATAGAAGCACATTTTGGTTTACAAATACTTGCAATAAGCATTAATAACCCCTTCGGTGGTCAAAACTTCTGAATTGTGAAAAGAGCTTTATAGGATGCAAATTCTATTGGGTTTGAGGAGTTGCCCTTCCAACACACAGAACACAGGAAAAACACAGGAAACGTAACATGGTGCAATTCTACATGCAGTGACTGAAGGGTATTTTCTGGTATTTCTATGTTAACTAAATCCTTTAAACTCGTTCTGTAGATCACAGTATTTCTGAGCTATTTTACTACAGTATGCTATGCTGATATTTTTCATATGTCCTGCATTAGTTCTAAAATTCCTTTTTTGTTTTTGTTTCAGAAACTTAAAACAACTTGAAAGGCAACTTTGCTGTGCCTCTGCGTCATTAGTTTTCGGATTACAATTAAGTGTTTCTCTGCACCTCTGCCTTTTCCATTCATCATGTTTCCAATTGCTCTGTATCCCCTTAGGTGCGCAGCTCCTCTGAATCATGGCAGTAAATCAATTGAACACATCCGCACTGAATTTCAATCAATCCCAACCTAATCTGCTCAAGAATCGCTCTGCTTGCAAGCACAGCTGTCCACTCCAAAACACATACTTTATATGGCTGCAAATACTAAAGGCAAACCCCAGAGTGATCTCTGATAAGGCTATTTTTTTATTCTAGTGGCAGGTGATTTATTGCATCCCCAAGGCTCTTTGCTTCACAGCTATTAAATGCTGCTGTTTTTTTTTTTTTGTGCTCTCCATACTGCCCTCATCTGGCAGTGACAGACACTGCACATACTGGGGCTGGTAAGAAATTACCTGACACACACGTCCTCCGAAACATGTACCGTCAGCTGTCCACTTCTTTTCACTCTGCAGGTCCGCCATACAGCCACCTCAGAGCTACAGCGCTGGAGGACCACGCAGCTCTGGGCAGCTTACAGGCAGGCCCGCAGACGCCCGGCCATCAACAGGGGTCGCTGGTGTGCGGTGAGCCAAGGACACCCTGACCGACCTAAGCCCTCCCCATCCGGGCGGCGCTCGACCAATTGTGCACCGCCCCCTGGGAACTCCCATCCACGGTCGGCAGTGGAATAGCCTGGACTCGCAAATGACCAGTTTTTATTCTGCTTGTAGTTGTGCAATCATTCAGATGGTCGCGCCCAGAGTTTTGCAACGCTGTGGCCCGATAGCTAGGACCGCAAGGATGACAATGTCTTATCCTTATCTGTCTAGTAGGGTGTGTGCAGTGACCAGATCATACTCCAATACTGGGCTGCTGACGAGACAGAACCCCACATCCCTATCAACCCATCTGGGTGATATGCTGGACCAGAGGATAACAAACAGATACGCTCCACCACCCAATAACTCAAAGATGAGCTCCCTCCTCTCCCACCAACACTAATACACATCTGAGCTACACAGGCATGTGCTTAAACCAATATACTGATATCAACTACTGGAACACAAGGGTTTCATAAATAAGATACCTACAAACCTTACTGAGCGAAGTCCATTGTTGCTATTAAATTGTATATCAACTCAGAGAAATTGTTGAAGTAGAGATTTGTTTGTTTTAAACTCAGGATTTAAATGGTAACATATGAATTAATTTTGTGTATAGTACATGTGTACACCAGTAATGTGTGAAGAAAAGACCTCATTATTGACCACAAATATTACATATATAAAAAAGCAGGATACGCAGTTGTCTGAATAAGCAGCACGGCTAACATGTAAAGTATATTTGACATGCAAATTCTCTAAAGATTTAATCACCGGCACAAATACACCTCTTTCAATGGTGCTTTAGAAAGGCGGACTGCTGTGTTTCCTGGCAAAAGCCTTGTACAGTGTAATTTTTTTATTTCTTAGCAGACGCCCTTATCCAGGGCAACTTACAATTGTTACAAGATATCACATTATTTTTACATACAATTACATTATTTTTTACATATAATTGCCTATTTATACAGTTGTTTTTTTTGTTTTTTTTTACTGGAGCAATCTAGGTAAAGTACCTTGCTCAAGAGTACAGCAGCAGTGTCCCCCACCTGGGATTGAACCCACGACCCTCCGCTCAAGAGTCCAGAGCCCTAACCACTACTCCACACTGTGCACTGTGTAATGAAATACAGTGCACTTTTGTAGATGGATATGAAGACTAATCTCACGTGTAGATCACAGTTAGGGCTTGCTTTATCTTGCCATGCATCGTCAAGTCCATTTACAGGTAGTAAATCACAATTACATCTCTTTAAAAAACTATTAGTGTAAATATGCCACACAGAACTGTTCCCCCATCCCTTCTATACATTTACACTGTACAGACACATCTCCAAACCCCCTAATAGTTACAAAGTGCCCCCCACCCATTAAAGTCATTTATCTCCATGTGTTTGTCACTGGGCTATGGCAGATACAGGAATAAAACAAGCTTCTGGCTACTTTTACATGAAAAAAAAACATCAAGTGAATCAAGTGAGCTCCTTCTCCCTCTTGTGGTTGCTCTACGCTACTACAGGCAGTCGAATTTTACTTTTGGGGGCCGAAATCTTATCCTAAAACTGTAAACAAAAAATATATTGAAATCACATTGTGTTTTTCATTCAAGATTATTATTATTTGGTCATTTAGCAGATGCTTCTATCCAAAGCGACTTACAGAGAGTAAGGAGTGAACTATTATTATTATTAGTTTATTTAGCAGACGCCTTTATCCAAGGCAACTTACAGAGACTAGGGTGTGTGAACTATGCATCAGCTGCAAAGTCACTTACAATTACGTCTCACCCGAAAGACAGAGCGTACAAGGAGGTTAAGTGACTTGCTCAGGGTCACACAATGAGTCAGTGGCTGAGGTGGGATTTGAACTGAGGACCTCCTGGTTACAAGCCCTTTTCTTTAACCACTGGACCACACAACTATGCATCACAACTGCTGCTGCAGAGTCACTTACAACAGGACCTTGTTTTTTGTGTTTTTTGTGTGTGTGTTATGTCTTATCCAAAGGACAGAGCACAAGGAAGTTAAGTGACTTGCTCAGAATAAAAATATAATTGTGCAAACTTTTTGCATACATTCCTGTATAAATAACAGCTGTTCTTATCAGTTAAAAGATGCTCATATGCTTTATTTCATTCTATTTGATTTCAGCCTCCTGTCTAATAGAGTTGATTGCTCACATTCTACTCCACTTGCAACACTAGCGGGTTATCGGGTTCAAGTTCGGTAGAGAAAAATCTTAACAAATCCATACTACATCTTTAAAAGATTTTAGAAGAAATAACATTGAAATCTGTATCACAGCCTTTTAAAAACACGAATATCTGACTAAATAATTGTGATCAATATATTGTTCAGAAGAGGTCATTGAGCAGTAAAGTGCCTGTGGCACTGAACACAGCAGTCGATTCCTTACGGGCCATTTAACAAACCCATCATGATCCAACTAATGCTTTGTCATCCAGCCAGCGTGTCATCCAGCCGCGCTACTGCTGCAGCAAAATGAAAGCCTCTGGAGGAGTCAATCTACCACACCCCGGTAATCCAATCAGTCCCTGAACCAACAGACAAAAAGGGGGTTTGTTTCCAGTGGCCTCGGTACAGATGGCTTTTGGTTAACCCCAATTACCACAGCTCTTGTAAGCTACAGTATAGGGGAGTTACAAACCTCGCCAAGAATTAAATTCTTAACAGGTGCCTGTAGGGAAAAGTAGGTCACTCTGCAACCCACAGCATGCAGAATTGCACCTCACTGCAAACACCAGACCTCGGTTTAAGATTCTGCAACCAACACACATACCAAGTCTACCTGTCACATTTTCCCAGTTGTCAGGTCACTACGGTACACTTCCAGTGAAGCGCTGTATTTTAAAACGTCGCTCCTCACTTTTATAAGGCTATCCGTGGCTTTCGGTCCTGCCTGTTTGTGTGAGTAATCTATCCCTTTCAAACTGCCCCGCCACTCTAGAGATCTGCCAAGAACGTTCTCTTGGTAATCCCAAGAACTTGAATAAAACGCTATGGAGCTCCTTCACTTTGGAACTCACTTTCACCTTCTACTGTAAGCTTCTAATTATTCTATCTGTCCTTTTACTTGCAAGCAGTTAAGAGCAGATTTTTGCCTTGGGATGCTTGAACACAAAGGACGCTGTAGAAATGAAACTGGTACAGTATAACATAAGATGATCAATTGTAAGCATCCCTTACAATTACAGACTAAGTTTAACCATACTGTGCAGGACTGGATTAGGACACAGTGGATCAGCTGCAGCGTATATGTGCACCCCAAGTTTTGTCACAATGTCCCAGGTTCCGTTATACATCGTATTTACCCTTCTGTAGAGGCAGTAGTTGCAGATACAGGGTTGTAAATACGACTCCCGTTGCATAGCAGTTTGATCCATTCCTGGTTTTCCCGTGAGTTTAATAAGACACACCTGAGCTTGTTACAGATACACTGTAGCGAATCAACACCTGGAATGGGGGAAACTGCCATGCAATAGGAGCCTTACTTCCATCCCCGAGATATACACCAGATGCTGAATAGATGAAAAGAAGCTGTGTTAGATCTCTGCTAAAATTTGAAAAAGCTCTGTTTTATTGCAATGATTCAACTGATCTAAATGGCAGGAAGCTCTAAATCCCACCTCGGCCTAAATACAGTATTTAACTACCATCAATCCTGGCATTTTACTTGTTTCAAAAGACAGAAATACACGAAAGAGACTCGCAAACACAGTTAGAGATGCTGCTTTGCAACAAAGTTCCTTTTAACGATTCAAACTCTAGTGGTATTTAGACCTGCCTTTAAATCAATACATAGACTCCCCTGTGTGATAACCTGCCCACTCATAGCCAGCTATCCAGTACTGTTCCTGTGTTATTTAATTATACCATTGAAGATTAAAGCCCTGACATTTGATATCTGTTTAATGTATGATGGCGTGTACTTCTAATGAGTGTAAACTCCATCTTGCACTATTCAATATCGCTGTTGTTTTCCTGTCCCGTTTTACCTGGTGAGTGTTTATATGATGTTTGCCAGCGCATCCTTTTATCAGGATCAGCATGGTTTAATATGCTGGAAGTGGGAAATGTTACAGCACTAGACTTTACAGTTTACACAACACGAAAGCTAAAAACGTAGCTTTAATACAGTTACGAACTGTATTTACATAACATTAGCGCTAAGCATCTGTCAGAAACTGAATCACGTCCGCAAGCGATCACAAGCAATTTACACCTCTGCTGTAGTGACAACCCTGCCGTTAAAAATGGCTGGGGAAAAAGGCATTCATGAATAATATTCTCGTAAAACCTAAACTGCGGATTACGCTGGATGATCAAGTACTGTACTGGAACGTACAGATTAGTACGGTCATCCTTGAGCAAGCGAATGAAACAACCTCAGTATAAGTTTGCATTGCACTAGCATAGTAGGTATTTCCATTCTTACACGTATTAAATAATAAATGCAACCTGCATGCTGTAAAACTGATTATAACAACGACAAGGAAAGACAGCAGGAGAACAGACCTGTAAAACTGTACACAGTTAGAACACAGATCTCAGACTGGAATACTACTTATTGCAAGGCTACCGCTACAGATCAGTTAAGTATGGGAATGCAATCATTCTAAATAAGTTATATATGATTTTGTTATGCGGTCACTTTGATCTGTCATACATGATGTACCCAGCTTCTGGGGTTATACCACATTCTTATATATGTCTTTTATTAGAATTGCTCTGTCTCTCTAACCCTGTGACCCCTGGAAGAGAATTGACACAGGGCAAGAAAGGTCACGGCTTCAATGACCTTTTTACAATGGAATAGAGAGTAGTGGCTTTCTGATTGGACGGTCTGGTTTAGAGATCGCCTATGTAAAGAGGTTGCAAATCTACCTTCGATAGAGGACTCAGGTTGACCAAGTACAAGTCTGTTATATAGTGTTTACACATTATGCGGTTGCAACTCATTTTAGAGCACATCAAAATTATTATATTAATGCCACACCGACACAACACTTCACAGAGAAACGGACAGTGTGCGTCACCAAGCACTGGCGTTAGGGTAAATACAGTGTCACTCTTCATAGCCACTTTAGGACTGATCTAGGGAAGAGTTATTTGGCTCCATATTCCTGGAACCAGTTACTGCTAGATTTTGCAGGACTTTAATATATAAATTAAAACAGATTTTAAAGACATCCTCCCCCTTTGCAACATGTCCCGGTTAACTTCATGGTACATAACAAACAGCTGCGGATTCAAAAAAAAAAAAAAAGGATTTGTTTATTGTCTGCATACAAACGATTAGAACTGGCGCTTTCAACCACTTGGAGCTGGAGCTGTAATGGAACGCTGACCCCTGTAGGTGAAGCGAGGTAATTGGAATTGAAACGCTAACCTAGCAAACTAGTCAAGTCTTACTGCAGTGTGTTAAGAAACTTGCTTTGGGGGCCGTACAGAAGCCAGATCCCCCCCAGCCTCCACCAGATCCATGCAGGACACTGCTGTGTTTTCACTGAGCACAAGGTGATAACCCAGATGTCCATGCTGAGAATGATGAGCGCACACGTGAGCAATGGCCATCTGTGAATAGATTTCTTGTTGCACCGATACTGCCTATATTAAGAGTCCAGGTCCACAGTGTAGTAACAGTGAGAAATTAACCTTGAGATCTGTCGTTTTCTAACAGACTGATCTGCAATAATAAAAAGCTTGAAGAATCTTGCCCTATACATTGTGCCTTGTTTTTACATTATTAAAAATGTTGCAGTTGCTCATGGTTAGAAATGCACACTAGCTCTGCACTCAGTTTGAGAAATAAGCCCCTTGTTTAATAAATTGTCCCTCTCCTACAGTTGCACGAACAACTCTGAAATGAAGCCTACAGACTCAGGTGAGGCTTATTCATGCTGTGATGTGTGATCCGTTCAGAGCAGATAATGCAGTACACGTGGTCATTTTAATAATATACTTTAGCACGGGGAGTTCTGAAACCCAGGGTGCAGGGTGTGGTACTAGTGTGTGTTTCTAATCTTGAATTACCCAATAAGCTCATGTTACTCTGTATAGCCATTTCCTGTCAAATGTTATCAGAATAAAAAGATATTTTGAGAAAAAAAACAAAAAAAAAACATGTGTTCTGCTTTTCTGACCTGCAGCACAACTGAACTTGCAGAGGTCATGCATCAACTGATTGTGCTGCAGGACAGGTCATGATATGTGTAGTTTCCTCAGACAACTGGTTCAGATGTTCATTCCGTTAAATTTGGTCTAACAGTTTTTTGACCATATTGTAAATCCCACCCAATCAAGCCACATGGACATGTCTTCTTAACCCTACCCTATGAAAGTTAACGACCATCTCCCTTGTTTTCTTACCTGTTGAAGTTATGGGCTAAATGAATGAAGATCTCCGCTTGTGTTATATTTAGCAGACAGTCAGTTACCTGGCTTGGGATGAGCGGTAGTCAAGATTAGGGATGTCAGTTTCCAATTCCTTTTAAACATACTGGAAATATTTGAAACCAATCAGAATAGCCATCATGAGAAGGTTTCATTTCACTTATACATAAATGACTGCAATGTTTCTTTGCGTATAATGCTGTATGTGTGTAGCATTGAATAGCAAATGGAAAACACTGTGAAGCAATAATAACAATTAAATCAACTGGCCTTCTCTGTATCCTAAACACTTATATTTGACCTGCATAGTTTTGACCATGTTAAGGCACATTTCCAAACGTGTAACACTTGACTCGCATTAAAACATTTAAACTATTAAAACTTATAGTCAAGATGTAGGTAAAAGAGACATTCCATAGTGCCTTCTGAAAGCTGACCACAATATTTTTGCATGGTGTTTGTGAAATAGTACCATGCTATTCCCATGATTAAGCTATGCATTTACCATATTTTACCATGGTTTGCATGTACTTTACCAAACCTTGCTATAGTTGACCATGCTTGCCTATGCTTTAGCATGCTTTCACTATGCTTTGTTACACTTTGCTATGCTTTTACTATAGTAAACTTGCAGAAGGGGTAAGCATTACTAATGCCGTGTATATATATATACAGCCCAACAGCATTTGCATCATGGCTTTCTGGGGTTTCCCACCCACACAAATGCAATTCCACATTTACAGCTCTGCCCTCGCAGCAGGAATGGGCTTCTCCAGATGGTTTGTAGATTAAATATATGCTGAGGTAATCCCCTATAGAGCCCTGCCATCTCACATTTACTCCGCACTGAGCTGATCGGTCGTGACACGGAAATCACTGAGCTTTTTGTATCTACAATCTCCTGGAAGGCCTTTGAGACTGTCATCCAGGGTTCTCAATTAACGTTATTGAAAAGGTTAAAAAGGTCAGTCCAAGCTGACAGCACACACAACACACACACACGCACACACAACACACACGCACACACACAGTGTTTATGAGGACTTTACATTGAACACCCAGACTTCAGATCTCTAAAGTCCAGAGAGGGCTGGGAGAGTAAGGGATCAACACAATAATACAATAATGAAAAGTGCAGGGGCTAAAGGAAATACTGGTGCATTTCTATGTTTGAAGTATCTGTTTAAACATTGCAGGCACTGTATCCTCATCATAAGGCAGGTTTTGTCAGTGCCCTTCCTTGTGAGGACTCTCCCTCCCCCCCTCTCCCAGGTCCTTGAAGTACAGTTGGCCTGCAGGCTCTTCACAAATAAATAAGAAGTGCTTCAGTTACTTCTGGGGATGATTTTACAGTTTACATCAGAAGACATCACCGTCATGAACGTACGGACAAATCCCTTGGTACACTGATCTGAAACATCTTTGATTTCTTTTATTTTTTCGACATTGGGTAATTTCGCATATGTTTTTTAGTGTTTTTTGAGTATTTTTCCCCCTGTAGGCTTTTTATTTCCATTAAAGTAATGATACTGTTTAATAGGGACTCTCACGGAGAAAGGCAGATGCTAAGAAGTGTCCAAGATACTTGCCAACAGATGCACCACTAAATAACTCCGCATTGCTGCTTCTGTCTGTGTTTTAACTATATTATAATAACATGCTGTGTTTTTTAGTGTATAGCCATTCAGGGTTTGACTGTTTACTTACTGTTTTATTTTTTTATTAAAGAGTCATTCACACGTCTTGTGTTACTGCCTCTCCACCTGTTTCTGATGTTCAATTGCAATCCCTCTGAGTGGTTCTGATGCCAACTGCAATTCTGTGTTTAACTTTTTTTTTCCGGTGTTCAGGTGCTTTCACTGGCGTTCAAGGCCGGCTCTTTCTTGAGTTAAGTATTGTCAAAGCCTTACTCCAGCACTGCGCTGGGAGCTACGCCTTAGCCATTGTTTTGACCAGTTAGTGGATTTTGTGTGGTTATGTCTCCACCTAGTGGTGAAAACATAGATACTAAATACATTTTCTAATGGACTAGATTACGACCGATAGTGAGATACAGTATGTGATGCTGAATAATAAAAGTTTTTTTTTAATAAATATTTTTTTAAAGGAATTTCTAAAAACATGATATAGTATCTTTATCTTATGTATCTTATTCTGTGTGCACCAACACAAAGCCACAATGCTGCTTTGCATGACTCAAAAATGTCCATTAATTTCTGTTTTACAGAATTAGGATTAAATACAATAAACCTGTACTGTTTTGTTAACCGTATTTTTATTTATTTTATTTTTTTTTATAGAATTGAATAAGTCACAGTATATTTATTTTATCTATAAAAGTAAACACACTTCACAGTACTTTGCTCACAGTGGCGAAGTTAGTTATTTATCTCCTCTGGTCCCCAGAGGACAGACTATTAACGCAATGTGAGTCAGTTATGTAATGTTTATGAGGCTCAGAAATGTGTTTAAAAATAAATAAAAGACGGAAATAACCAGCATCATTTGTTTCCTACAGGAAGTTGACAGTAAGTGCAGAGTTTACTAATACAGTAGGCTACACCTGTGTTTCCAACACACAGAATTCTGTCTACTTTATTATTATTATTATTATTATTATTATTATTATTATTATTATTATTATTATTATACCTTTCATACATATATACAAATTACAATTGTAGCCATAATAATAAAAATTATTATTATTATTAGTAGTAGTATTAGTATTATTCGTATTATTAGAGTATGAAGTGTGCCAAGATGCTTTGTGCATTACCGTATGTTTCTTTTAAATGGAGGTCGGGGTACAAAAAAAAGCCATGTTTTTTCATTCTTAATATTATCACAGCTCCTAAGCTAAGGTTTATTAAAACGTTCTAATGTAATAGCGCCAGTACTGTATTCTATGCTTTGCAAATGCTCCTAATTCACAAACAAACACGGTGATTGGCTACAGAGACACAGTGTTCACCATCCGCTTTGTACTGACAGCATTTTTCACGAGACAGGAATGGCTCCTGGTCCTGTTGCAGCATGTAACCGGTGAGATGTGGGTGGCAATGCGCGCAACTTGGACTGGCCTCAAACAACCCGGGTACAATATGACTGCAACATTCTGTTGAGTACAAATTTAAAAAAAAAAACTCCAAGATTGACAAGTTATAACAATGATGTATTAGACAAACACCATATATAGTCATTGCTAGTGAAGGGACAGAAATGGACCATTATTACTTAGTAAAAAAAAAAAAAAGCCCCAAATCATCCTGGACGACTGTAGTTTTTGGTTAAATTAAAAGCCAGTGCTGTATTGGTGCAGAATACTGTACATATAGGTCCATGTGATTGTTAAGGTCTAGTAAAACAGGCAAGCTAGTTTATAATACCATAAAACAGCCTACCTCGTTATTTCAAAGCTGCAGCCCTTTCTCAGCAACATCGCTCTCTTTCTCATTATGGAAGATCTTTCTTTACCGAAGTATATGTTGATATCCGAATTCATGAGTGCAGCCACAACCTCCAGAAACTCGGAAATAAATTGATCCTCAAACAAGCGCAGGCAGTAACTGCACAGCTCTGCAGAAATGACCCTGCCGTCAAAAAAAAAGTAGAATATTTCAGTGCAAAAATTGAAAAGGAAACATAAAAGCGACCGCCAGACTTTCTCTTGCAAATAAAAAATATATATAAGAAAAAAGAAAACGTCCAGACGAGGAATTAAATATGTTGCACCGCAGTGTCGTTAACCGATAAAGAAGAAAAGTCAATCTATACTGACTGTGGTCTTATTTTTGTGCTTCTTTCAGGGAGATGCGGTCGGTACCTGTCCAGTCACAAATCTTTCTTTTTTTTTTTTTTTTTCAAAAGTAATGACCTGACACGGGAGTCAGCATACAGTCAGGGCTCAGTACTTCTCAGTGGTAGATATACCACTCCCTCGGCAGCCGTCAACAGATTCTGCTGGGTCCTAAAGCCTGGAAACAAATTGTACAGAAAAAAAAAATCACTTAAATACTGTAAAATGCGTAAAAATCTGTTTACTACCAAAGCATAACTCCTTTCGGAATTTCTGCCCGAAACCCTTAATATATGTCTGTAGTCTGGGAAGTTATATAAATGCACTGCATTAGTTATTCAACAAAGTGGTGGGATTGCTTGAGAGAGAGCCTTAAAAAACAATCCATTAAGTAATTTTAACTAAGTAATGCACAAAGCCCTATGGTAATCCCGAATTCGCTTCTTGTAGCCACAAAATGGGCCCGTGTCAAAACGTGTCCAGTACTGTAACCCTTTCAGCCCGTGTCTCGAGCCAGTTACGTGTTTTAGTTGTTCAAGGTTAATTTACCAAACACATACAATACACGATTTTAGCTAATCTACCTTGTTCGTGTATTTACTGAGTATGTCGAGGTCAATTGATTCTAATAGGAATGGGAGACCGCACGACTAATCATAATCCAGTTTCTCTGACCGCGCTGCGTGTTGACGAAGTGCAGGTACGTACCATTGAAAATATGTTCTTTTTAATTATATCAGTATACTGCCTACAGTAAGTAAATGTGTATGCAGCATTTTTACTCGAAGTTTTAATATACCATAACAACAACTGAATGGATGCACTAAACAGTTAATAAATACCGGAATAAGAAGAAATATAGCCCGCGAACTACCACTTAGTGGCACTGTAAACTGTCAGACATTTAAACTAGAACACGCTGTACAGAAGACGCTGTGCTGTTTGCTGTGTGGTCTACACATAGCAAATAAAATAAAAAGTAAATACTTTGACTTGAGAACCTTCAGCGATTCCCTGACGGAGCCCGTCAAACCTTACAAGAATAGGAGTTTGCATTTCATAACTGGAATCGTACAGTCAGCAAATTGTGCGTAACACACACGCACACGCACACACAAACATGTCGGAAGCGTTTTCTGTATATCCATCAGTCAAGTAAGGTTCCAGTGGAATACTGAACAAACAAATCACATTAAAACCAGAACGGCGTTTCCCATGTTGTACCTGATGCATTCCTTCTTAGCCCGTAATTGTTCAATATTCTTTTATACTACATTAACACAAGAATATTGAAACACATTTAAAGAAGAACACGCTATTTGTAAAAACACGAGTGTATGACTTAAATAGCATATACTGTAGCTCCCCCAGAACCGGACTGCCTCATTAATGTGACATTGTTGTAATGCGTTATGATGCTCTGGAGACACCGATTCATTTTCTGTGGAAACTGTGCAGCAGTAATGCTTTCATAGTGCCTTCTACTGCTGAACAATATAGTGCTTAAACTAGGGATATGAATGAGCGGCATTTATAAATCCCCTAGAGCCGAGAATTCCACTACTCTGTACTTAAATATGCTGAAATGTAAAACATGGTGACCATTAGGCTAGTCTTATTTCACTAGCGTGCTGTTGGATCAATACCATAATCCAGCAATCACATTCACTTAATCAGAGCCCTAATGCCTGTTTCATGAGAACTGGAATCCATGGCTTCTCCATCCACATAAATGGAATGTGGTTTTGTGTGGTTTAAACACCACCATCACTTATTAGGGCAATGCATGTGTGTTTACCCCCTTTTGCTATATAGTAAAACTTTCTGAATATGCCATAGCCAATGAGCTTCAATTGCAATACAAGGGGCACTGCAATAGTAGTGCGATGACCCTGTTTTGATGTGTGGTGCAGATAATCAATGGGGTGTGGCTGTTTGAACAGAATGCTAATCTGTATAATATATGGTATTGCCTGTGTTGATAATTTCTGCACAACTCCCCATTGCATGTACAAGCCTGGGGCATATTGTTAACAGATCATTCAACAGATCATCAATAAGAATGATAGTTGTCTCAAGAGATCCGTTTCAAGTGCTCAATACAATGCATGAAGACAGCGTTCTCTTCATTTCTACTGCTCTATAATGCTCAAGGGGATTTATCACTGTGGACCGTGATGTTATCACCCTGCTTTTTAAACATGACATGTCTTCTGAGGTATAGGCATCAAGCATAGCAGCTGGTTTACAGTCCTTTCCAGAGGTGAGCCACAGCCTCAACCATAAAGCAGCCGTCCCCTTTGGCTTTGATCAATTCAGAGAGCAAGGCAATCCCAATGCACGACGACTGTGATATATCATAAGAAATGTGGGAGAATCGGCACGTCACACAGCTCACTTCACAGGAAAGGTGACTGGAAGAAAAAGCAACGTTTAGTTGAACAGGAATCCCTATTCTAGTTCTGTAAAGATTACTCTACATTTCTGATATACAGGAGACTCCAAACCTGCCTATTGAAGCTTCAGTTATTATTGTACTTAGCACTTTAGAAAAAATATATATATCTTATCTCTGCATACAAAGAAGTTGCTTATTCCACAATCTGGTTTAAATGAATACATTATTTTACTGATTAATTTTTGGCACTGCGTTTGAGCTTCTTATTGCTTTACTAACACTTGCATGGTAACTCTTGATATTACGTATCTCTAATTACTGTGTATTTACAATGTTATTATGCATAGTTACAATGTACTTAATCTGTAAACCTTTTTGCATGAGGTATAGAAGTGCACGATTGTATCAGAAAAGGGTTAGGGTTCGGGTTATGTCTGCAAAAAGATTTACACATTAAGTACAATGTAACTATGCATAATAACATTGTAATTATGTGTAAGTAGCACACATGGATTTACTTAGTAACTACACAGTAGTTAGAGCCACTTAATGTAATGTTGTACCAGTTTGCCTCAATAGGAGGTTATAGCGACATCGTCAAGATCTCTTTTACAAGAAATACCTGGCCAAAAGACTGCAAATAAACATCAGCATCACATATCACACATACATCATTCAGTTAAAAATATTACATCATCACAGCTGTTATCTGCAAGTTCACAAAAAGCATGCAAGTAAAACAGGAACAGCTTTCTGTTACACAATTATCAACACTTGAAATCACGCAAAGATACCAAAGTACAGAGTTAAACCTCTTTTTAAAGATGGTTCTAGGACCAGAGCGCAATGCAACTGAAAGCATTTTTAAATAACGACAGAGACCTGAGTTTATGTGCACTGGTATGGATTGTTCGCAAATCATCAAGATAATTATATTATAGATGTTATTGTTGCAGTTGATAGTGCATTATTGTGTACAGTTGATAGTTTTAGTATGGGTTTTATAATATTGTAGTTAGGAGCCATTGGTAATGTAAAAGGCGGTGCAATTTGGGTTCTGTGTTATAACGAGAATGAAAGCTTTAGTGCAGGGGTGGCCTAGCTCTGGAGAGCCGCAATCCTGCAGGTTTTCTGGATATCTTGAAATCATTAATGGTAAAGACCAGGACATCTTTTTTAGTGTTGACCAATTAAGAAAATAATTGGTTCAATAGTAACTGAGAACTCAGGTGGAATGAAAACCAGAAGACCCTGCGGCTCTCCAGGACCAGGATTGGCCACCCCTGTTTTTATGTAATGACATTATGGGACAAATGGGAGCCATACACTGCCTTATAACCTGTTCTGCAGTATAAAGGGCTGCTGTATAACATATGAGCACTGTACCAAATATGTAAAAAACGAAAAACTGTATGGTGATCTGCACTAGGGGAATCAGTGGGCCCCATACCTCCTCCTTTCTGAAAATGTCTCATCTGTAATTTATCAAATAAATTGTATGAACAAACCACAGCAAACAGAGATTATAATTTCCAAGGAGGTTCCTCTGATGTGGGAATGTTATAGGAATACAGCGATATCGGGGGGGGATTGCTCTTCAGTGAGAGACTATGATAGAGATTGATATAAATGTAGAGAGAAGACCAATATAGAAAGGCCAGTGGAAGGATATTAACACAGAATCAGTGATGCAACAAATGAAAAAGGCATGTGGTTTGTCTGAGCTGAAGGATGGCCTCTTAAACACTGCTGGTTAAGAAGCTCTGGGTAAGAAAAGTAGACATACCTGTGTTGCACCTGACTTTGTTCCAGCATCGCGTCTCACTAATTGCGTCTATCTTCACCCTAAATAAACTCGTCACACTTTATCTTGTCACTTCTTAAATCCGCAAACCTAATTACTCTTTGAGGGGAAACCCTCCACAGATGAGCAGGGGCTAATTCTCACTGCACCTAATTCCCCACACTCCATCCTCCTTTTAGCTGTCAAGTGTCACGACTGATGAATGAAAAAGAACACTGATGGGCACAGTAATTAAAGCTGCACAATGAGACAGGATTATCTCCTACATAGCCCATTTTTTGGTCAGTAGTTGAATGAACTTAGCGAAATTAAAATGTATTATTATGCACACTGTATTTTATCAAATTTTCAATTTAATTGGATGAATTTATTTGTTGGAAACGATGAGCTAAAGTCACCACAGAGCCAAGAGAAAACACCAGCAGGATCAATACAGGGTTTTATGATGCGCTGTTGTTTTGAAACTAATAGGGATGGGTGATGAGAGAACTGGTTTAACCCTTGATAGGTCAGGCGTCGGTATTTTTTAATAATGAAATCATACCAAATCTAAGTTTCATGGTAGTCGTGTGACCTAAAAACCTGTTTTTTGACAGGTGGTTACAAAAATGCCTCTATAAAACTGAAACAACTCTAAATAATAATTTATCCATAATTATAAAACTTGTGAGATATGAAGAAAATAGTAAGAGAAAATGTTTCTTCCAGCTACATTCCTACGGGCTAGGGTTGCAACTGGGACAGCCTTACCTGAGGTTTAAATAACATAGTGGGGAGTGATTGAAGGAGGGAGCAAGCACTGATAATCCCTCCCCCGAATCTCAGCCCAGGCATCCAAAAGCTGGTTTAGTGTTGACTGTCTTTTTATATTGAAGGGGGCATCATCTATTTGTACATATTTTCCCTCAGCCCGGAAATGCTTGAGGCTTTCTGGAGGAACGTTAGACTCCAGAATGACTGAATCGTTTTTGTTGATGTTTGTTTATTTCCTTGTCTCCAGATGCTTTATTATGTATTATGTTTCTGTAGGGAAGGTGGGCTAGAAAGCGGAACATTAGAAAGAGGGTATTTTATTACACACAATCATATAGAAACGCAATCAGATCCAGTCTTTAATTCACTTCTATTTTAATGTTACAATAACTAGAATCCAAATAACTAAGCTATATAAGTGCTCTTTAGGACTCTCGCAGTGTGTTCTGTTAAAAAATGTGTAACAATAACACGATTTTTTCTTCTTTCAAAAAAATAGGAGTCAATTAAAGAATGGAGGAAACTTACATTTAATTAAATCAATTTAACTTCACTTGCTGTTTGCGATCGGTTTGAATTAAAAATAAACAGCTGCTTTTTTTTTTTTTTTTTTTTTTTACATTATCAATGAAACAGAATCATAGTCTCAATCAAGTTACGGGAGAAAAAACTAACGTCAACTTGTTTCACAATCAACGCTTTTCCAAGAGTTTAATTGAACGGAGTCAGCTCAAAAAAAAGGGACATCACATGATCAAAAATAAAACCCGAAAACGAAGAGCCCTATATAGAGAGAACAAAAATACATAAAAGCAATGGACCTTTTGTGACTGCTGCACCCACACAATACTTGCAAACTCTACATCTGACCAGTCACTAATTAGAGTTTAAAAATATTTTTTTGCATGAACCAAACATGAATATCTTACACTTCAAGTAGGGCATGTTTTCAAGTATTCATGTCTGAATTACTTTTACCTGGAATAAGTGCTTTAAAACTAGATCTTAGTGCCCTACACAAAACCGTGTAGTCCAGCCAATTCAAGATATAATGTTTCTTGAGGTCACTTCAGATGACTCAGTCCCAAGGCTCCAGAGCTAAGATCATGCATTCGTCTCAGGACCTGGAGATAATGGTGTGTATCACAGCAGTGGATCAATTGAAAGAACATTTGGCATCCTGTCAAGTCAAATTGCATGCCTGGTAGGGGGACAGCCTACATACACAGCCTTGGAAGAGTTGCCTTTTCTTTGTGGCTGTGCTACAGTAATTTTCCTTCTGGGATTCCTTCCGTTTTATTGGAATCAAAATGGCAAATGGTTACGCGATGTAATGGCCCACAATAAATCTTGCAGGTCACTGTGTCAGGTAGAGCATTCTTCATTTCATGCACAGCCTTGGTATGCATCCTGAGGTTTAGGTACTGTACAGGCAACATCGGAACTGTTAGGATTGCATAGCACATTAAACAATCACGGAAACTAACATAGTGCAAGCATGATCTGCTTCTTTATACAATGCGTGTTCCAAAGTGTATTTATTTTTCATATTTCAATAGCCAGCTTGTAGCAGTGATGTCACAATAGCAATATGTGGAGCCTGGATTCCATTGATGGAGTGGTGAATAGGGGATTTGACAGCCACGTTTATGGTGTACTGCTTTACATTGGAAGACACTTGGGGTCATGGCACAGCATGTTAATATTATTGACCACAGTAACACCCTTTGCTAATTGGTTTGATGCACCATGTTGTAATCGATCTGAATATGAAAGATGATCCAAATGTAAAAACGTGAATTCTTTGATTAATGGGTTGGATACATGGGTGTTGTTTTTGGAAACAGATTATATCAATACATATTGGTGTTGACATATATATTAAGAATGCATGCTGAAATCCTGCTCTTTCCATTTACATTATGTTTATAGCAACTTTGCTAACATCCGTTTCAAATACCTGTAAAACCTGTAAAAATATATATTTTAGAAAACAAAGCAAAAAAAATATTTCTGGATTTGATCCCCACTGTGATAAACACACTTTAAATCCCATTTTAATTGGGCAATATAAACCATTTGTTCTGGAACCGCTTCCAACTCCAAAACTAGATTAGTTTTACATTCCACTTCGATTAGCAATTCAATTTCCCTGTACAAGTGAATTTCTGTACTTAATAGGCAATCCACTGCTTTTAACCCAACCCTTGCTCAAATGGAATATACCAGTTATCATAAAATAGTCTTCCCAAGTAAGTTTCAATTTAAGTTTTACAACTTAAAAACATTGTGACATCAAAATATGTTAGTCAGGTAGACCTAAGAACAATGCTTGCCTTCCAATAAAGTGGCTGCTGATCTTCCACTGCGATATGGTTTAAAGAGTAAAACCAAGGGTTCCGTGCCAATCAGAAGATGACAGCTCCACATCCCAACTCCATGAGGCGTTTTATAAACACTCATGAGGGCGTAGGGTTGACCTGTACAACCCAGTCCTCTGGAGCTTCAAGACACACGGATTTGCCTCACAATGCACCAGGGGGCTGGGGTGCATTGGTTTTACCCACGTCTTCTCAGGTGTGCACAGTATCGCTTCATGACCTACCATTTTTGGCTATTTTAGACTGTTACAATGGACACATTGGTCAATACTGCCACTGCGTTGAGGTACAATGCTGTTGCGAGGGCATCCATTATCTTGCCCCTTGTGAAGTCATTGATCCCCTTCTTCTTTCCCATGATTGTTGCTGAATAGTTGTACACACCTCCCACACACAATAGGTGCATTCCAGTGGATCACGTGACACATTGTCAACCAGCGGGGTTTTCTCATCTTACTTGCATTGTCAGATTCTTCATTGCTTTTGAAAAGGTATCTGTTAAAACCATGGAATAGAACTGTGCAGACATATTTAGAAATGCATGAGTGAAAAAAACCTGCTTCCCCTTCCTTTTGAATTGTGGTCTTTATGAATCTCGCTTCGCTGTCAAGGTCAAAGTGCGTGACACAACTTGCTTCATTATGAAAACAAGAAGTCAGCTTACAGGGTTTCATTTGTGCAGTTATTTTACAGTAGCCCATGTGAAATAATCCCAGCACATTTCTGAGCAGAGAGCAATTAAACAGTTGGCTTGGTAGAAAGAAAAAAAAAATCTGCCAAAACACACCAATACCAGGGCAGCCAGGAGCCTTAATATAATTCAGTACTTTTCAATAAAATAACCTCAGCCAGGGATTATTAGAATTAGCATTGACTCCCTGAGGTCCTAAACAAGCTGAATACATGCTTCGAAATTCCAATCCTCTCATTGTAAAGCAGAAAATGTGTACAACACAGACAAAAAAGGGCAGATAGACTTGAACACGATCAGGTCGTTAAAAGGAGCGACCACACAGCCCTTTTTGCATGCTTTTTGCTTGCTTTTTGTGAACTTGCAGATAGAATCCCTCTAAAGGAGCATATTGGGAAGTTTTGTTTTTGCAGGACTACGGTAGCTATGGTAATTCGACCAGTCAGATAGTTCTAAAGCAGAGCAGGTGGTGGAAGGAATTTCAATTGAGCTTGATTTCTGTCCACTGCTCTACCAATTTCCCACGGGGCCCGGGGGAGGCCATTTCCTTGTTTGAAAACGTGTCAGTCTGAAGAAACTAGGGCAATTCCAGTTTTCTTGTCTTGGACACTAGACTTGCCAAGGTCAGGCAATGCCCTTGCTATGAACAGACATTGAGTAACTGAAAATGGCTAAATGAAAGGCCAACATGTCTATACTATTGTTACATTTGTACCTACATGTTAGCAAGTACATGGCTTCAGCTGTCACTGTTTTACACACATTGTGCTTTATGTGCTCCTAATCGAGTGCTGTACCATTGCTGGCGTTAATGTTCTGATAATGGTTCTGCTTGGGTTTATTTGAGGTACATACCCGTTGTATTAAGCCGAGGGAACACAAAGCCAGCATTACAGACACAGTGGTTGAAACCTGGTTGCAGGAGACTGGGAGACCTAGTTTGAGGCAACTTTGCTCCATCAAACCCCAAGTCTCCCCTGGTGTGCCGTGCAGTGCCCTGAAACCTAGTCTCCTGAAACCAAGTTCCAATCCACAAAGTGGCTTCATGTTCAATTAGTTTCAGTCCTACTTTTATGTAAGGGTTTATAATGCAGTAAGTGCACAATTATAGTTGTAGGTGGTTACTAACAACATGGACAGTAAGTACACTGTATTTACACACTTACATTTACAATACAAGTGAATTCCTAGGGGTGACATGCGCAATTACAGTGTCCCGTAAGTGCAATGAAATTAGACATAAACATCATCCCAGCCTTTTCACCCAGCGAAGAATAACAGCGTGTGACCTTGACTTGTCAGTAAAGTATTATCTAATTTTTGCCTTGGCTTAGGCAAGTATCAGATGATTGAGATAACTGATAGATACCCTTGGCGTTGGTGCCAAGAGGGTGTTCCTGTAACACAGTGATTCCATCTCAGAGGGATTTCCTTCCCTTTAAGAAATTGTGATTGGAGGTCCTAATAAAGAGGCCATGCAGGGTATGGACCCACTGCAGTACTCACATATCCATCACAGCCTGTGTTGCAAGTTTGAGTGCTGGTTAAATAAGAGAGAGAGAGAGATAAAAAAAAACAGCTATTAATATACAATTTGTATTCGATATTTAATATTTCATTTGTGAGGAAACACCTACATTACCGAAAACTTTCATAAATATGTAAAAACTCTCATTAGCTAATCACTAGTTACGCACTTAAAACACCTTTTCTGCAAACGGGTATGAAGGCAGGGTTCTTAAACCTAGCAGCTCTTACTCTGAAGCTACACTGTAGCATAAATCAGAAGCTTTCTAATTCAGCTAACAGAGTTGTATCATACAGTATAAACAACACAGAATATACGTACCATATCAATATAATATAAGGCATGTCAAAAGCTGATGCAGGCTGGTTATAATTGGAGATGCAACTATTACTCAATTAATCGATTATTGATCACCATGGCTCATATTCTGTGATCCTCAAATTAGGCATTTATCAAACCATCAACTGCATTGATGCTGTCACGTAGTTAACCACCCAGTTACACAGGCTTTCCATTACGTGTTGCCAGACTAAAGCTCTTCCGTTTACATTTGCTAATGAATTTTGCATTTTGCATTTGCTAATGAAAAATTGAATGAATAGCTATAAACATTTTCTCAATGGATATATGATATTACTATGTGCAATAATATTGCACATAAATGTTTTAAGGCTTTTGCGAAGAGTCTACACATTTATTTTAACAATGCAGCAATAATTGTCAACTATTACCTGTCCCATAGTCAGAAAAAAATGCTTACTGACTGTATCATATGCTACGGTCCTACTCCACTGAAACAGTGAAGCAAACAGTCAACCCAATGACACCTGCAATTGATTCAAAATTTCTGCTTATGTAGCTCTGCATGGAAGCAGAGTTTCTTTTGATATATATTCCTATTAAACTTTTGAAGTCTGGAAAAGTGGTGTGAACCAACAAGACTTTAATAAACAACAGCAGCCGTTGCAATACCTTTGTAAACCAATGTCACATTCCAGCAGCAGGCTCTTTTGATGTATTATTTCTTAATAAGGCTTGCTTCTAGACAGGCTCTTAGTATGATGCAGAATAGCTGACAGCAATGTTATTAACATTTGATCCTGTTTGGAAATGTTTTCGGACTGAGCATTGGTGTTTACCTTGATAAAGGAGTCAAACGGCTCCAATTTATCTGAATGTTAAAGTATGTTTGGTTTGAGAATTACAAAAATAGATTCCATAAATGATGTAGTTAATATAGTACCAGACACTGCATAGCTGTAATAAGTCTAAGAGGTATTTTGCACCCATTTATATTAATTTCTTTATTGATTCCCACGTTATTAAATCAGGCCCAAGGTGTCATGCAATATTAATTGCAATAGGGATCAAAAACAGTCTACTTCAAAGTAATTTAGAACATAAGAAACGTTTGGGAACAAGAAAAGGCCATTCTACCCATCAAGGCTTATCCCTTGTTAGCACACCATTCTCCCCTACTGGGGGGAACTCATTTAAACGCACAGAATCTAGTCTTTTTGTAAATGTTCCCAGTGTTTTAGATCATCTTCACCTGATAGTCTATCCAATGTATTTATAACTCTGTGTAAAAAAGTGCTTCCTACCTTCTGTTCTAAACTTACTTTTTTACACAGCTTCTGTTTATGCCTGTGGCAGGCTGGCTCGCAGTGGTGACGTCACGGACCAGGAAGTAACTAAATCACAACAATGGATGGGCGGGTGAAACTGAACGCAACGGCGTTCAGCTGATTTTATTAATAAACAAAACAAAAACAAAAGATTTAAACAGAACACAAAACAAAAAGGCGCAATGGCCAAACAAACAGAAACAAGTATATTTTTTAAATATAGCAATTGTGCTTTTTCCTCGCTCTTTCCTCGCTCTTTCCTCGCTCTTTCCTCCGCTCTCCCGTACTCTCCTCTCTATACTCCACCAACGCAGAATGGACAGCTGCAGGTTCTTATACTCTGGCCGAGGGGTTAACTAGTTGTTAATTATCTTATTACCCCTCGGCCACAGTCTGCACGCGTTTGGTAAGGATGCATGACTGTCAGCTAGTTAAATAATCAGTAGCTGATCAGTCATGCATCCTCACGAGGTTTTAAAATATAAATAATAAAAAGACGCGGCGCTTTTCACTGCGCCACAAACAAAACACAAATAATAATAAATAGGGGCGGGACACTCCGCCACAATGCCCTTTTGTTTATATCTCTGTGCTAAATTTGAAGTAGTGTCTTGGGTTAACTTTATCTATAACGTTTCTAATTTTTAAAACTATAATCAAGTCCCCTCTTTCCCTTCTTTTTTCTGAGCCGAAGAGTTTTAATAATTTTAACCTGTCCTCATAGCTCAAGTCCCGAGATCAGCCGATAAATCAGTATAGCAAATAAAAGCATCAGCTTTTTTTTTCCTGAGCTAATGCAGAGTTTTCAGCTGTCCTTTATAATCCCAGGGCAACAAGCAGGCTCAAAAGGAACATTGAATCCAACAGCAAAAACTGCTGCTCCCTATGAGGGTTGTACTCAAAGTGGAGAGTGAAACGTTTGACTTAACTATAGAAACAAACACGCCCTACAACTCTGAATTCTACGGCAGAGTAAAGCGGAACATGATTGAGACACAGCTTTAGATATCAGGGCATCAAAGTGCTGAGAAAGGTGTTTGTTTCTAAAGAACAGATCGCATAAAGGAAGGCAGATAAGTGATACAAAGAGACTCCTGTACTTCCTAGACGATAAACTGCAGAACTTAAGAGCTTGAGATTGGGAAGTATCAGCAGGTTGGTAAATATATGGGACTGGAGTGTGGTAGTACAGTACAGTGGAAAGGCTACAATGTTGTGGATATTGTAGCACAAGGGCAGCTGCAGTACACTGGCATGAGTCATCATTGCTAGAAATGATAGCACAGTGGCATCATGTTCATGTTTAACATGCCACTGGCATCACAGTGAAGTAACCAATACACATTACAGTAGAACGGAACCCTATGGGCTAGAGTTTTAGGATCACTGTGCAATGTTGTGCAATATCTGTGGTGTTATTGTGCAATATGATTTTTCTGTAATGGACTAGTTGAGGGTTGCTGTAAGCTGTTTTCACCAGTGAGGTATATCTTGTCTTATTATTGCATTACTAATTTACTGTGTTTAGTTTATAAATAATCGCCTGGAAAACACATTTTTGTGACAAAAATAAACCTGTGCTGTTTTATCTTAAGGGACGAGATCAAGGTACCCTTGTCATATAAATATTCGACGATGCTAATAACATTCCTTTTTGTTTTCTAATGGATGGTGCTTTAGTTTCAGTGCATTCAGTGCTCAAGCAATTGATGGTACTTGCAGCCCCTTGTATCTCCTTTGTGTGTTAATAGGATTATACTACCATACCTGTCAACATTGAGTTTTCAAAATAAGGGAGCTTTTGTAAACTGAAATCTCATACCTGTCAACTTTTGAAAATACAAAATCGGGAGTGGGGGGTACAATCTGTGATACCTTTTTTACTGTTTCCGCTGTAGAGCGGGGGGTGTGGGGGTGCAGGTGCGTGGCTAAGTATGTGAACTTGCCTTGCGCACTGAATGCATGTCTGCCACAGGACTCCCCTGGGTCCTAAACCCTGCTATCTACAGACAGGATTGCAGTAACCACACACCGGTGTTACGCAGAACTCAGTGCCTCATGATAATCAGTTTCTCCTGCTTATTGTACTGCATGCAATCAGATGGTCTGGCGGTATATCTTCTGCACTTTCGCCACGGTTTGTTTTGACCGAATCCCGAAGTGAACACTTTTTTAAGGTTAGGTTAAGGGTGAAGGCTAGTCTATATTCGCCCAATTGCGCGTCAATTTTTTTTCCAGACGCAGTAAATTACTGGCAGGGGAAACTGATTTCCATGGGGGAACAGAATTCTTCGTAACACCAGCCATGAATTTTGTAGACAGTAAAGGTTTGCTGACATAAGGGAGTTTAACAGTAGAATTCGGGAGAAAATCTGTCCCGGGAGAAGGGTCCACAATATGGGAGACTCCCGGTGAATACGGGAGAGTTGACAGGTCTGTACTACACGAGGATTGAACAATGAATCAGCCGTGCTGTTCACAGCCACATTACCCAGTCTAGGACCTGACAGAGAAAGGTAACTGAATGCATTAATGCACCACAGTATGTCTTTTGGTTAAGAATAATGAAAATTATGTATTTCATCAAGGTCAAGCTAATTATCGTCAATGAGGAGTACTGTTCCAGCTCTTCTTATCTTGCATAAAATGTTTTTTTGAAATGAAAAAAAAGATACTTAAATAACTTGGTAAGTATAATCATTGTAAGGCAACACTTATGAGTTGTGTTTAAAGAATGTGTTTTAAAGTTTGAGCTGAGAAACAGTTCCCTCACATACTTAGGCCTGCCTACGGTGATAACATGTATACAAAGACTCCAGAGCTCGTGCTTGAATTAAAGCAGCTGTTGCCAACCTTATCATGAGATTAATGCAAGGCGATACCTGCAATCACTGGGAAAACATTAAACCCCACCAGGTTCTCCCTCCACGTTCTTGCTCTCAGTGGATAAGCTCACAAGGCCAATGTCATTCCTTTCATGCGTTTTGTCATTACACCATAGCCGTAGTTAATTTTTCATTTAGAGAAACTGATTGTTGTTCTGTAATAAATAGAATAGATTACAAATGGATAAAAAAAGACTGACGTGTTTGATAAGGCAGTTGTCTTGTGACAATCAATGGTGCACTTCACAAACCAGGCTCACACAACTAAAATCGGAATGTTATTTAGTTTGTACTGTAATTCTGAAAAACTGAAAAATTGTGTTAACTAGAAACTTAAGGCCCTCACACTGATAGAAATATCTGGAGATAGTGAGTCAGACTCTCACTCTATATAGCAGTAATGTGTGTGTATTTCTATAATTGGAAGCCTCTGCTGTATGAAGGCTAGCTCATTGAGGTGACTGCATGTTATCTTTAATGAGCCATGCAGAAGTAAGCTTTAATCTCTTAGATAGCAGAGGAGTATTGCCTTGTCACAGTGTCAGGATACTGAATGCTCCATGTTTACCTGTTTCTTTGTTTCCGTGGACAACTGTTTGTATACAGATTTGGTTACCAACGCCTGTTTCTCTAATTACCTTTTTTGTTTTTTAGTAGAAACCAAAGTCCACATTGATTATTTTTCCTCGGGTTATATTTACTCCTGAAGGATCGAAAAACACACCTGCAGGAGAATCGGCAAAAAAAAAAAAAAAAAGCAAGCAGTAAATTCTATAAATTATTTTTATAATACTAGAATTTGAATATAACGGCGGTAATTGAAAATGTAAGGGAAAATAATGAGCGTGTGAAGTGGATTCAAAATGTTTAACAGTGTAAAGTGGCACCTGCAGGTTCACAAGTAATGCAAATTGATACCTTGGCTGGTATCGCTATGTAAGGGGCCTACAAAGGCTGCAACCTTACAAAGGGGATCTCAGGTTAAGGAACTCACAACCTCCTGGCTTCTGAGCTAGAACTGGTCTTCTATTCAGCTTACACCATCACACCCAGTGTTTAGCACAGCTTAGTCTAACCATATTAATATGACTTTCAAGGGACTGAGCTTAAATTGTGACAATTTGACACATCTGATTGATAATAACCATAACTTACGTGTGACAAAACAGTAAGACGCCCATTATATTCTGTCTGTGACATTTCAATTTGACAGTCAGGGCGATATTAAAAGAAGTAATGTCACATGAAACATGTTTTAGTGAAACGCACTCCTTTAAATGAAATGTTTGCTATTGTTGCTTACTAGGTGTTCGGTGTGTCAGTCTGTATTGTCATGAACTAGCACACACATAACCCAACAGGCTGTAAATACCATGTTCAGAATAGACAAAGCAGTTCTCTTTGTAGCAATGGGAAAGAGGTACTGTGCGAAGGAATTGGGACAAATATATATTGACTGACAACAAGAACAATGGAGTTTATAATGGCCTATTATTAAGCTTGACATGGTCATTTATCTCTACAGCACCTGTAATAGAGGAGGGGGGAGGGGGAGACAAGAAAGAACTGTGGCTTCTCTTCCAGCAGGATTGTCACAGGTGTAGTTTTAAATAATTGGCTGCACAATTGATTAACTGAGATTGTGCATGCAGTCCAACAAAGCAAAGAGGCAGTTAACATTATCTGATAATAGGTCAAATACGTGAAGCTGGGTTTTAAAATGCCAACATGCACTGATCTTTAATTAGGTGTCATTTATTCGGGTGTATCTTGGATAAAGTGCAGCTATGGAGGAAACTTATCACTCTTGATGAAGTTGATGCCGGGCTATTTTCATACTGGGCACATGATGCGGTTTCGCAGGTTTTCAAGTGTGTAAAGTTTAGATTGGATTGCATCAATATTTATTTGCTGGTGCAAATGCTTACAAAACTGTAGATGCAAACTATCAGTGCAAACTTTGGCAAGGTCCAATTTTTACAGCGCCCTGGCAGGTGTCATCCCAAGGCACTTTTATCAGCACAAAATAAGCTGATAAATTAAGCTGCAATAGAGTCAGCATTGAACTCATATTAGAAATGCAATCTATCAAATGTAAAACAAGCCACATTGGAAAGCCCTTGAGCTAAGAAAAATGAAATGAAAAGATGAACCAACAAAGGTGTAAAAATAACACAGATTTACCAGATTTTCTAGAAAACTTGGTCTATTCCTGGACAATATGGCCAAACGCCAAGTGTAATGAAAAGCTAACCCTTCTGTGTGTACTTGCAATTTAAATTAACAAAATGAGTCCGCTCAACAGGTTTAATTAGTCTCAAGTCTTCAGGTCTGATTAACAGGGGGTCGAACCACAGCTGATAGAGAATGCCTTGATGTAGACGCTGTAACCCTTCCCTACACGGACAGTCTGACCTGAACACTTTAGCAGGGACTGTTGTCTGTATTGAATTCCAAGGTAGAACACCATAGCATTTTTGAGTGTCATTAATTTAAAACTGCAGTTATTAGGCTGGAGCATACACCACACAAGTCAGTCCAATGCAGTTTCAGACTGAATGTGACAGTTAGATAGTGCTATTTAGTATCTGTACAGTACATCATTTGTTAGCCTTGTACTGTACTCTACCCTATACAGGTCAATCCTAATGCTATGAATCAGCCTGTACTGCAACATCCTCAGCCTATGCTGTGCCAAGGAGTTGTCCCATTAAAGCGATGGTGTGGTGGTTTTAAAAATGTAGGCTCTGCGTTGAACTCATCACGGGCTAACCAGCCCTGGGCAGGAAAGGGCTTTTAGACATGATGTTTTATTCATGGGTACACTTGGCCCATGGCCCTGTCCTGAAGGATTAAAAAGTGAACAAGTCAAATTAACGTTTCAGTGCCTTGCCCCTTCATCAGGATTTACAACACATAGAAGTGGAGATGGCGTACTGTGCCAAGTTCTAATCACATTTTTGTGAATTATAATAAGTGAATACGTCGGACATAATTGTGGGATGCTGTGGTTTTAAAACAGCAGAACGCCTGTATTCATCTTTCTCAGCGGGAGAATGTTCATTTTGGTTCAGAAGGTTCAATCTCTGCCGCTGGTATTCATCCTCTCTTGGGAGACGTTCTTGGGCATTCATTTCAACGTGATTAATGTTGCCCCTCTCCTGTCTGTTTGTATGGTTACGCATTGACAGGTGTTGTGCTGTACAGGAGCGTTGTGTTTTTGTCATGGATGGTAAGCTGAAGTTTTCGTGACGGCTCCCGTTTCTTTTGCCCCTTTGCTCTGGATATCATTGAGAGTGTATGAAATGAAAATTCTTATAGTCACGCTTGTCAGGGTTCTTTCATAGCTTGAGTACCAAAATAAAATGCATTACTGGAGGAATGCCCACAAAGTTATTGAAACAACTCATTATAATGGCAAGACATATTAAGCACAGCGGTGAAAACGTAATAAACACACAGTTCATTCAGATTCTGTTTATTTGGGAACAATGTCTCTAGTTATAAAGCTGTTGATAGAACATTTATTCTCATTTTAAAAACATACAAGACCTACCTGTATGAACCATTCTTTGTTAGCTAATACACTTTGTACATTTCATTGTGAGTGGATATACATTTTAGGACACACTGGTATTTTGTCTGACATACAAGAAATGAGTCACAAATTGCCTGAATACATACATTTACCTACTTCATATTTCTTTTCTTCGCATTGATTTTCCTCCTGTACAGCTCTGGCCAAACATTTTGCATCACCTGGAATTTTAGGATTGAGATAGAAAAAAAAATATATATATATATATATATATATATATATATATATATATATATATATATATATATATATGAACATAATTTAGGTCTTTTATTTAACAACATGTAATCAAAGAAACTACAAAATGATATTGCAAAAGTTAGATTTTGAAATGTGAAAACCACAAAGCGGTATGTAATTAAATATGGTAACGTGACATTATTCAACAGGTTTCATTCGACTTTATGATGCAAATTGTGTTAATTCTATAGGGATGATGCAAAACTTTGTGCCATAGCTACCACGGCAATCAAGCTGTTTTGTTCCTCATTTCTCTGCAATCCTGTTACATCCTAATGCCTTCTGAACAAAGGAGACCCTCAATGGCAATGCTGGCAGCTGTTATAATTTTCTTTCCGTTATGATAAGCACTCTCCGGTTTATAATGGCTTATGCTTCGTAATGGTATGTTATTTTCACGGCTTCATTGAATGGGGAGCAAAAGCCGTGTTTTTCTAGGGCTGTATTGCACAGTCAGCCATGGGAGTGTTGGCCCAGCCTGCCCTGTTTATTGATTAGACTGCTTTTGTGGCAGCTTTAAATGTGTTCAGAATCCATTCAGTAACAGTGCTGCAATCAGTCCCTGGTTGTCACAAACCTGCGTTTATTCCTCTAGAAGTTCACAGTGTGTTTTCATTATAATCTCAGGAAAACAACTCAGAACCTGTGAAAGACTATATAATGTATACAAACCTCTTAAAGCAACATATATAACACATAATACAATATTTTTTCTTCCACTTTTTAACACCGGATTTGATGTGTAATGGGTCAAAGCACAAACTACCCTTATACTGTATAGGTTTTCCATAGTAAAAGCATGGCAAAATATAATAAAGGCTAGGGAAGCATTGTAAAGTCCAGAGAGGTGTGGCATGGAAAACTATGGTAAATGCATTGTGTAACCACGGGAAAAGCATGGGAAAACTGCAACATTTGGTAAACTTTTATAAAGGTGTGCATTACACCCACTATTATAAACATGGACAATAAAGTAAATGCCAAAAGGGCGTTTTCTATTTGCAGAGCACTTTCAAGTATGAAGGCTCTGGTCCTGTTGCGCTCATAATTAACAGCTTGCAAAATGTTTCACTCTTGTGGTTTAGAATAGGTGGAGCACAGTGCTAAGCGATCTCTTGACGTGCTACTTCCTGACAGTGTTCGTTATACTGGTGCTTCATCTGAACCAATTGCACTTTCTCTGACGCGTGGGTGTCAGGTCAGCACACTGCTGTGTGAAGTAGCGTGTGTATATATATTGTCTCACACACATTGTAAACCACAGTTTTCAGTTAGTGATTACGCAGTCTAAAATGCTAAAGCCATTGTTAGCAGTGAAAAAGATTATCAGAGGAAAAAATGCATGCTTTATAAATGTTTTCATTGTCTGGTCGACTCTTTGAGACCCATTACTGATGCTGCATGCTCTTTGGTTAAGACTCTGAGCATAGGGACACGTGCTACAGCAGTACGGCGACACAAGCTTTCTCCTCCCTGGAAACCTACTTGGTTCTTGTCACTGTAAAAAGTAGCACTGCAGCAGATCTCAAAGGTTCACTTTCGCCGACAGGCTGTGTTAGAACTCGGAGCACAAAGAAAAATCTCTTAAGTAAGAAAGTATCTGGTTTTCCATATTGAGTTTATGCAGAAACATTTGCCAGAAAACGGCTGTAGCTCTGATACACTCGCCATCATGTCATTCACAATTTCAAAATATATTTTATGGAAACCGTATGGGACTCTGAACCTGTAACAGGAAGCCCCATGTATTTCAGATTATATTCTTTTTTTTCTTTTTTATAAGAAAAACGCTGTGATCTTAACTTTGAACATGTCTAGCCTAAACTACAAAAGGCTTTCCATTTCAACCGAAGCCCTCATGTGAGTTTGCTCCAGCCTCTCTGAGTGAAGCTCAGTGCTGGGAGAACTAGTGGTACTGCAGTAATTCTTCAGAAGGTCTAAGTTGAAGAATGCATTCCACAGGGATAAAGGGATCAGTGAAAGGACTGAGACTAATGGAAATCAAATGAAAATAGGGATACATTTCATCAAAAGAAAAAAAAAATAGATGTGAAACTTAACTTCTTTGTACAAATCTTTATCTTTAACTATTAAACAACCAAGAAAAAAAAAAATAGTAAATAAGAATTATATATAATGCAAGGAAAGTTTTAAGAATTGTACTTTTTTATATACAGTACAAAAAATGTAAAAGAAAATATATGTATATGATATATATATATATATATATATATATATATATATATATATATATATATATATATATATATATATATATATATATATATATATATATAAGAACGATCAAGTCTACCTGACCATGAACTAAACACTCTCACCTGCTCAATGAATGTGTTTATTCTCAAATGAGCTCATGCTTTTAAAAAGCCATTGCCACAAGCATGTTTTGGAGCTGCCCTACACTGTACATGACTTTCATCAGCTGGGATACTGCACCTTGACCTTGATTGCACCATTGAATTAATGGCAAGGAATTAATTATATGACACAGTATTTGGAGTCACAATGTAAAATGTTGCCTTTTTTCTCACTGTGGCTTTTTTGATATGTAACTAATCCCCGCAGCCCCTCCTGTTATACCTTACATGTGAAGACAAGGAATTCTACTGTGGCTAGACCTTAATGGCATTATCTGCTGTTCTTTATGACTAGGATTATTATGAACCCATCTATATTCATCTTTGATCACTGACCGCTTACACACAGAGCAGTATGTGCTTAACAAGCTAAAGATCTGCATGCTCCCAAAAGAATACTGCATCGGCAGACTCAGTATATATTTTATAATCGCTGTACCTGCAGTGTCTGGGCTGTGCAGAAATGCAGCACTGCTGTATCTCACAACAAATACTGTAATGATGCAACCTTCTGTGCACAATAGACAAGACAGCGCGGTCTGTTTTAATGGTCTAAATAGTGGTAGAAAATACTGATGCTCTTTAACTACAGTATATAAATACAGCTGGGTAACTTATAGACTAACTTTTAAAGCACTTCATACAATAAAAAATAGAGTGAAATGAGGTTTCACAAAAAATCAGGTGATTTCATTATAGGGAGGCGGTGTTAAGATCGGCCGCTGTTTAGATCATTAAAATTGACCCTCCTCGTGTTATATTCAGAACAAATACTGTTAATCATTTAGCAATCAAAGATAAGGGAACGACTTACTACAGTATTCTAACCTTGAAAAAGTGACCTACTCGCCCATATGAAAAACGACTATAGTACACGTTGGGATGTTATTTTCAAGGCTTCATTCATTGATTGCTTGATGGTTCAATCATACCGTGCATGTAAATCACTGTGTGGATGAAAGCGATATATATATATATATACAGTAGATAGATAGATAGATAGATAGATAGATCGATCAGCTAAAACACAATGATAAATATAAAACTGTTAAGTAGACAAACAGTTTTTTACCAAATGGTTATGAATTCGTCATGATCAGCTCATGACTGCTTCTTGTGCTGTAAGTAACAATGTATGAGATCAGGCTAACACAATAACTAATTAAGGGTACAGCTATGCCATACAAACTGCATTCTATATGAAACTGAGAGCTCTTTCCATATCTTGTTTCGTCATTATGTGGAACCGTTGCTGCTTTTAGTCTTTGGTTCCCAAATACATGTTATAATGTTACTCTTTGAGTGTCCCACTCTGATGCTGTACAAAGCTTCCTTCATTCATTGCATTTTTGTAGCATCTTGTTGCATTTCATCAGTGGTGGGTTTTTATGCAGCCGTATTTTCATTTGTCCGTTTGCAGCCATCCTCAGCTTGACAGTGGTTGGCAGCAGGTATTCTTATTGGGATCACAGTCAGTTGACATCACTAGCTCAGCTGCGATGTTGTCAGATAACATGGTCCAGTAATTTAAACAACAGCTGTTTGGTACAGTGCTTTATACTCCCATCCTACATTAGCAGTCATGCATTGGTGCTCAGTAAGCAATTTGCCTTTTACATTTTCACGCTTATCACATTTTTATTTGAAGCTAATGACTCACAAATGGCCCTGAAGCTAATGCTGCAGTCTGTAACAGGTAAGAAAACAAAACCAGCCCCAGAAAAGAAATACATCTCCAAATGATACAGTATGTGTTGTTCTCTCGTCGATTTGAAATGAATCACCCCGAATGCAGCCTTTCCCGCTGTCTAGCCAATTCACCAAGCTGCTTAACACAGGAGGAGAGGTGCAGCCTGGCCTGTCTCTGCCTGACCAGTAGGGGTCACTGTGGCATGGTGAGGTGTATCAATTCCAGGCTGGTTCCTCTATATCCTGCATAAGCACAAATGCCATCTCATTGCTCCCTATATGTGCCCAGCCAAGATGGGCAACTTTGTGCAAACCAGCAAGTTCCCAATTGTATGACTTTCTCCGTTCCTATTGCAGAAGCACCTTTACTAGGTGAGCTACGTTATACACTGTGGCTTTAAATTAGAACTATTGTGTTGCCTAGGCACCGAGATGCCCCTGTAAGATGGCAGATGACTAGACACATTTTCATAGATGAAAGTGTTTTCACTCAGCTAATGCAACGCATAGGTCTGAGAGTTAGATAAGAAACAGTGTGCTGTGACCACTGACCACAGAAATAACACCTGCACCTTCAAATGAGCTCATTAATGTCAAAAACAAAAGCCTTGATAATGAGCAGGCGTCTGCACTCCAAACGGTTTGCTGCTTATGTCGACAAGTAAGGGTCTTTCAAACATTACACAGTCCTATCTGATTAATCCGTTGTTGCAGATTTTTTTTTTTTTTATAACCCTGTGTATGCAAATTGTAAACATGAATTAAAAAAGTGACCTTCAGTCTGACAGCAAACGTGTGCCCGTTTTTTACCATCTGGCATTGATGTTCATTTGAGATTTCAGAAGAAAGAGTACAGCACTAGGGCCTGAAGATCCAAACGGTACTAGAAAATACAGACAGGCACAGCATAGCATGAGTAGGGATAGTTGTTAGATCACATATGCTTTACCATACCTCTCTGGTCTTTAGACTGCTTGCCCATGTTTTATCATGCTTTCACTGTGTTTTTACACTTTGTTAGTGAACATAGTTTTAAATGGCATTTTTAGGTTACTGTTCCTTACCTATTTATAATGTTTCCAGTCATGCCAAGAGCAGTTGTTCAAACTTCATGACTTTTCTATGGTCCTTTGACTGTGAGTTCAGGAGCTGCTATTCATTTCTAGTGTCCTGCAATAGATACATGTGGTCTTGATCAGCCAAATTATCTTTATGTTAGTAAGGGCCTGCACCTTCTGGTGAACAGAAAGGAAAGTGTAGCAAAGTGTAATCAAGCATATTGAAAGTCTGGTAACACACATGCAAGCATTGTGAAGCCCAGAGAGGCATGGTAAAACATATTTTTTTAAAAAAACATGGCAAACCAGGGTAAACTACAGTAAGCATGGGTAAAGCATGGGGAAACTGCCAAATTACCTAGCAAATATACCATGGTAAACTTTTATAAAGGTATAGGGAGCAAAGCTGAAGGAAACTTCATTAACCCACAGACCAGGGGGCTGAGGATTACGTTTCTGAAGCAGATGAGTTAGAACGACACTTACTGTATAGTATCACCTAATCTTACCTGACGAGAGGAAGTCATGATAATTGATGCTGCCATCTAGTGACAGCTGAGGGAAGCACCTTTGACACATTTATGTTTAACAGGCATTAGTGTTGAGTAAATTGTGGAAAAATTGCAAAAATTGTGTGTACCAAGAACTAAAGGGTTAGATCTTTTCACAGTGCAGCTCCACATGCACTTTCCAAGCAACAACAGAAATGTACAGTAATGCTTCACAGATTGCTGGTGTTTCTACCTTTTTGAGTTAGAAAGTGAAGCTGCTATGTATAAGCTGGGCACCTTATTGGAGAGTCAGTCCTTCAACCTGTACAAATGGTATGCGCTTCAGAAGCAAGGTCTTTGTTAGGCAATCCTAAGTAATCCATGTGTAAATAACACAGGGCAGTGTGTAATGTATTTATGTAACACATTGCCAGTTCATCACAAGAAAAACACTCACACTGTGAGGTGTGTCTCAATGACTTGACCATGGTGAACTGTTTGCAATTATTTCATTTCAATATATAAATACAAAACGTGCCAAGGTTAAAACAGTCGAGAGGAAAATATGACTAAGCTGGAAACGCTTGTGAATCTTAAAGAAACACACACCCCTATCCTGTGCAATGCTCTGTAGAAAGGGCTTCAACTCCTAAAAACGTTATTATAGATGTCTGAGGAGCATTCCACCAATCAGAGCACACATTGGTGGCACATTCCATGACACATCTCAGAGAAACCCATTTCATAGCATCAACCGCACCATATTGAGTCCCCTCCCCCCCTCCCCCCACTGCTTTATCCTGAAAACGGTATGCTTGCTTTAAAAACTGCGACTGCAAAGTTAATTACAAACTGACATGCTCATCAGCCGCCTACCTTAGCCACTTAACAGTATTCTCTACAGCAACGTTTTCCATCTTTTCATAAACAACCACAACAACAATGTACAACATATAAAGGATGGTTATGAGTAGAAACCCAATGTCTTTGGATTTCTTTTACTTGTATTTTAACAATAAAGCAGTATGAGTTATATCGACACTCATAGTGTGTCAGCAGAACTCAGATTCTACAGGCACTCGCCACCCTGTTCCCTATACCGGATTCCTGAGGTCATTTTCAATGTTATCAATGAAAAACTTGAATTTACAATTTGAATTTACATAGAAAGTGGAAATGTGTAAAATTGCTTTATCTACTAATTAGGGGCTTGTTTGAGTGCATTCCATGGTACTGCCACAGTCATTTTACCATTATAACTAGCCTCCCAACACTGGGTAATAAAACCTAACTACAGGCATCATCAGTGTCTGGGCAGCAGTGTGGAATAGTGGTTAGGGCTCTGGACTCCTGACTGGAGGGTCGTGGGTTCAATCTCAGGTGGGGACACTGCTGCTGTACCCTTGAGCAAGGTACTTTACCTAGATTGCTCCAGTAAAAACCCAACTGTATAAATGGGTAATTGTATGTAAAAAATAAAAAAAATAATGTGATATCTTGTAACAATTGTAAGTCACCCTGGATAAGGGCGTCTGCTAAGAAATAAATAATAATAATTGTTAATCAAGGTTTTCCTTGTTTCTAGTCCATCAATATGACTGGTAAAGAACGCTGTTTGTACAGCACTGGATTCACATCAGGCATACAGGTTAATATGTAGCTGTAGTCTGGACAGACGCCTGCTTTATTTAAGATGCAGTGCATATTAAAGTTTTTAATTGTGTACTCCTACTGTTAACAAATTGACTCTGAGTGCATTGAGTCCACTAAGTGCATAGATCTCATTTATATTGGGCTATTTCAATTTCCTAAACAGAATTAATTTCTGCATCTAGCCTGAAAACGCTCAACAAGAGACGCAATCCCCATAGTTCACTGGGAATGAGTAAATATTTGGCATGCATTCGTCAGCTTTCTGGCTTTAGTAAATTGAACCTGTGGAAGTCAGTATGACTCTGAGCTGTCTGCGCTAGATTATTACTTAATTTATCAACGGTTAACGTCAGACCACATTCAGTCTAGACTGTGTGGAATCAAGTTTCAAATCAAACACATTTTATTCACTGTCAAAAATAAAGTACAACAGCATTTATGATCTGTTTACTTTTAGATTATGAGCTTTTCACCACAGAACCGACACAGCGTAGGTGAGAAATGTTGTCATAGGCAGGTGATAGAGAGAAGCATTTGCATAATTATTAAAATATAACAAAGCAAAAATAAAAAACAAACACTTGTTTTGTCTGATGTGTGATTCAATGTAGTTTGGTTCTGTGACAGATAAATAATAGGGTTGAGAAGGCCTGTCTAAAATGTTTCTGGAAAGGGAGGCTGCTTCAGCCTGATAGCTTACTGAGATTTTAAAAAAGGGCTGTGATTCAACTGAATAATCATAGCGCCTCAATCCCTTCGCTTGAGCACCACAGTTAACTGAGGATAGGTGGTCTGCATCTTAATTGCATTGTCATGCAATTGCACATCGCCAGCTTCCCGTAATGAAGATTACCAGCTAGTTTAGAGAACTATTCATATTGGCAGGAAAAAAATAAGAAAAGAGTCTAAAGATTAAAAGTGAACTTGAAGCTTCATTAGACTTAGCAGTCTGCAGTGATATGAAAAAAAGCCAAGTCAGAGTTCCCCTACTCAAATTGCAATATAATAACTCTACACCTTTACAGAAATCATGCATGGCATGTGTTTTCATACTAAAACATGTCTCTGGTACTACACTAGGCTAAAGAAAGTGCTCGGTTTCTTTGCATTCCTTTCAGGAAGTCTGTTACTGTTTCACTTTTAGGTTGTTTTACCTCCGCAGTGCCTTGGGGCTCAAAGCATGTGGTGACGTGTGTCAGTCATTAGAGAAAGCAGCTGTTTTGTTAATGACAGGAAAGAAGGGGTGTTGAAGAGCCAAGGACCAAAACAGATACTTCTAGAGCAGCGTCAGTTTTATCCTGGTCATGTTTGCTTTAACATGTCTTTCTTTTAAAACAGCACATTTGGAAAATGGAAGTGTATTTCTGAAAGTAGGAGCCAATGGTACAGTATTTTCCATGTCCACAGTGCAGACAGAACCTTGGTTTAAAGTCAACTGCAGACCGAACAACCACATACTAGGCCATTCTGGGCCACGAACGCCATTCCATATGCACTGCAGCACATGCCCTTGACTGTATTATTATTGTATGTAATGCACTAATGTTAATAAGTGGGTCTCTGGATTAATATATATTAATATAGCGTCAAAGAGCGTCATAATAAAATAGAGCCCATAATCACGGCATACAGCATCCTAAATGTTACAATCCTCAAAATACTGCCATCTTCAAGAGAATATGACAAATGCCTTTTTTTATTCTTTCTATTCTTAGGTTTTCTACCTGCTTTTTTTATTTGTTTAATCCCTCGGGGCACTGGGTATGGACTATTCTAAACATTCATGCCTACAAGTAAATATATATTTGACAACTGTATTCCAGAATATATCTCATTTATATTTAAATAACAGGACAGAAACTATAGGGTATCTGATATTCAGAAACCCAGTTATCTGCTCAGAACCTTCAGCATTAAGATCAGGTCCTTGTCAATCCTTTTAATGCAGATCTCATTCCTTTTTGAGTATAGGCAATGAAGACATATGCCCTTGGCTTTATTCCCACAGACAACTTATTTTATTTGTATGATGCATCAGGTGTAAACCTTGGCATTTCCTAGGATCCCATTTCAGTGCATTAATATTCAAATGGAAAAAAAAAACCTTGTCAGCTATTTCTCAACACAAATAATCTTCCCTATAATGTGCAAGCTGTCTTTTTCATCATATTGTACAATTTGATTTAATCACTTATGTCACCAATTTCCAGTCACCTATATATTGTACAATGCTTGAACCAGTCCTTAGAACAGGTGTCCTATTCTATCCTTTACTGGAAGCTTGGGTAACAGCACAGTAGGGAAAGCACAATACATTGTCAAATACAGTCAAATACAATTGCTGTAATTTAAAAAGGGGTCGCGATAGATTATGATCTGTCATATTCTAAACAAAAACACCTGAAGCTTTACATTTTAATATACTTTTTAATTTACTTCCATATTAGATGGAACTGTCTTTAATTTACATTTTTACACAAATCATTGGTTTTGAAAGTATCTTGATTTTTATTAGCTACACAATATACATTGATTTGTCAGGTTAATTTTTTTTTTCGACACTGTTTTCCGGTGAAATCAGGTTTTACATACTTTTAAAATTCCTTCTGGGGATAGAAATACGGCTTTCTCGAGTTTAACCCTAAGGCTGTTTAATGTTGTGTATTTGGTCAGAAAAGGATATTTTGGGTATTTATAAAGCATTTCAAATAGCTGGTTTCGCAGACCCCGGTTAAACCTAATCTTGGTCTGCACCAGATTAAAATGTTATTACTTGCTTCATGATTCATACATTTGACTCAATCTAAGAATCTAGCGAGTGTAAATAACATTTTAAAACCACTTTCCCTGCCCTATTAGCTTCACTACCCTTTTCACTGAACTGTTTATCGTTTCTGATGCAGTGGGTTCCTTCGGTTAAGACCATCAATTGGGACCAAATGAAATGGGCTTAATAGTGCGCCAGTCCTAACAGAGGAAGAATTTCAGATAGTCTCCCAATTGAATGGGTCTGACGAAGAGTAATCCGAATTCTGTTCCTTATATAAAGTTATTCAGTTTACTGTACTTTCCATTTCCACAAGATACATATTTTGTCATGCTGGTTTCTCAGATACATTTGACAGATTTTATGATTTTGAATAAAAGGCTATTTCTATTCTAAATTGTGCTCTTTTCTGAAATGATTAGAACTTCAGAGAGAGAGAGAGAGAGAGAGAGAGAGAGAGAGAGAGAGAGATCTGTCAGCTGAGTCATAGCAGTAGGCCCATCTGCTAAATAAAAAAAGAGTTTTGCACTCATAACGGACGTCACTTTGTAAACAAAATTGCACCTTTCAGGTTTCCATGGGCCTTTGTTTAGACTCGTGATTGGAAACGTGCAGGTGAGTTTCAAATGCTTGGCAACCACCAGCGAATCCAAACAGGATTGATTGAATCAAACTGGCAACCTTAGAGGTTATTCCTCACCGCCTACAGAACATCTAAATTACATTATAAAACCATAAGCTCAAACATGAATGTCAATGTGACCTTGGCTTTGCAACTTGGTGCATGTGCATACTGAATTTATGACCTAAGGCATACATCATAGTTGGCCAGTCAGTGGAAGGCTGCCTAACAGGCTAGAAATCTGGATTTAGTAGAAATCATTCAATAAATGTCCACCTGTAGGAGCAGAGGCTTCTTCCATTATTACACAGTGTGCCAGTGCTGTGCAGAGTCACCAAGAGCTGTGACGGCCAATGAATTGCTAACGGAGTCTCAGAAAGTACATCATATGCTGACACAGCAGCATTAAGGATTAAGGTGGATGAGGGGAGATAGTTCCAGCAGTGTTGCGTTCATTATAAAACTTCTGATTCGATTTGAAAGTGTACGGTTTATGCTGTACTGTAATGCTACCTAGACAGTCACATTTTTGATAGGTCCTCTTCACAGATGTAGATATTGTTAAAAACATATACAGTGAATAACAGATGAGTGCGGTATGATAAGGCACAGAACATGCAAAGTATATGCATGGGAAAAGCATAGGAAATCTCAAGTCTTGTCTTGGTCTGTTCTACCCATACATTATTAAAATGCATATTACTGTTGCAAGATGATCTGTTCCGATTGGAGAGCGTGGCTCATCTTTGTTTGTATGCAGGTGGTTCCATTAGGAGAACATTCCTCAGAACAGTCAGACAAGTGCTCATGGACACCTGTACTATGTGGCACTCTGTTCCTACGAGATCAGATTTTGAAACACCTTGAAAAATTAAATCTTTGGTCCTTATGATCACCCCATATGGTTTCACGGTATCTAAATTCACCAAAAAAAAAGAAAACTGGACCATATGTTACTCTACATAAATAGTACCGTTCTGCATGTACTGTTTCATTTGTTACATGGTGCTTCGACAGTTTGCATGTTAGTGTGTAGGCTGCTTTCTCTTTCCTCCCGCTAGCATCATTTACAGTGAGGTCTTGGGTGGAAAAATATGAGCGATCAGTAACATACTAGTTCACTACAACCTTCATGCACCGTATTCTGCATGGAAAAGTGTAAGTGTAACATACAGACAGCCTCCATACATCCCCGGAGTCTGATACAATAAATACATTGTGCCAAGGAATGTCCTTAACAAGTTTCATCACACTTGGATAAGCGTTTCTCTAGTAAGAAGAAGAACATGTAAGCAAGGCAGGCAGATGAACATACTGTGCACAAGACAGACAGACGCTCATGACTATTTCTTGCTGGTCACCAGCAGCCTCTGAGATTTCCAGCAGGTTAAACTCATATCATTTTGAATTAGAAGCTGATTCAGTTTGACAGAGCAGGTGTCCTGACACTCACCCTCATCCATCACGCTGTAGCACACTGGTTTGCTTTTAACCTTTAACAAAATAATTTTCCGAGAATAAGTGAACCAGTTTGAACTTTATTTCATTTGCTAAACCGAGGTGGCAGCTCAAACCTGACCTGACTTCCTGATTCAATTTCTCTTTTTCTTTCTTTGTGTCTGTTGTTACCTTCAGCAAAGATTTAAAAAAAAAAAATAAAAAAAATGAAAAGAAGCAATTTTGGAGACTAACAGCCCAGGCCAATAACATGTCAAATCAGAATCATATTTTTTTTACCGTTCATTGTGTGCCAATACATAACATGTGATTATCAACATATGGATAATCAAAGTGTGACTGAATTGTATGTAATAAATGCACATCAAGGGGGTGAAGTAAGGATACGTGCAAAGTGATTTGCGGGTGCAAAACCCCCATAATGCTGCCGTAAATTTTTTTGTATTTTCGTGCTCCACAAATGTCATACAGCGACTACTGCTCTCTGTACTCTTAACTCTGCAAGTGCAGCCACTAAATAGACCGATGCACTCATTGAGACCCTCATTATCATAATTGCAGATCATTACTTGTGCGTGTTTAGTAATTTGCATTGCTCTTAAGCTTACATAGGATGCAGTGCAAAATAATTGCCTGGCTGCAATGCAATTTTTATTTTGTATCCGCAATTATTTGCACTGCACATGTACTTACATCACTCCCCCCAAATGTTTTAAGAAACAGAGTCAAAAATGCATTCACCTTGTCTCTCAATAGAATCACAGCAAGTTCAATAAATGATTTCTATGGGTTAGTAGGGAGTTTGACAATAACAATAGTAATTGAGAATATGGTCCATTTGTTCTCAATAGTGAAACAGGTCTGTTTGTTTTCTTAACGGCCTGGGAAAATAGTTAATTCTCAAGCCTATTAAAAATAAGAAGCAGAAGTCGTGTGCATGCAAACTTCCAGCCGGATAATGGGATACAAGTTAATTGGCTGAATTAGCATACTGAAGAGTCTCGTAAGAAATCCACATTATGATGCTATTTATAAAGGAGCAAGGAGTTACCATGAGACTTCTGGGGTTCTCTCCAACAGCACCTGCAATTATCAACATTTAACTCTCTACCATTTCTACCATTTACCATGAACTTGCACATAAGGCACATTTCCAGTCCTTGTAAAAAGAAATCCTTGTTTTACACGGTATCTGTCTATTGCACACACCTGATTAATTCATTTGCGGAAGAAATGTCTGTAAGATAGCTGTGATATTTCATACCAATACAAAGTTATTCTATCCTGAAACAATGCAAAGCATGATCCTGCAACAGTGCCGATACACTGATTGAAATGACAATGGCTATTGTGGGAACAGAAAACAGGCAGCTTTGCAAGAGGGAGCACTGTGAAATCTTTCTCCTGGCGAACGCTACCGAGTAAGAGTGCTTGGTTTCATTCCTGTGAATGAAGTGTGAATAAAAAATATCAATAGGGATTGCATTAAAAATATATATTACCACAATGCGGGCCACACAGGATACAGCAAAGTGATTACGTTTCTTGTAAATTCTCCAGGAATAAAGAAGCTGTACAATTTTTTTTTTTTTTTACAAAAGCCTGCTCTTGCGGACAAAACAGTTCCAATGTAATTATTGTTTTTTATTATTTATTTCTTAACAGGCGCCCTTATCCAGGGTGACTTACAATTGTTACAAGATATCACATTATTTTTTTACACATTATTTTTTACATACAATTACCCATTTATACAGTTTTTACTGGAGAAATCTAGGTAAAGTACCTTGCTTAAGGGTACAGCAGCAGTGTCCCCCAGCTGGGATTTAACCCACAACCCACGACCGGTCAGAAGTCCAGAGCCCTAACCACCACTCCACACTGCTAATGAATGAGTACAGTATCAAGAGAAAGCCTGGGATTCCTGACGTCTAAGATGCACCTTGTGACAAACCATTCATCTTAATGGCATCTCCTTAGGCACTCTCCTGGTTTTTGCTGGACTCTCAAACTGCTTCTATCAGGCTGGATTGCTCACAACAGTGCCGAGCCATCTGTCTTCCGGACAACTTTCTCATAACATGAGCTTCTGGTTTTCATCTGCATGGTGGTGCTACTGCTAAATTAAACCTGGCACGCCAGTGATAGGGGATTCAGGAGCAGTAGCTCTGTTGTATTCAAGCTGGTCTGCAGTGTGGAAAGCAGAGGGATCCAGCAAGACTAAGTCTATATACGCCGTTCCCAGGCCATCTCGGTAATATCTATTGTAAATCAGATTAGCTGGACAAGACACAGACCAAGTATTTAAAAGTACCCATTACTGTTAAAAACTGTTCATGGCTTAGTGGGTTAATGCACTAGGCTTTCAGTTCTGGAGGCCTGGGTTCTAATAGGACTCCCGTCAATTCGTTTGGTGGTTTTGAAGTAGCAGGCAGTAGTTCAGATTGGCACAGTTGATAATATCCACTGAAGGAGGACCCAGGACTGCATTACTGGTCATGTCACAGAAATCCAGTCAGTGCTAAGCTGCGCAAGATGACTAGTAGGGGTTTGATGCAAAATCCTTTTTTTTAACCTTTAATCATTACATTAAGTTTTAAATATCTTCCTGGTGGAGAAATACTTGCTTCCTTGTATTTTAATATTTTAAGGTTCCCTAAAACTGTGTTTGTTGTGCCGTGTGACAAAAAGACCATTTTAGCAAACTGGAACAAAACTGAACAAATAAAGTGTCTGGTGTGGAGTTTGCTGAGTCTGCTACTCTACATAATATCACTCCTTTGAAATTGCAATCACCTTGCTATTGGCCAAAAACTAAAAGCTTTGCTTGGAACATTGTTGCAGTGCACAGATAAAGGACTGCCCTCAGAAGAACTCTTTATCTCTCCCTGACACATACACCACAGAATAATGAGACTGGGGCTGTAATCATTTATTTTTTGTCATGTGGGTTAATAGTCTGTAATACTAAAAAGAAACTTAAGTTTATTAGACAAATGTTTTAAAGACTTGATGTGCAAAACAAATGACAGGGGTTCTGGCTAATGAAATGTTTCCATAAATGTTGCCTCTTGTCCTCTTCCATTTGCTGTAGGTCACCTGTGTAGTTTTGAAAGAAACACATGTATTTTGCTTTTAAAATATGTATATATCTGGTATCGTACTGTAGCATAGCTAGTCTAATTTTAATCTAAATATTTCTAATGCTGATGTATATTCTGATTGACTCTGGAGTAGGGCTACCACAGACACTATGCACTCTATTGTAAACGAGGACAGTTCATCCTTTTCAACTCACATCACAATGCATTCTGGTACGTTTTACCTGTCTCAGGTGCCTTTCACAGCCGGACTACACTTACCAGAATGCATTGAGGTACAATACGAGGCTAAAGAAAGCTGTTTGCATACTTTACTTTCAGGTAGTCCTTGGTCATTTCACCTGGAGAGTGAAATTTTCCAAAACTATTTAAAGCCTTCTTTCCTTAACCAACCAGCGGCTTTCCCTGAAATGAAAGACACTGCTCAGATGAAATGCCCATGGAATCGAGACAGTAACAGATCACTTTGCTGTTACACATACTTTATTTGATCTATTGTATGAGACTAATGGAAGTGCTGGGCAGGTGAGATGTATGAATTATTGAATTCGCTGCCTATAACCACTTTAAAAGATGCCCAGACCAATCCTATTACCGCTTTATATTTTCAGGAACCTTTCATGTTGCAATATTTATTTGCTGTTTTTAACTTCCAACCCTTTTACATGTATTTCTGTATATTTAAAGCAATTTGATACCAAAACACAGTGCAATAACAATACCTACTGTATGTGTGCTTATCTTCTTGGATGTGTATGCCATTGTGTGCAGCTGCCATAAGATTATACGATTGAATCTTATATCCTCTTAAGTGTAATGATTCACAGGATTTATTCACAGATCAATTCCTAAAACCATGGCTTAAATGCAAGCTGCTCATCCACATCTACTGGCTGTATTTTTAAATTAAAACGGGAAGCTTTAAAAGAACTTTCCAGAACATAATGTACTCTGTTCCTTTTCATGTTGTTGCTGTCTGGAGGTTTTTTTTTTCAATTTAATTGATTTATTTGACCTGACCGACAAGCCCTACTTGCCTTTGAATTAAGTTAATTTTAACGTAGAACACACAATTACCAGTGGTAATTTACTGCAAGCTTTGAAAGAACTACATAAAGAAAGAAAGAGTGCTTTACACAGATGTTTGGCACACAGTCTTTTCAATTAAAAGAGCCAGACGACTCTGCTTGAGTCCTTTCGCGATTCTCTAATTTCACTTTTATTACTCTTCATAAAATATATGAGGAAGATGGCCCAGAACTGTCACATAAATCTTGACTTCTAGACTGGCAGACAAGAGCTTTATGGCTGCATAGAAAATATGCTGCTAGTAAACTAGAATTAATAAACACAACAGTATTTCAATGCATCCGTGTACCTGTATATATTGTGGATGTACTCCCTCCTGTCATTTAAATATAGGGTCCGAAAAGAGCGGTAGAATTGTCTAAATTCAACAAATTACTTTTAATATTTAACCAGTGGGTTCTTAAGGAGCTATTAACATAAAAGCTTACAGACTATTCAGCAAAGTCTGATGTGGATTAAACATTAATTACAATTTGACAGCCATTTGGCTTGAATCCTGCTGGTCATTCTAGAGATCAGATTGAATATGTTACAAACTAACTACCAGTATAAGAAAATTCATCCTGTTAAATTCCTTCCAGGCAAGCTCAACATTTAACTGAAATGCATGCAGAAAATGCATCAGCTATAGGTGTATGCGATTGATCTGCATAAAGAAGAAAAAACAATGAGTGAAATAGCTCAATCAAAAATAGCATCACTCCATTTTCAAGGTGTGGTATCCGAAGCATAAATCAACAAGTATAGAGAAACTTAATCTGTAATTGACAAACCCAGGACTGGAAGACCAAAAAAGCTGTCTAACAAGGATGAGCAATACAAGATAATATCCTTAAGGAATAGAAAGAAGACAAGCGTTGAATTGACAACAGAACTGGCAGAAGGACTTAAAGGATGTGTTGCAGTAAAAATACCTGTTAAGAAAGGGGAACAAGACTAAGGCTAAAATATGCACAAGAACACAGAAATTGGACTATGGAACAATGGTCAAAGGTACTTTGGACTGTTGATGGATGGACAACGACACCTGTGCCTTCTGCCAGTTCAACACTAGTCTTCTTTCTACTCCTTAAGGATATTATCGTCAAGTATTGCTCATCCTTGTTAGACAGCTTTTTGGGTCTTCCTGAAATTGCAGATGAGATACTACACAGTAGTATTCCTTTCCTAGAGGAGCTGTAATCATGCATCCCTCCTGAAATATTCAAACCTTAAATCGGTTCTCGCTTCCCATGGTGGCCCTGCACCCCATTTATAACGTACTTCCTTTATTTTTCCATAAGCAAATCCATTATCCTGACACAAGTGAATAGGACGGAATACTTTTTCACACAAGTGCCTGTAAGACAAAGTAAAATCTGAAAGTTTAATACAGTGAAGGCAGAAGAGATGATGATTTTTCACCTTCAGTGAACTGCAGTAATCTGTAAAGAAAGGAATTGATTTGGTCGCACTGAAATGCCTGATGTTTATTCATTCATTAGTTCAATTTCTGCAGTGCTGATTGAAACAAAACGTAATTAAAATACACCTTTGAATGTTGAATGAAATGGGGGCTTTATTTTGCATATAAAAGGGCTATTCAAATGTCATTTATGTTACCAAAAGTAAATGCACAACAGGATAATTGGAATTTCTGATTAAATATATTAATCATTTATTTTCTTTTAAATTTGCAGCTGAATTCTACATCAATGAGAAGTGTTCACTATGTAAGCTGTATAAAACAGCAGCTTTGAAAAAAGTAAATAAAATGCCAGATCCGAGAAGGCGCAGTTTTTGGCGGGTGGCAAAATAAAATGATTTTAAGGGTAAAAATACAGTAACATTTTTGTTTGACAAGTGGAATCCGCCATGAACCTTCCTTGGGATTCGTTATTCTGCACCATCCCATTCCAAAAAACATCACAAAGGCTCCCATTCCCATACAGCACTGAAGGCATGATTCCTTTAAAGTCAGATTCACATCAGAAGCTTACTTTAAAATTCAGGACCTTGTTAGTAGAAAAAAACAACTCTGTCTAAGATTATATACACTTAGAAAACAGTTATCATTCTACTCTTGGTGCAGTAGTATATATATATATATATATATATATATATATATATATATATATATATATATATATATATATATATATATATATACTGGGGCTATTGGAAAACCCTATCAGGGCCACAAGATAAATGCATACTGAATTTGTTTTGTAGCATCCTTGTTGTACTTTTAGCTTGTTGCTTGGTGTTACTGGGGACACCAAAGGTGATGCATGCTGGGTTGATCAATGCTGTGCCTGCCTGTGCATGTTTTTGAACATGTATACATTGTTAATTCAGTAGGAAGAAGCTCCCTCAGAGCTGTGCCAACGCCGTTCTGACAGCACAGTGGCAGTGTGCCACAGGCTCCATCTCTGTGACTGGAGTCGTAATGTTTGTGAAGAACTCTGAATGAACCTCTGAGTACAAACTAAAATTGGAGGGGGCTTTCTGATTTTAAACACAACAGATGTTCGGAAAGCTTTAGCCTGGATCTTAGGATTGGGAAATAAATGAAGGCATACAGTATTCAGGAAATGAATGATTTTTTTTTTTTTATCTAACTACTGTTTGGCTTTAAATATATATATTAAATATTTTGTATGCATTTAACAAGTTTTTTTTAACCTTATAACTTCAGCAAACGGACACCAGTGAACAATACATTCTAGTGTTGACCTGAACAGACTTGTGGGACTCTGCAGCTAGTACAGGATATTGTATTTAAAGCGCTTTTCAGCATAGTTAGTGAAGAGCGATCTCAAGGGCATCTGCACTTAATAAAATAAAACTTTAAAACCCTTATTGATTAGTGTAACAGCAATTACTGCTGCGTACTGCATGTGTTAAGTTTAGTTAATGAATGTTGTTCTTTAAACCAAAAAACAGAGAGACACAAAACCTAATCAAACTGTATTTGAAGCAATCCAGGTAGTACAAAGATGACACAAAGTGGTTTCAAACAGAAACGATAAATCTTCCAACAGTGTGACCAAAGTATTGTTTGTGTCTATGTGTATATATATATATATATATATATACACACACACACACATATCTGTATCAGATTTACACAGTTCAGTATAACTGCACTGCTTGTATTTTACAAAATATATATATAAAAAAAACTAAAAAACGATTGAAAATATTTGAAGACATCAAATGAATTCTATGCATTGCTACACTTGAATTTATAAAACTAAGAGACAGGCAGCGTTTCTACAGTGTTTCTACATTTCTCACTATTGCACTACTGGATATTATCCAGTCATAGCGACGCTACTTGTGTGTGTGTACCAACCATAAAAAATACAGGTCACCGCAATTCAACTTTTTAGTGGGAAACTAAAGTTCTGACAAATTTGAATGGAATTAATGGGGATCGATACTGTGTTCAAATCAAAGTAAAACGTACACATTGCCCCACATTCATTGGGAACTTTTTTTCTGAAACTTTCTCCACGCCACTAAAAAGGTAATTGCAAGGGCCCTTATACCACACTAAAGGGTCAATGTGATCAGGAAAAGCCACAGCTGGGTTCTATTGGAGCATTTTACACCACTGGGGAATTATTCTGGATTGCACTATCAATGGCTTTGCAGGATTACCCCAAAAAATAAGAGGTTCATGCAGGGGTGTCCAATCAATGCCATTCCACTCCAGGTTTAACAGACACAAGGACAGCATTACAGTAACTACTTTAGGGTCTGGATTGAGGGTTGAATTGGTTCAATCAAACCATTTAGAACTAGAAAATGCTCTAATCCAGCTGTGACTTATCCTAGCTGGAGAAAGCTTGATCAAAGTGACCCCTAAGCTAATTTAAAACTATTCATTTACCGATTAAAGCACAGAGCAGTAAAAGCACATTCAATAAAAACCTGCTATTTTTTTAGGCTCCACAAATAAATACAAATGGGAATTCTAATGGATACAGACCTGCACATAGACAAAAAAAAAGAGCAGTCGAATTGAGTGTTTTAAGGATCACCAGTGTTTGGATACCCAAACAGGATGATTAATTATGAGCTTGACTTGGCAGGAAATATGTAAACCTATTATTGACAACATGAAAATTACAAATGGTATTTGTAGCAGCATTTCTAGTACCGCCAACCATAGAAAACAAAACAGCACAGTATGATAGTACTTTATCTTCCTCTTTTGTAAGTAACTATTTAACCTATCCAGTAATAATTACAAGCCGCAATCTTTCTAAACCTCAGCTTCCTCCTTTCATTATGAAACCACCCACTCACAGTCCAATTACACACATCCTCAAACCAACTATCAGATCATCTTGTGTTTTCCATCCTGGCAGATTCTCTTCCAATCTGCACATTTTGTTCTCGTTAATTAACCTAAGCGTTGAGTAATTACTCAACACGTCCAGCTGCCAGTTGTATTGCAGTATTGCATCATGCGTAATACATTTGAATAAATCTAGACTTAAAAATAACATAATCTTGGCTTGGGGGCTTATGAAATGATCACAGTGCCACCCTCTAAAATGAACTGTAAGGCACAGTTTACACCCTGTGTAATATATTGAACATTAGAAAACAAAAATGCAGACATTGCGTACAATTTTGGAATATGGAAGATTGCAAATTGCTACTTTATAAACAGAAATTCTAAATATCACAATTTTCCCCTTAGACTTTTGGGGAAATTATTATCATTGTTGGCTCAGTTTCATAAAGTATTTTTTTTTCTATTGCTGAAGTAGAATAATAAATTCACCATATATACAAACACAATGACACACAAGTTGCAGTTAATGACACACTTACCTAGGGTCTTAAAGCATTCGGTATTCAGGTTACAGACAGAACTCAAAACACTGTCACCTATTGGTTCCCTCTTCTCTAATGTTTTGTAATCTTCTAACAGAATCTAAGCAGTTATTAAATCAGCAATGATCTTTTTCTAAAAGTGCGTTGAACTTGTAATTCTTTAATACTGTAGATTTAGCCCACTTGGGCAAATTCATGAAGACATTTCCCACTCCGCCATTCATGATATTGATCTATCAGTCATGTTGGTCTTCTAACACAATTCATCCAGCCACTGCATGCTAATGTTAAAAGATTTTTGCTGACACCAGAAAAGATCTTTGCATTCATCAAAATATCCAATTTTCCTGTATACAAGTTAGAACTGAAAAGTGCTGTTCACAGTTCTGCCAAGTGTCTCAATATACAACCTGTCGCATTGTTCAATTCCATTTTTGGAAATTGGTTTCAGTATAGAAGTCTATTCTATGATATTTAATATATTAAGGAAGCACTTCCATTACAGCGTTACTGGACCACATTGGGTTGGCTTTAGTTTCAGTGTATCCCTGCCAATAGACACAGAATGGGAACTACTTAAAAGACCCTTAGACCATTTTTCAATCTTAACTCAACCTTACTTCCACGACACGACTCTCTGTTCCTTCACTTAACCAGCTTAACAAACAACCCCCTCATCTTTCTGTGCCAGCGGCGTAGCCTGAAGACAAAAAGGCAGTTTTCCTTTGAATTATTCAAGAGTGTTAACATTTAATACCATCCTCAAGCAATCTTATGCTCACTAAGTAAATCACAGCTAAATAATACATTAAAACAAAAAGTTAACAATGCATACTGAACACTACTTCGTTGAAGCATTTGGCATATGTTCCAGAGTCAGTTCTGGTCGCTACAGTTGCTCTTGATAGCTGGACATTGATTTACAGCTTTGGATACCCATGTTTCTTTGTAACTTTGTTTAAATACAGTATCTTTCTAGGATTAGTGTTCAGGAATACTTAAGAACCTACGTAATACAATTAAAGTGATACATGTGATGCTGTATGTATATAACCCATGACTGTAATTTACTGTGTTACAAAACCTCCAGTTAAACCATTACTTTGAGTAGTTAAAATGTTGGACCAAAAATAAAATGTTTTTTAAAAAAACTTTTTTTTTAAAGCTATGGCCAAAAGTTTTGCATCACCCTGTAGAATTAACTAATTTTGCTTCATAAAGTCGAATGAAACCTGCTGAATAATGTTATGTTAACATATTGAATTACATACCACCGTATTTTACCATATGTTTAAAGATTTAAAAATGTGACATTTCAAAAATCTAACACGAAAAATACTGTACTACTATTACGGTAGGCTTTTGCGATATCACTTTGTAGTTTCTTTGAGGACATGATGTTTAATAAAAAAAACCTTTATATAGTTTTTTGTTTTTAAATTAATGTCTCAATCCAAGTAAAATTCTCAGTGATGCAAAACCTTTGGCCACAGCTGTATTTAAAGAAATGCTTGGAACAGCAGTGGCTGTCTCCCAATAAATCAACCTGGAATAAAATCTATAGTCTTGGCAGCGTTAAGGTCGCTGGTGGCATCTTAACTCTGCAGAGGCAATCCTGAATCATCAGCTTCATTGTCAAGCAGCTCATCCTCAGAGAAGCTAATGTGGAGGCACGTCTCGTCGGAAGCAGAAGAAAACGGAAGCGTGCTGTTATAGATGGTTTCCACGGTTACCACGTTCTTCACCGGGCTCGTTCTGATGCCGTTTGAAAGGGAAGCAGGTTTATCTGCAAGTTTACTGCTGTAGGTTTCAGTAGAAGAATGCAAAGTCCCGTTCTCTTTAAACAGTCCCTCTTTTAAAGAGGCTAAAGATGGTTTCTGGGTTCCATTCGGGGGCAGAGCTTTACTCTCGCCATCAAGAGACTCGAAATCAGATGTGGTGAACGTGCAGGCAGTGACGTCAGTGAAGCTCGTGGTGTTGTGGTGGGGAGCCAGGCTGCAGTTCACATGCTCTGTGGAAACGGGTGTGGCTTTGGGCTCCGCCTCCTGCCCTGGAGACAGTGTTCTAATTGGTCGCTTCCTGTTGAGGGGCGGAGGCGGTGGGTTGAGCTTGGGGATGATTTGTTGAAACCTTGGAAAATAAAAATCGAAAAAAGAAACATCAAGAAAATTATTATTATTATTATTATTTATTTATTAGCAGACGCCCTTATCCAGGTCGACTTACAGTCGTAAACAAATACATTTCAAGAATCACAGTGCAAGTAATAATACAATTAAGAGCAAGATAAATACAATGATGAATACAATGACTTTGGTTCAAGCAAGTACAAGTGAAAATATAATATTATGGCTGACATTTGGATTTATATTTCCTTATGGTATTTTTGCATAGCAAACAGTTTCACAGCTAGACAAATCTATACCTTTAATTGGGATCCCCTACTGAGTCTGTAGCCCACAGGTGATTCCATGCAATAATTAGCAACAAATATAGCTGGGGAAAATAGCTGCATTGCAGTAACTCGCTTCAATGACTATCAGGATCCCGAGTGACTGGAATGGGGTTAACAATTAGAATTTCCCTTTTTAACCTTTCATGATAAGGTAAGCACCCCACCCCCTCCAACGTCTAGTGCACTGCTGGTTATGTTATTCCTTATTGAATCTGATCGTTGATCACAGCCAGTGTGTACCAGTATGATTGATACCTTGCCATATTCTACTACTGCTCTTAATTATAACTACTTCCTATATCTTGTATTTGACTTTACTCTTCTAGGTATCCGTACTCAGTTTTTTTGTAATTACTCTTATTTGAAATCGTTCTCATCCATTCATCTTACCTACCACGTGCTCATACTGGACTCGTATAAGCAAATAGTTTTATTATAAGTTAACCCGCTCTTACATGTAATTATTTACTGTATTCTCTATTTTTTGCTCTTATTTGATTTTGATCTTTTGCTACTGATTTTATTGTACTTTACAACTGCTCTTATCTGTAATTTGATACTCTGAAATGTGATACTTTGTACTGTGATTCTGTAACATCTTTATAAGTCGCCCTGTATAAGGATCTCTGCTAAGAAATCCACTTGGTACTGAAGTACAGGAGAAGATCGCTGGGTGGTTCTTGAAGAGTCCTTTTTATCTGCAGGGGTTCATTATTGAGGTGCCCTCACTCAAGCTGTGCTCTCTGTAGACTGTAGCCAGCGCCACTGTTCCGCGCTTTTCACAGAGTAAAGAAAATAGCACAGTATTCTTTCAGGGTGTTTGAAATGCCTTCGCTGCTTCCCTGCACAGTATAAGATTTTTTTTTTTTTTTTTACATTCAAATCGCTAAGCCTCTCTCTTGAGCTCCATAAGGGAGTCAGTGTAACAGCGATGACAATGACACTGCATTATCATACATGTGGTTCTTTTGAAGTATCCCAATTAGGGTTCAAATGGCTTTGAAAAGACTACAAGTACAGTCAAAATGCAGCAAAACTGATGTTATGTCTGTATAGTTGCTACTACAGTATTTAGGTTGGCTTCTTGATAAACTAAACATACATACATACACACACACATACATATACAAGTTTCTGCTCAAAAAGCAAACTTCCCAACGTTTCGGTATGTTTAACTTGCCTTTGTTAAGGGAAGGTGTGTTTGAAAACAAACATTGGAGGTATTTATAGTCTTTGTGATGTCATTCACTTTGTGATGTCATGTTCCTTTCTACTTAAACCTTCAGGCACCGTGGCATCTAGTCTATTTATCCATTTCTTTTCTTTTATTCTTCTATACTGGACATTATCTCATTTTATTTTTTCTAAAACCAAACTTTAGGTCATTCGTGTGTCTGTTCCTTGTAAAGTGCTGAACTATTGGTTCATTTACTTTATTTGTTATATTTGATAGCTGGTTTATTTTATTACATTTTATGCAAAATATACTATATACAAGGTTGCTATCCTTGCATGACAGATTTTTTAAAACTGAATATTTATTTTCTTTATCTTTACACACACACACACACACACACACACATATATATATATATATATATATATATATATATATATATATATATATATATATATGGGTTCATGTTTTTGCTGCTCTAAAAAAAAAAAAAAACACCTTATATTTAGAGACCTAAGAAAAACAACCTTACAAATGTGCAATTGCTTAGAAAAAAAAATAACAACAATCATGCAATCCAGCCTGTGCCTGCCCGTATGAAATCCAAGTCTATGTGACAATTTTCTCGAAGTCAAGGCTCTGCAGTGTGATTCCCCCTCTTTGCAATAGGCAGTAAGAGAGTGCCAGGAGTTAATAAATCAGCTCCTAATTGTACCGTGCTATGAGAAGAGGCTCTGATGAAGCAGGGCAGCATCAGAATTGCACACTGTACGCAGCTGATATGCAAGAACAGAGGCATGCCTATTACTGTTTCTCACCAAGCAGACACAAGGAAGGAAGTGGCCCAGACAAAGATGAGAGGCTTTGTGTTGCCCAGCTGTTCCAGACTGAGATTGCATGCCCTGAGGAGGGGGGGACTGCCCACCTTGGTACAGAAACCTGAACAGAAGCTAACATGACTCACATATAGTGGATGTAACAGGGGGAAAACCAGACAAGGGTCATTTACTGAACCTACTTGAGAGTCATGTATTTTCAGCATCTCTTCTGGTATTGTGGAGTTACCATTAGAGTGTTTACCTTAGGCTTGTCAGAGTCTACTGGGCTCCCTCCCAAACTACCAATACAGATCCTACTGGAATTAGATTATTATCTCAGTGTGTTAACACTATAGCAGATCCCTTAGCAGACCACAGCATTAAGACAAACTCGTACGGATATGGAACAGACTGGGAACTGGCTTTCCAGTTTGTATTGATACCATTAGTTGGTTAAAATATGTGGTAGTGATTCTACCAATGCCCCTTTGTATGGAGCTGTTCCACTGCCATTGAAAATCATTTTGATAATGGTGGTAGGCTTTGCATCTGTTGCCAAACAACAGAGAGGAAAAAAAAAATGATGCTGTATGAATACACAATTCTGCAACCTGGATGGAGCTCCAAAGCGCGGTTAGATTAAGACAATCAGAAGCAGGAGAGGTGTGTCATCAAACCTGCACCAAGGACCATCAAAAAAGCAAGAGTGATCTCTACAGCTCATCAGAACACTCTGAAGTCCACCTGGACAGCGACATGCATCCCTGCCAGGGCTGTAAATACAGTATCGAGATACCAGAGCTAGCAGTGGCTTACATAGTAGATCACCATGACCTACATTTAAAGGTTTGACATGCAGACAGACAGGTGGATCCATATTCACCAAAATTCTGATACTCTCAATAACCTGTGCTGAAGAACGTCCAAGCAAAGGTTCATCACAATTGTATAAGTGTATGTAAAAACACGTGTGACAGACAGACAGACAGACAGGCAGAGAGCCTCCCAAAGTATGTTCTTTTCAAGTTTCATCATAATTGGATAAGCATTTCTCAAGATAGCTTTAAAAATGTCAGGGTGACATTCAGTACAGACAGACGGCCTGCACACAATATATACTAATATTCAGGACCGTCCTGGTAGCAGCCCTTTCAGCAGGCCCACCTTCATGTTTCTTGTGAATTAAACTCAATTTCGGGGTCTGCAGACTGTATTCATTGATGTTCTCTCAACACACAGCAGTCCTGCACATCTTCCCAAATGAATAGTACTGTAATTCAGTTATTTTTACTATATCGAATTCATAGCCATTCGTGCAGAAATGCATTTACTGTTCCCAATATAGAAGCTGGGACATGCCCTGAATATAAAGATGAAATCCTGAGGGTGGCATTCGGTTCCACTATCAGATAGATCACTGCACCTTGACACAGCCCTGAGCACTTCTGCTGCTGTCGATAAATGCGTTTATTTATTAGCAGCAGCAGCAGCAGCTGAACTCAGTTCACAGCCATTCTTACACAGCATGCCGTCTGCCTATGATTTGTGTGGATATCCGGGTAATTTGGTGTGTGTCGCAACTGGAACAGGATTAAAACAAATGTAAGTGTTATAAGCTTCGATATACTGTAGGTTTGTGTGTAAACTGAGTGGTGATGTCCGAGTCACCCATTCACCTTGTGATTGTGCATAGCGTGTGTTTACAATGGAAACACGACCTCTGATCAGGAATTAATATCAATTACCAATAAATACATTCAAATAGGGATATTAGGACACTTGTATTTATTCATGAAAAAGATATAACTAGGGCTATATTATTGTAACAATACTATACTGCTTCTCTCATACAAGGATCTGTTGCATCACAGGTGCTTCATTTATTAATACTCCAGTGTTGTATAAAGTGATATTTACATAGGTATGCTTTTTGGATATACAACACCAAGAAATGATCACAGGAATCTGTACATTACGAATCTTCACTGTGAAATCAGTAACAAAGCAATGGGCCGTGTATATATTTCATCTATCCCTATATAAAATGAATATGGGTCATTTATTTCATTCACCATTCCCTGTCTCCCTCCTCATCCTCCAAGAACCTCGGTGTCACCCTCGACCCCTCCCTCTCCTACTCTCAGCAGATCTCTACTCTGGCATGCTCCTGTCACTTCTTCCTCAGCAACAGACGCAGAATTCGCCCCTTCCTCACCCCCGCTGCTACCTCTGCCACCTGCAGATTAGCTGTAACCCCCACCTCCACTCCTCGCCTCCAGAGACCGCTCCTTCTCCACCCTTGCCCCTCAGTGGTGGAACGACCTATCCACAGATATCAGGACTGCTCAGTCCCTGACCACCTTTAGGTAACATTATTCACGTTTCTTGTAATAGCTCTTATTTGAAATCGATCTTATCCATTTGTTGTACTTACTACATGCTCTTAATGGAATTTACTCTTGTAACCAAACATTTAAGTTTAACTGCTCTTTGACATAATCGCTCTCAAATGTAATTATTTACTTTATTTTTTATTTTCTCTCATTTGAATTTGCTCTTACTTACTACTGATGTTATTGTATTTTATAACTGCTGTTATCTGTAATGTGATATTTTGTAATGGGATACTTTGTAATGGGATACTTTGTACCAACTGTAAGTCACCCTTAGTTAAAAGCTTTCACACATTTAAGAACCCCCTAACACAGTATGAAGGACATTTGTAGGGCATGCTCTGATGCCAAACCTAATTGCCAGCACAGATCTGAAACATGCTACAACAGCAGCAGCTGCTATCTTGAACTAATCAAAATGTTAATGAACAGTAAAAAGATTTCCATTTCACTCTAGTGAACCGTGGCTCAAAGAGGAGCCTCAGTTAAGAAAGAAACCAAGGGGACTGACAAGTTTTCTTTATGTGCCATATGTAGTGAGCGATGTGCAGTGACATGGTCTAAACATCTGAAGAGAAGGTAGCCTGCAAATCATGCTTAGTGAGTCTTATTGCAATTCATATTGAGTTTTGTAATGTTTTTTATTTGCTGTATCAAGGTACCCAGGACATGCTCTTGAGTTCTAGTTGCCTGTCTTAGACATACAGTATGTAATGTCGGCTCAATCAGCCAAAGTGTCTTTCCATTAGTACGAGGTAGGTTTGGAAAGACAAACATACAGTAAAAGGTATTTTTTAAATAGCCTAAATGCTGTTAAACATTTACATACACTCTAAGCATGCAGAAACAGTATTGTTAATTCAAGGTTTACAATTAGCCATTTTACAGCCCATTAAGATGAATAACTCCGGAAGGATGCTAGTTTAATGTTCCTGTTAACAGCAGCATGCTCGCGTTTATTATTACAATACATTTACCCAACCCTCTTGCGCACTGATGTTGTACTATTTAATTTTGCTTCATAAACAGCTGCGTGGCGCTGGGTAGATGAATCATTCGTTTTTTAAATCTATTATCACGGTTCGTGAACGTAGAGAAGCTACAGAATTAAATCAACTCCTAATGACTCATGTTTCATGTAATAAAGTTAGACATGAAATCGTACAGCGTGGAAAATTCAGCAGGGATGTTTTAGGGAAAGTAACATTTCTATACAGGACTGTACATGTCATTCATTATATATATATATATATATATATATATATATATATATATATATATATATATATATATATATATATATATAATGTGTGTGTGTTTTAGAAGAAATAAAATGAGGTAATGTACAATATAGAAGAATAAAGTAACATAAAATGGATAAATACTCAATATCATGATGCCTAAAGGTTTAAATAGAAAGGAATGGTAAATCATTACATCATTAACTATAGTAAATGACATCACAAACGCATTAATAGATTTAAATAGAAATAAGTTGGTGTAGTTACTATGGCATTAAAAGCCTATAAGTACCTCTGCTGTTAGTTTTCAAACACACTTTCCCTTGATAAAGGCATGTTAAACATAATGAAACGCTGGGAAGTTGGTTCTTTTGAGCAAAAACCCATATACAGGTTGGCACCACCTAGTCGGGATCCTGATAATCGGGATTCCTGCTTAAATGGGATACAAATCTAGGAGACGGTTCTTTCCAATTCTATTTATGTCGTTTAAGTTTGTCTCAAATGCCTCTTGTTTAAATTGGGACAGCTACTATAAAAAAAAAAAAAAAATCAGTATCTCAAAACGCAATGAGAACATTTCACTGCGCAGTCTGAGCGATGTTGTCTAAAGTCAATATTTAATCTAGAGGAGAACTAGCAATCAAAATCCAATTCCTCTACAAGATGTGGAGGAAATGACACATGCTAGTTTCCTTTTGTTGAATACTCTGATATAATCCAGCTCCTTAGCCCAACATGCTACCGGAGAACTTCAGGACTGCCCTGTCTCTCACTGCCTTCCGCTGCCTCCTCAAGACCCACCTGTTTAGACTCCTGCTGTGTACTGTACTCGCCTGACCTAAGCACCACGGTACTGGATCCTCAGCTGATGCACTATCCTTGCACTATTATTATGTCATTCTAGATACAAATAGTTTTAATTCTAACTTGTTACTTCTTATCTCACATTCCGTTCTAGTAGTATTTGCACTTACTGTAAACTACACTGTATTTAAATATTGATTTTGCATTGTAACCCTGTGCTTCCCTGTAACACCTGTAAGTCGCCATGGATAAAGGCGTCTGCCAAATAAATACAAATAAAATAAATAACATGGGAGAGCTCAACAGCCTCACTGTGAGCCATCGTTCACAAGGGTCCTCAACACAGCCACTCTGGACAAGCAGTAAGCTCCCAATGAAATCCACAGGCAGGAATGCATTTCTGTTCAGCATGGAGTGCTCACTGGAAAACCATTCACCTTGCTCTATCACATGGAGACACATACACTACCCACGTGAAACAAGTACTGGGCATGTTGGGGGCATGTGTTACCCACTTAGACACCTTTAAGCCTCTCGGTAACCTCTTACAAGTGCTTAACAACCCATTTCTGAATCTCGGATGTCATCACTGATCCTTCGACTCACTGGGTAGATGTGTTCACTAGCACTAAATATACATGAAAACTGCCAAGCAACTTGAGTAAAACAGACCTCTTGTAAAATAAGCTATAAAAGGTTTATTCCCAGCTGTGAACCAATTGACATAACTTGCACTTACTTTTCTGGATGAACTGTCTTTCCCTTATAAAAGTTTACCGCTGTATTTTTGCAGTTTTCCCATGGTTATACTATGAATTTATCATAGTTTACCCTGGTTTGCCATGTTTATTAATATGCTTTGCCATACCTTTGATATTCTTTACACTGCTTATCTATGCTTTAGCATGCTTTCACTATGCTTTATTACACTTTGCTATGCTTTTACTATGGGAAACTTGCCGATAAACGCTACTGCAGACTGGAAAGCAATGTGGCTGGGGACTGACTTTATAAAGAAATTCCCTGAATGTTAAAACCTCTACGCCCCCCCATGGATAAGCCACAACTGGATTTTTTAGATCATTTTAGTGCCAGGGAATTCACTTGGATAGCGTCAACCACTTACTGTAGCGTAAAGAATTATGAAATTGCAGCTTATGGGGTATAGGTTAATCAAATCAATGCTGATGTCAAGTAGACCAAAGTTTTGACAAGTGCCTTCATCGGAACGATCTGAAACATTTGTCTACTGACTTAGTTTCTTATAATGTTACGTTGTTGGTATGTACAGTAGCTGAGACCAGCTATTTGTCTGACTTGTGGAAGAATTGGGGGGGTATTTTAATTGCTGCTAATTCAAGACCGTGTCTGCTTAGGAAAAGTCTCCACTTCAGATAGAAAATCAGCTTAGTAAATGAACAATGTTTTAATATCTGCATGCCTCCTTTTTAATAACTAAAAACTCACAAGATTACCATTACAGGCACGCCACATAACAATCAGAACACATTGTCTCAGCTTTCACAGACGACAATTTATTTGAAGCTGTTTTCCCCAGTCATTATTCTCTCATGAGCTCTACAATTTCCCTTCCAACAACTATTTTCTTGTCTTGCATAAGTGGCGATCAAAAAGTGACTTCAGCTGAGAAATGATTCAATTTAAGCTCCTCTTTCAAAGCCTGGATGTAAAACCGTTCAGCAGATTGATGGATTTGTGTCCCGTTTCAGTGGGAATGGATGTTGTTTCGGCAGCAGTAACAAGATGAAACAAAGTAATTGGTTTCAGCATAATTTGAAGGACGACAAAGTGTAGATAATGACTGGCTCTACTGACAGGCAGTGATGGAATGCAAACTATTAGCCTTCAGGGGTTACCTGCAATCCTATGCCCAAGGTGCCTAAGGGATTGGAGTTTTGGAATGCATATGTGCTCAAACCAACATTGTCTAAACAGTATAATATTTACAGAGTGTGCTTGTCAAAGCTCTCTCCAGCAATAATAATAATAATAATAATAATAATAAAACTACACAAATTCAACAACAAACATTTAACATTAAAAAATAATAAATACCTGGGTATTTGAAGATCCCAGCCCCGTAGGGTTAGTGAACAAAAAATAAAAAATAAATATGAATCTGCTTGTTTATTGCTAACTCTTACTTGTCATTCCCTGATTTGTGAGTCCGGCTGTCAATCTTCAGGAAAGCGTTCTCATTGGCCGTGACCTCCGACCCTTCCGCGCTCCAGTCTACCTCTTTCTTCCCATTGCTTTCCCCCTTCTCCAGGTTCAGGAGGTTCAGGTAGGATTCGGCCCCATCCATCTGGTCCAGTGGGGCAGGGGTGTTCACTAGCTCCCCCGCTGGAGTGGAGGTGATGGGCAGCTCCGTTCCCAGGCTGTAGTGGTTCTTCAGGTTGAGCGAGAGAGACTGCATTGACACGGAATTCCAGAGGGAGCTTTTCTCATCTAAGGAAAGGTCAGAGGCTTAAGTCAAAGCAATACTAACACACACTAAGCCAACTTTAAAAAGAAACCTTTAGCTGGTGATTTTATATAGTCTCCATAGCTTTTAAATACATGTTTTCAATGCAAAAAAATTACAAACCAGCTCAACTGCATATAGTTTAAAGGTGTAGCGCACCATAATATTTTACTAGTTAAGAGGGAGTCCTGGGAAAAACTTGATATATCACATTTTCAGAATCACCTAATTCTGCTATATTGCAACAGCATTATTCCATCAGGTTTTAGAGTACAACTGCACACGACTGCGCGGCAAGAAAATCCTAATAGTGTTTGAGGTTGGTGTGAAAGAGGAAAGAGTCTTACTGTTGTGAGTGTACTGCACTTTGACCTCAAGCTCTTTGAGCTGTGTGACCAGCAGGGCCACGTGCTGCAGGAGGTCCCTGTTCTGGAGCAGGAGCTGGTGAACCCGGGCCTGGGCCTCAATCCGGGCGGCAGTCTCCGCAGACAGCTGGTCCTTCAGGAGCTGGACCTGGGAGGGGAAGAGGGGGTAGGGAGTGAGAGCGCAGCAAGCCAACCTTAACATTTAAGGACCACATTATTTTTCTTTGACAAAATCAGAAAACAAGCTGTATTTATGTAAAAGTAAGTTACCATAACGATAGAGTTAGAGAACATTTAAATGACGGGTAGATGCCAGTTAAAATGCTCTATTAAAATTACAAAAGTAGCCTGTCCTCAAATGAAGGCAAAGGCACTTAATGGGTTAACAACGCTCTCTCAGAATAAACCATGGGATGCTCTTTCTCCCGCACGTCTCTTAAAGCATGTTATATATTCATTTTTCTGTGTAACCCTTTTTTTCTGGATGCCCCTACAGTTAACAACAAGAGTGTTGGACGATAGCACCTTTCACAGCTGAATTTGTACACTGCAGTGGTGTCCAGAAAAAAAAAAAGGCTGGGAGGGCCAGCAGTCTATTTATTCTCTTGTTCAAACAAAAGCTTGGTACACTTTAGAAATTCACGCCCCATTGGTTCTGGTAATGTATACGGTGTTCTTAGAGTGCCATCTAGTGGTAAATATGGTCATAAGCAGCTACTACTTTTACAATATAGCTGCAAGTGCTCTGAACAACTCCATTGCGATCAGATAAGGGTCAGGCAGTGATTGGATAAACCATGGCACCGGGCTGATTGCAGGGAGGAGTTCCAGAGTACAATGGGGACGCAGTTGCGCGAGCACGGCCCCTTACGCTGGTTATGAAACCTGAGCCGGAGCATTGTGGTTTTTGTTGTTGAAACCCATTCCGCCTTACCCTATACCATAATTCCAACAATGTTTTTCATTGTTGGAATTATTATTTAAGAAAAAGGAGTGAAAAAAAGAATCGTCTGCAGTGTTCTTTTTATCCACGCACTACTCACTTCCTGACACACACACACACACACACACACGGTCATATTGTCATGATGTAATATATTATTGCAGGGATTTCTTTTTAAACCAGCATTATGGCAACAGACATCATCGGATAGTATTTTTCCAATACTTTTTAGCCCTGTATGAATCAGGATAAAGGATAATGACAGCCCTGCCGTGTTTATACTGTGAGTGCAGTTTATTTGGACTATTAACTGGGTACTTTTCTTTCAAAATAAGCACATCTTGTTTTATATTAAAACATATTAGTGAGTGGGCAAAAGATAAAACTACTTGGTTTTAAAACTGTTAAATGCTGGTATGGGTGTGGAAAATAATAAGGTTTAGTAGAGGCAGTTTAATTTTTATTATTCAGCAATTCATGTCTTTGAGTACCATTGATCGACCTTAAGTAGCCTCAATCTGTTTTCTCTCTGTATTCCTTTACTGCTGTTGCTGCCAGAACCTGTTCAAGCTGTTCCTTTTCAAAACACAGAACAAGAGGGTGTGACGGGCTGGTTTTAAATATAGCGGTTGAGTTCAGGGCTGCACTTCAGTTTCAAAGTGATTTATGTTCAATTGGGCGAGCAAACAAGTGCTTTATTACACTGCTTAATTTAACCTGCCGCAACAAGACACGACACGCCATAACTCTACTACTGTCATTCTGTGATAAACAAGCCACATTTCAAGTTAAACGCCTCTCAGGGTTTGCTTGTTACGAGGTACACATCTCCTGGCTTGGCTAGCGTAAGAGGGCCCGGTTTTGCAGAAATAAAACAATTGTAAGAGTATTATTAAGCCATGTACATTAGTGAAATGAGCAGGAGCCAAAACGTAGTTGGAGGACGGAGTAGTTCAGAAGACATTTTAAAGATATCGTGCAGCCCCATGCCGTGTGTTTGCTTCATTAACAGGAAGCAAACTAAACCGGCTGCCAGGTTCCTAAATGCAGTGTAACACAAGAAGTGCGTCAATAACGTTTTATTTATTTAAGTGATAAAAAATATATTGACACTATTCTTTTAGAAACAGAGAATTGTTTCACGGGGAATTACATTACATGGCAGTGGGTATATCGTGAAATCTTTGATAACTGTGAATAAAGCACAGCCTTAATGGTTACTTGGTACACTGTATCAAGCGATAACGTCCCATGGCTTGGAAAGTCCCGGTCACTGCTGTGCCCTCACCTGTGCCACTGCCACCTGCGTCTGCTGCTGCTGCTGATGAAGCTGATGCTGGATCAGCTGCAGGTGGTGTTGGGTTGCCAGGGGAGTCAGCGCCGGGGAGCAAGGGCTGCTGGGAGACAGGCTCTTGTGAGTCGAGGCTTTGTACACAGAGCAGTCCTCAACATCCTGGAGGGAAAGGAGACACACAGAAGCATGATGAATAAGCTGGCCTGGGAAGAGCTGGAGGTTGTGCTGATATATACAGTGAGAGAAACACTGCAGTTACGTATGTAGCCACTGGGTGGCACAATGGAGTATTTCAAATCATTAAAGGAAAGGCGAAATCATAAAATCGTGAGGATCTTGTGATGCCCTAGGTTTGACATTGAGAAAGTCAAAGCGTAAAAATGTGTTAGTATTACTAATTATTAATAGTCCTATTTTTTTTCTCTCCCTGTCCGAACCTAGATAGTGCCGGTACAATAGCAGTACCTACCCACACCATAACAGATTTTACATAAGCATACAAAAAAACGAAAACCCTCTTAAAATCTGTGCAACCCAGTAGAACAATAATGCCTCCAAGGGAAATGGATTCCAGCCAACTTACTCACCTCTATATACAGAACAGTCAGTGCTTAGCTTAGATTTGTTAACTCTACAGCAACAGAACCTTGTAACAAACACAAGCTTCATGAAAATGAACAATCGGTTCCTAAGATATAACCTTTATTATCCCAACCAATCAGAAACCAGGATTTCTCATAAACAAGTAGATTCTCTCACAATGTCCAAACTAAGACTCGTTGGATGAACTGGGGTATAGTTTATCAAACTGCGTGGTCACATTTTTTTTCGTCACCCTCTCTTTGAAACATGCCATATGTTATGTTTACATTCCATGTTATTCTTGGCAAAGGGGTCTGTTCTCTGTGTGGGTGAGATGCAATGATATATTTGTTATCAGCTTTCATCAGCAAGGATAAAAGCAGTATGCCATTTTCCACTGATGAAATCTGTGTTAATAATCTGCTTTTTGCAGCAGCCCAGTAATCAAATTGCTAAGACAGATTCAATACCTCATGTAGGATTATGTTTGACATCCCTGCGACACACTGTCAGAGCTAAATTGCTCAAAGCAATATTTGTAATAATTATGGTTTTCCAGACCGGCTTCAATTCGCTGCAGATGGATGTTGAATCAACTGCAATGATGGGACATGAAGATATAAATTAGGTGATCGCAAAAAGAAAAAAAGAGAGAGCCCGAAAAACAGACTTGTAGGAAGAGGAAGCCTTTGCAAACTCTAAGTGAAACCAGGAGGGGGAGCACTACATATTTTAAAATCACAAACATACTGTAAAATCCTCATTTGTTCAGCTCTCATACTGTAAGTGTCCGTGATCGCCAGGTTTATCTGCACCTCCAGTTCATCACAGCAGAGAGGTTGTGATGCCCTTGCCAGGGGGTTCCTTCCTTCGCTGCCTAGGCTGTGGAGCGCTCCGTCAATAAAACCAGGACAGGTTTCTCCCAATCAGACACTGTGTGGTACACAGCATCCAAGCCTGAGAAATCTTCACTCCCTTGCTCAGTCTGCTCCCTTGCTCAGTTACCTGCTATTCATGCATTTAAAATGAAACGGGTAACCCTCTAGGGGCACTGTGCCAGATGCTGTCGGAAGTTGGAACCTCACGGGAATCCTAGGTCCTAGTCTGAGTTAAAGTATAAATATATGTATTTTCTACTGAGATAATCATTTTTCATGCTTACAAACTATTCTAGCAACAATTATAAAAAAGACTCCCCCGAGGTTCATTAGTGTGGGGAAGCATATTAGTGTTGCGCTGTGCACTGAAGCTCACAGGTGTATAGTACTGTGCGCTGAAGCTTGTGCAACACTGATACGCTACTATAGCACGGCATTTACTTTAGTTTGTGACCTAGTGCGACGTTTGCACCACTTTCTTTTCTTTTAAAAGGATAAAAAAATAATGCCAGTTTAAAAACACTTCCAGGACAGTTAGGCTGCTAGGATACAAGCACTACGAAGCTGTAGTAATATAATGGATCCTGTAGTAATGAACGTTCATGGACTACTGAATGAATAACCACTGAGCCTCCTAAGAGAGAGCAGGGAGGGGCACAACACTCCTTTTGCATAGCAGTTTGATGCATTCCTGGTTTTACTATGAATTCAGGCGCACCTGAGCTTGACACCTATACCACTGGGGCTAATCAGGCTCATAATAAAACCTGGAATGGGTGAAACTGCTATGCAATAGGATTCTTAGTTCCATCCTTGCAGTGAGTTGTTTACAGCCATCTTCGCGGCAGAAATATACACGGCACTCCGTGAACGCTATGAAGTATTCTGTTTACATAACAAGCGCAATTAATGGAGAAGAAAGTATATTTAAACATGTTCCAGGACTGAGGAAAATAGCTTGAGTGTGACTGGTCTGGGATCTGTTTGCAGTCCCACACAGTCCTCTACTTCAACATAACCAGCCCCTCTGTAACTGACAGTAGCTTACCTACGGGACAGGAATAGTCTGGTCACAGCTGACTGGTTTAATAGCTTCTAAAAACAGGCTCAGTTTGCAAGGACTTAAGACTTTCCAGGAACAAGAAAAGGAAGAAGAAAAGACTTTCCAGGAACAAGAAAAGACCATGAGTCCCAGCATGCAGGTCCTGTTAGCTCGCTTTCCCAGATCTTAACTTGTCAGTGGAAACTTTGAAACATTTATCTTCTTTAAACCCACTAATGCTCTCTGTTAATGTCTTTCCACTGAGATGGCTGACTGTTTAACTGATGGACCTGAATGCCAAGTATGTTACTAGACCTAAAATCAGCCCAGGATCAAGGCTTGCCAGCTGCTTACTGTTTATGGATAAAAATAAATAAATAAAACAGAAGCATAATTAAATGCAGGACCCATATAACACAAACCCCATGTCTTCATTGAACGTCATAGCAATAGAATCCTCAAACATAATGCAGTGATGACTCTGCTTTTCTGCTAGATGGTGCTATGCTCCAGTGTAAGAATTGCTAGCTTGGCTATGGTGTTGCTGCTGCATTTTTATATACCTACTGCAGCAGGTATACAAAAAAGAACCGGTTTCAATGCCTAAAGAATCACCAAATCCATTGTTTGGTCCACAATATACAATAGACAATTACTGAGCCAAGGTTATGGCAAAAGATTTTTAATGCATTGGGAAAGGAATCAATATTTCCCGTAAAGTGTCACTTTTCCATGTGAACTGCAACATTTATATTCTCAGGTGAATATATAAAAATGCTAGGTGGCTAGATTACATTTTAATGTCTCCTTCCTTCAACAGAAGTTCAGAAATCACTTGGTAAACAGGAAACAGACGTTGGAGATCTGGAGAAATCTGCGCTCATAAGTCTCTGAAGCTGCAGCATGAGTTAACGAACATTATATCCTGTGAGACTGGTGCCCGGGGACCCATTCCAGAGACATTTACATTAGCGAAGAAAGTCTTTCACAATTTTTAATTATGAGGAACCACAATGCTTCCTCTGAGACCAGCGCTCATCACATGATTAGTTGAAGGGGAATGAGCTGCCAATTGCAAAGTGCATCCAATCTCCATAAAAGACATCAGCTCTGGCTTTCAATAAGCTATGATGAGAACTATCAGTATAAGACATGGTCTCTCCCTGCAACCGCTCGTTTCAATAATATACAATAATTAGGGCTTTCACGGTAAAAAATTGGTATTTCAAGTAATGTCCCGATTTATTAAAGCAGAGAAAAAATCATGTCACATGTAAAAATAACAACAGACACATGAAATGTCTCCTTCTTGAACTGGACAGAGCGATCTTTAGCAGAAATATGTCCAATCTCTGATGTAGCTGGTGTTGTTTTCGTTGAAAGAACTACTGTATACTGTATAAAGATGTTCAATTCAATTTGGGCGTTTCTTCATTATTCTGCTACAGCAAATTGCCAGACCCTATTATAGTGAACACCCTGATATAACAAACATTTCTCCAGGTCCCAGGGGGGTTTGTTATAATGAGGTTAGACTATATATGACAAATACTGTATCTGATTACTGTAGCATCCAGCTGTCTTTATAACAGACTCTGCTCCCTGAGTACATTCTCATACTTTTCTGCCAATGATCCCACCCCCTTTTAACCCTCATATCTTAGGATAAAAATTCTCACAACAGCTCCCTACATGCTATACATTTAGTTTAAACCCATCTCCCATATTTCCACTGCCTGGCGCTGCTGTTCACATTAACAGAGACCCCAGGATTCAGTGGGCCCTGTTTCAATTCCCTCTCCTCATTGGGAGGCTGAGTGTTCTAGTACCTGGAAGTTGCTCTCCTTGAGGATCTGGGCTGACTTGACCACGTCGAGTTCCGCCAGGCTCTGCAGGATCTCGGAGACCGCCTGCTCGCACAGAGTGGAGCCCTCGAGATCCCCGTCCGTCTCCCCCTCCTCATCCCGCTCTGCTCCAGTTAACTGGCGACCTACAAAGCGCAGGGCACCCACAGACACGTCAGCACGCTGGAAAAGGCCATCCTTGTTTCCTTGGGTCAGGGTAAGCTTTAAGCATTGCAGAAACTTAACGCCACCCCCTTTCCTTTTAACGCAGTTTCCATTGTATTCCCACCTACTACATTATACATTTACAGCGGGTAGTAATTGCACTTTAAAGAGTTTTAAAAAATGAATTTCCTTATCACTTATTGACACCACTTATTTTAAATCGTATTAGCACTAGCAGCATTGTCACTGGCATTTCACCTTTATGCAATCATTCTGAGTAGCACAAAGTGTAATTACTTAAATACTGTGCTTGTTAAGGTGCTTTGGGAAGGAGTTCAGATGCAGCTCTTCAGGTCTAGCTGCCTGGCATAGACATAGGCTGTGTCAGCCAAAGTGTCTTTATATTAGTCTAGTAGTTTCCTGCTTAAGAAAACACCCTGTTTTAAGGGTGATCAGCACCTCTTTGCAATAAGAGACTCACCCTCGGGCTGCACCTCCTCTACAGACTTGTCGCTGGCCCCGTCTGCCTGTCCGTCTGCATTCTGCTGGGCGTGCTGCAGACTCAGCTTGTGACACACCTCGAAGGCCTGGCCGATGGTGCGCACCATACGCATCGCCTGTGTCTGCAAGAGGGCAGACCCGTGGCAACGTTTATCACACCATACAGTCGCCGTGGCTTTTACAAGGCCACCGTGTCACAAGCATTTTGCAAATCAGTTAGAGACAGCTATTTTAAACAGAAAAAATCTGTATTTTATTCAGCAATGTTATTAAGAGGGTCAATACATTCCCTGGGCTGGGAAAAAAAAACATTAAAATCAATAGAGTTCAACTACAGTAAGGCTGTTTCTGCAGTGGTCTGCAAACGGGGTTTATTCTAAAATAAAAATGCACTGCAGCGGCTCATCCAAACAGACACAATTAGTGGAATGGCTTACAGGCAATGAGATGATTAATAACAGTCATAATTCCAAGTGCAAGACGACCAGATTGCATTAGAAATCCTGTTTCACTCCAAGAATGAAATACGTATATTCGGCAAGAAAGCTGCTGAAGAGGCTTTGAAATATCTGTCTGTCTGTAACCTCCAGATACTAATAGTACCCTTACAGTCAGTACCTTCTTCTTGGATTTGAACACGTTGCATCTGAAGGTATTGCTAGTTCCATCCCTGGAGATGAAACTGAAGATCTTTAAGTCTTGGGAATCGTGGGATACGTAGAATATTCTTAGAGTTACAACAAAACAAAAAGGGAAAAAAGTGTTCAATTAAAAAAAAATGTATTTACTGTACTGTAGATAGACATATAAAACTTGTATTCAAAGCTTGTGAAGAAATACAAATGCAATATAATTGCAAAGATAATTATCATTTCAAATATTCTATTGCCAGCTCCGTGGCTTGTAAATCACTCTACATCGGCTCGTTGTACTAGCCTTTAACTCTACATCTGCTCGTTGTACTGCTTTAACTCTCATCCGATACTTGACACCACATTAGCATGTGAAATGCGTACAATTATAACACTGCTGTAGCCGTTAACTGGGAATTACAGAAAATGTGTCTCTGCGTGTGTTTTTTTTAAAAATGTTTAATGAAGACCTTCATGCCCCACTGGATATTCAGCTAATTAGTCCGTGACTAGGAGATTCATCGCAATGCAGTTTGCATTGTGCTCGATACTTCCGCTGAGGTCAATTGGCTCATGTGATCTTTACAGATTGTAAGGCTGTACAGATTGCCTGAATATTTCAGGATCTCTGTATAATACAATGTTGCGCATCTGTTGGTAACACTGACATCCACAGTAGGTTAAAATGCTATTAAAATGTTGCAGTGTGCCTAAAAAGTGGAGTACTGGCCTTATTCAGACTAAAAGCACTGTACAAAAAACAGATTTGAATACCTTGCTTGAGGTGTTCATTTCCAGGACACATGCCCAAGTATTATATTCACAGGGAGCAAGCACACCCACACCAGTTTTAAACATTTCACAGCAAGTTGGGAACACAGTATGAACTGAAGCACAAACACAGTAAAACGTACAGCCATGGTAAGTTTAAGCTTCATTCTTTATGAGGACTAACACTTTGATGACAGCATTAACTCTGAAAAGAGTCGTGCATTTCTGCATACATAATACAACCTTTTTTTTTTGCAGTATCTCATCAAGACAGTGGGCTCAAAATCTGACATGTGAATGAGCTTGGTTTTTAAAATACATTATTCATTCGCCCTCATCAGAATGCAATTGCAGTTAATGATTAATCAAAAGTGCATGGTTACCTTTTAACCCTAGAATGACCAGCCCCCCTCATCCTTTTCATATCTAGTGATTGTTACAGAATCAGCAGGCATAGCATTGCAATCTACAGCCTGTGCAGCTGTTCCAGTATCTAAAGGGTTAACTCTTTTAGTATTATTATTATTAGTTTATTTAGCAGACGCCTTTATCCAAGGCGACTTACAGAGACTAGGGTCTGTGAACTATGCATTCTTCACTTACAAATACGTCTCACCCGAAAGACGGAGCACAAGGAGGTTAAGTGACTTGCTCAGGGTCACACAATGAGTCAGTGGCTGAGATGGGATTTGAACCGGGAACCTCCTGGTTATAAGCCCTTTTCTTTAACCACTGAACCACACAGCCTCCTTTGCAAGATTCTTTAAATTGGCACAAAAACTATTTTACTTACAACAAACATTTCAGCAGTTTCCTGCTGCCCTTAGCTTTACATGCCTACCAATTATTATTCATTTCTGTAGCGTGGTCATTGATGTATTCCTTCATTACGAAGGCTACTGTAATACAGTAAAGCAGACTACATAATAATAAGAGCAATGGAAAACCCTTACCTGTAGATCGGGTCATGCATCACTAACATTTTGCTTTCATCCCAAGTCCATTCTTTTCTCTGTCAGGAAAAATGAAATTGCAACATATTTCATAAATAGTAATACTTTAAAATAAACAAACTAATAATGATTAAAAACACACATGAGTACCCCAAGTATAGAAAGACCACATTATAAAATATTATTTTTTAAAATACTACTTTTTTATTTGCTCTAATACAATAATCCCAACAGCTGTAGTGTAAACACATCGACTGCCCCTTTCCAGACCTTACATATTGCCCATGGACCAAAGCTGAACCCCAGGGATGGGCACACAAGCCATACTGGTTTACCCTGGAACCTGTAGATTGCAAGCAGACGTGCCCATGGTCGTTCTTACCTTCTGTTTTTTTCTCAGCATCACTTTGACCCCGTCCACCGACACAATGATGCTCACTTTCTTCTTCTTGATATTCTTGGCTTTGAACTCATACTGCAGAAGAAAAAAAAATCAAACCATATAAAAGGACATACTGTTGTATTCGTTTGACGGTGTTTCCCATTCTCATATGAAAAGCCAGCATTGAGATTTCTGGTCAGAAAGCGAACGAGTGAAAGAAGCAAACAGTTTGTGTTATTTGAATTAGATTTTGAATGAAACTAACCTCATACATTGAAGATTGGTCATAGATTAAACGTGTTGGATATTTCCCACAAAGAATAATGAACACGTATGGAATGAAGTGCTTCAGATTGTTCAGTAGGCTAAATATGACAAAGCACAGCCTTGTCCCTCCTGCTGTGTAATTGGGAAGCCTTGCTCTCATGGTACAGTACCTTCAATTAGTTATGTTAACGAGATCCCCTCCAATATGAACAGCTCTTTGGCCTGAGTCTCCCATTTTGCATTTTCATCACTTCAATATTCCCTTTGCATAGTTCTGGCTAAAACGAGTTTTACAGGGGAAGGCTTTAAGGGTCTACAATAAATAGAAACCAACACTCAAGGCGCCTCAAATGTTACATTCATTTCAATGGCATTATGTGGTTCCTCCAGAGCTCTCCCATGCGTACAGTACCACCACGGAACTGTTTTTTAACATCAAGATTGCCTGCACGTCCAGTTCTAGTGGCTTTTACATGGCTGATTTCCCAGAAAAACCCACAACAGGGACTGACTAACCGGCAAGGTTATATACTGTATGCAGGATCAGTCATAAGGTCATTGTAGGCTTGTGGAAATGGGTACAGTGGCAAGCTTACTGGTCTGTGCCAACTGAAGTTGGAACATGTATTTCAATTAAGTAAAACGGACATAAACTCATAGATTGCTGTAAATCTTTGAATGTCATGCTCTTTGCTATAAGTGTTTGAACTTAACATGAGAAAGGTGCTTTTGAAGTTTTTTTTTTTATTTAGAAAACCTCTAATGCAGATGAATCAAGCCCCTCCCCCTTCTAATCGCTGTGTCTCCTACTTATTATGAGGCTCCCATGATTCCTTGCAATCAGGAACTTGGGAGGAAATCCTGGGACAGGGTGACTAGGACACTTCCTCATATAAAGTCCCCCAAAATAACACCTTACCTCCAACCTGACGTCTATTTGCAGTCTAGCTCTTAATATAAAAGAAGGATTTGCGGTGTCAGCTAATGAAATATAGGTTATCGGTTTTGTCTCCCCAGCAGTGTTGAAGCGCTGCACTCTCGGTTTGTAAGCACTGCTGCTCCGCTCTAGTGGGACCCGAGGCATCTTATTATACAAACAATGCTTATTTTATTCATTTAGCGAGGGACCTCTTATGTGAGCAGAATAATCTTAGAGCATGCATTTCCTCAAGCTTCATCTTTGTTGAGTTGGCACAGCCAGTTGCGTAACACTCCATGAAAACATTGGAAGAAGTTCAGTTATAGGCATGTCATGGGACTGAACTTAAAATGAGCGACACAAAGCACACGCTACCAGCTTCGTGATACACAGTATGCTTGTAAAGACTCATTTTACTATACAGCGTCTAGCCACATTAAAAACCCAGCTCCTCCATAATTTAGACTCACCTGCTGAAATACAAAACTACTCTAAACAATGAAAATACTAGGCATCTTAAAATGTGAAAACCCTAATGCAATGCTATTGTTCTGTGTATTTTCTAAAACCATCCATCAGTTCAGACAACATTAACTCAGCTAATCAAATCCTAAGCAGACAGACTGTATATAAAAGAGATAAATGAAGTCAAATGCAGCCTGCTCAAATGCAAAAGATTGCAAGCCCAAGGAATTTCTTTTGTGTAGCGAGCAGCTTTTCCCATCCGCCTGCATTTGATCATAACTCTAAACAAATAAAAAAGTAAGCGGCTTTACATTTTATTAAAATAACACATTAAAAAACTATTTAAATGAGATTGAGCTGCTGAAGACTGGAACATACGTCTTTACTAAAGATGCCTGTTTAACATTCAGAGTCGACTGAAGCAGAAGGCAGCACAGATGTAGTGTTTGACTAAGCACAGCTATAAGATCCAGTCTTGCATAGCCTACTAGTATATTACTGGGTTTTGAAGCTTCACCTGTTCACAGGCTGTCATGAAAAACCTTGAATTATGGTATTTATGTCATGGGCGGATGCAGTGATAACAAACAAGCCTTCTGGAGATTTTGTTATCCTTCCTCCGCACAACGCCCATGACTTATATACCGTATGTCATGTTTTGACATGAAGGGTAACATTTTCTTTAAATACGATATTAATAAGAAAAGCCTAACTCATATGGAAAGTACTGTCGTAGGGCAATTTATAACTTTATACAATAACAAAATCAGTACAGAAGTGCAGTGTTTTGTGTTTTTGAAATTCCTCTTTTAAAATATCAAAGTAAAAATGTAGATCAAAGTTTGCTGCCATCTTAAAATATTTTGTATTTTGGGAATATCAACGTTTTGTAAATGGATTGTTTGCAATAAAATGTACTTACAGCACGTCGCAATCAAAAAAAAAAAAATCAGGTCACTAAATTTTCATGACATACTGCAACACACAAGGGCAGCAGTGTGGAGTAGTGGATAGGGGTCTGGACTCTTGACTGGATAATAATTGGGCATTTGATAGGGTAACAGGTTTATTTTAGTGACAAGATATATTTTGTGGTAATATGGTACAAATTATACATATACCTATAGCACCTTAATAACAGCAATACATCAAACATATTACAGAACACATAGAAATAGGGCATTCGGCAATATATTTTTTTGTTTTTTTAAAAGCCCGAATATCATTTGCATACCTGTTCCCTGCTAGTGTGAAGCGCCACTACCACGGATAACACAGGCAATAATGGTGCTCTTTACTGCTGTAATTAGTTGCTACATTTGGAAACGACTCCCTTGGCAACACAGAGAATTAGCATATTCGTTGAAAGGAACCATTTCCAGTTCCTATGAATGTAGATTGAATCGGCAGGTGTATGGTACTTGTAATTGCCCCCTGAATGAAGTCAATTGCTTGTCTGGGGGAATCGAACTTCCGAAGCCTAACAGAACGAAACAAACAAACAAACAAGAAAAGCATTTAGAGTGTTCAACAGACTTCACTGTCTTTACTGTGCAAGCCCGTGCAAGTGTGACTCCTCAACCTAAACCCGTGGTAAAGTGGTTTTGTAAAATACAACACCGCTACAGTATGTGCATGTACATACTGTAAATTTAAAAATACATTGATTCCCTCCCATTTGCTGATAGGGCTAACAGGGAAATACTTTACACATACTTTTACGCATGCAAATTGCTGTGGCAAAATGAACACTTTCATGGGGAGCATAAAAAAAGTGAGTTTGTAGAGGTCGGGTTACAGCCTTATTTACAGAACTAGGAGGTTGTTTTTTTTATTGTTCCTAGTGTTTTAGAATGATTCCTAACTTCTGTTCTAAACTTCATTTTACTCGGCTTCCGTTTCTGTATAAACACCTCGACATCTGACAAAACAGTAACCAGTTTGTTCAAATGGGCAATAAGAAAGTGCATCTTTCTGGACCAGTCACAAAAAAGGAGCTTTGATTGAGAAATTGAATCACTGTATTCTTATAATTCGCTGGCTATTATGTACAAAGCCATTTACTGAGTGCCACCAGAATGTTAAGCATGCTGTAGGTCATGATAGATCACTCGAATATGACTATTCAAATCGCATACTGTAGTCTATTCATGTCATATAATAGCTTCTATAACCTTCCATACTGTGTATCCTGGCAACCACGTGTAAACAGAACTAGGGACAGATGTGGTATTGCATTTAATTATCTTCTATAGAAAAGCACGATCGAAATCCAATATAAAAATCACTGTGCCACAGATACAGGAAGAATGCCACACTATCTACATTTGATGGAAAATGCAGTAATAATAATAAAGCATAGGGCTCAGCTGGCTCAAACACAATGGCTATGAATGAAAATGTATGTAGTATTGTAACACTAATGTTAGTTTAAATGCCCATCTACAGTATGTGTTATTTTCTTTGCGAATCAAAAACACAACCTGAATCTAAATCCCTGGAGCAAATTGCATCCTCTAAGAAGCCATTGAGTGAGAATAATTAGCGACGGATGCATTAATGCAGTAAACAGCTCCAAATGGCATGAGCATCCTCTACAATTTATATTAATATAATTCCAAACAGTATTTGCATTGCTGCATATGTAGCCTACAGCTATCGTTCTTGTATTGAAATCGAATTTGCCATTTTGCACAACAGCCTTGAAGCATTCTACAGCTGTGCAATTAGGACAAGCATCTCTTAAAATCAGATACGCTCCTACCATTAGTGTTGACGATCTACAGGGCGGCACCGCGTGACATAACAGATAAGGGACTGCACAATGGAGGGAAGTCAAGCAAACCAGTGGCGCCCTGATTAAATAATTAAATACCTCCCATGAAAAGGAAGATTGTATCTTATAAAGTGACCCGGGATTTGTAAACCATGGCATCCCTTCAAACTATTTAGCAGCCTCTGTCTTTTGCCTAGTCTCTTTATTGGATGGGTGACATCATGTACAATGACATCACTTGACATTCCTTCTGCCCCACCCCCACCTCTCCCCCAAACAACCATACATAATGCTGCGTGATTTACTATTCACATGGAGTTAAGTCGTTTATCGCTCCTGCTTTGCAATAAGCACAGAGCTTCCTGTTTCCATTGTGGCTCCCGTTGGCACACTTCCCTAACCACTATTCAATGAACTGTATATAAATGTATCAGTGATAGACAGGTATTTCTTGAGATTTTTCCAAGATCTCTTCTGGTAGTATGAATTCATTGCAACTGTCAAACCTCTATGAGTCTTCATCTAATCCACTGGAGGTGCAGCTCCTGTTAAATGCAGTTTCTTTTAATTGAGTTCACGATGAAATTGCTCAGTCTTTCTTACAGCGTTGGTGGACATGAAGGCACTGTTGTTGGAATCCTCTGTTGTTTAAATACGGGTTGTTACGTGGGTGGAATTCTTTCTTTACAATTCCTCATCTTTGGCATGCAGAGAGCGATGTCATGTCTACTGAGAGCAGTTCATTTCATTGAAAGTGAAGTGCATTGTAAAAGTCTGCCCATTTTTTATGCCCTGAACAAGAGCCCTGCTTGTATATGTACTGGGTATTCACTGTGTGTGTTGTAGTTTTGTAGTCCACATGAGGGGTGTCATGGGCAAAGGCCCTACAAAACTATATATCCCAGAAGCCTCTAGGGCTCAATGGGAAGCACCAAGGTACATTTGAGGGGATTGCTAAATTGAATTGCTGTTTGAATGTTTGTAATTTAATGCCATGTGCTTGTGTACATAAGCTTGTCTTTGTCTGTGTTGAAGGTGGGTTGGAAGAGAGAGTAGCTATGGGAGAAAGACCAAAGTAAGAGAAAAAATAACAATTGCTACTCATGCTTGCTTTACACCAGCCATACATGATGCATCAAGGGCTGCACAAATTACACATGCTTAGAGGAGCCATGTGAAAGCCATTTCATCTCCAGTTGAGTCTGTCGTCTTAGCTGCTCATCCTATTGACAATGTTTTGTTATTATTATTCCTACACAACAAAAGGAAAAGTTTCTCTTTCAATCATTGAACCAGGAGTTTGTAACTACCCTATGACCTGGAACAGTAGGGGTAATAACTGTGCCTAATATTCATTATTTGCAGCTTGTTCAACTTCCTGCCCCCGGATGGCTATTCCAGACTGGATGCCAAAAAAAAATGCCTAAAACCTAAAAGATAAAAAAAAGAAATAAAACAAATGTGTTTCAATGCCTAGCAATAGTGCCATTTCATTCTGTGCAAGATGGAAACCTACAGTGTCTGTGTACTGTAGATCACAGATTGTTCGTTTGCATGACAGATTCCACTGATCTACTCTCCCGTTTGGAAAGAAAGAGTCTCGATCCATTATTTATTGAACTGTTCAAAAAGCAGCTGCAGGCAAACTATCGGTATCAATGCGCATAACAAACCCCTCTCAGATTATTAACAGTTTGATGCTGCAGAACCCAGTCACTCCATTCTCTTTTCATTCATCCCCCAACATCAAAATACCATGGAGTCAGGCACGTTTCACACCAGTAATCAAAAAACCAAAGCACAGTTATCATACTGCATGTGAATCAGCCTGTCATATGCCAATGCAAGTTAATTAGCATTTCTGCATCCTTGTAGATCTGACCTTCTGTCCCTACCAGATACGCCTCTGAAAAACCCATATCCGCCTAGAAATTCAACCCCAATTGTACATTTCTATTAGGGATCTTGTATTCCGTCTAATACCCTACACTTTCAAACATGTTGAAACTGTCCTAACCAATGAAAAAGCCATCATGAAAAGCCCTCCATTAGTGCTGGTCCTTTTTTTTTTTATAATATACTGTATTACAAAATGAGTCTCTGTACATGAGAACAATATGTGTCGCCTATATGGAAAAGACTTGAATAAATAACCTTACACTGTATCCTCCAACTGCATAATCGCAACTTCTGACAAGCCTATCAACGATGGTTAAAGTTTTAGAAAGATCTCTAAACGCTGGACACTTGGAAAACGTTTAAGCTATATACTATTAACATTCCCAATGAGCTGGGTGTATTCAAGGGCCGGGTGTGGCACTCTGTGTGCAGTAAGAAAGTATATACTGTTCAATACTATCACATCTGAAAAAGCAAGAAGGATGTTTGTGAGCATTTCCTTAGGAGGTTCTTACAGTAGGTGTGCTCTATCCAATTCGAATGCCCCAAAACAGTGGTACATTAACATACAATAAACACCCAACACACTGGAACTGACTGGTTTATACTGAAAACAGTGGCATTTGAAGCCTTTAATCTGGCCTGGCTTAGGTTACATGTTGTTTCCATTTCAGGCTCTTGCTTGTTTAAGTCTTTTCCAGCAGATGTGGGGAGAATACAACACTAGCACGCCGCTGTGCTTCTCTGGTTTCTCAAACATTCAATACTGTTCAGGCATTGGCTCTCCTGTGAAATCAATGATGGCTTTGGTTACTGTGGAAGAAATAAAAACATCCAATGCTTTGGAGGGGGGACACTATTAATGCAGGAAATAGTACCGCACTATTCTTTCGGCTCTGGGACACCGATTTTAAATGTCTCCTGCTCTTGCTAAACTCAGCTATCGAGGTGTTACTCATGTAATTAATTGTTAACAGAGGGAAAAACTACAGTTCGAATGAGGCTTGTAAAAAGTGCTGTCCCTCTATTGGGAGTTCTGCAGAATCAATCACCTACAGTGACTGGTCCCATTGGTGCTTGTTTTCCACTCAATCTACCCCATCCTAATCCACTTTTTGAACCTGCGCGGGTACAGTACATGTGCAGTACACAGAAAGAACCCAACCCTGTGTGGTTTGCTGCTGTGTTATGCCAACTGAGTGTCAAAATAGATCAATATACAGTAAAATTGTTGCCGCATTTCCTTATTGATTATGCTTGGTTTCTGTCAAGCCCGAGCACATTATTTACCCAAGTTTTTTTTTTCTCACAGCAGGTCCTGAGCATTAGACAGAAATTCATGTGGAGTCACTGTGGCACAGGGACATGTTCTACGAGCCACTCCTCATGAAGAAAAGGGTCACAGAATTAAATGGAGAACTGCCTCTGGAACACTAAAGAACTTATAAAACTGAACGAGACAAACACACAATCGCTCTTCTAATTGGCAATCCATGTTTTTTGGTTGCTCGGGCTCACTCCTACACTGTAATTATTCCACCCCATTAAAAATAGGCTGATGTTTTAAAACATTTAAGTCTGACTGCTTCTTAATCACACTGTTTGTGGAGCGCAGCAGACTGGTTCTGGGTAGGTGAGTTATTGGATTTTGTTTGCTTCGTAAAGGTCTTTTAAAATTGTGCCTCTACTGCATTTCCTAGAATGTCTTCTCATTTCAGATTAAATTTTTTTTAATTATAACTCAATACAGAGAATTCTAGAAAGAATGGCTGAAGTACTGCATGGTTCACTTCACTCTCTTGGCAAGTATTCAAAGAACATTACCCGAACCTGTCAGCTCAGATGCATCTGTGTGAGATATACTGAACCCAATGCAGGCTAATACCGGTCAGAAAAACTTTACCTTTTCACAGAACTTTTTCATCTAAGGGTGAACACTTTCTTTTCATGCTTGAGTGTAGCAGAGCATGGGATGGATGGATGGATAGCAGAACAGACACTAGTCTGCTTGTCACCTCTATTCAGCTTTGCAAGGTTAGGTTGTGTGCCATGCAGTTGTCCCTTTATCAAAATCTGAGACAAACTAACCCGGATTAATAATTATTATAATAATTCACATATGAGAAATCATGAGGGTCTCTCAAAATTCCAGTTCATCTTATCTTGTGTACTGATGTCATCCCATGCATAGAACATATAAAGTTTAACAGTAGTTCTGCAGTACAAAATGTACAATAAGCAATATATGCATAAAGACGTCTCTTACTGTAATATGTCAGACATGATTTTGCACAGCCCATACTGCTCTCGTATAACAATAAGGGACACTCTATATAACCTTATTAAAGTAACTTACTGGACATTTACATTTCCAGACAGTATTTAAGCTCAGAAGCCAATATCCACAAGGATTTTTTTACTCATTTCAGTCCACTGTAATGCATTTGTGTGACCAGCAGGTGGTGCTGGTGTATATACTTGTCAGTGTCGTGGTGCTAGTTTAAAAGTATAGGTCATATTCCTTATTGTTACAACCGGGAGGGGCAAGCATGCCTTAATCATCTTCTCCTTAGCAATCTCTTACAGGTTTTTCATGTAAGTAAATGCTTTTGCAGTACTACTGGGACTTTTTACAGTTCCTTTTTGCTACCTCTGCAGACTTACTTAAGAATTGCATTAACTGTAGCTGGTGTGCTAGAAGCAACCAAACTGCAGCTGGTGAGCTAGAAGCAACCAAACTACCCTAGAGCTCTTAGGAAGGGAATGTGTCTCCGTGCCATTGACTTATAACTGGCAATATGATCTGTGAGGTCTGGAGCTTGAACATCCTCATGGGTCAGTGGAGAAAATGAATAGCATGCAGCACTTCCAGGGCAGGAAGCAAGAGGTAGGACAGTGATTAATTGGGCATTATTACTAGCTATCAGGAACAGCCCCTTCAAAATAAATGAATTGTTATTCTGGACTCTGGGTTAGCTTGGCAGGTTTCCCACTGTCTGAAACATGTGTGACTTTCTGTGCAGGAAACATATTACTCATATCCTTAAACATAAGCAGATTTCCTTTATTTTGTATTTTATTTAGGGAATTATATGGAAAATCCTGTGATATTTTGCATTAAAAATTACAGGAATGATATACATATTTAATGTTGTACTATCTTCCAGTTTTGCATATGAAGGTGCAGTATATGCTGGAGTTCTGCTTTAGCAAATCTACAGTTTCAAGATAAGAATATTCTTTATTTACAGACAACAGTGCTCATTATTGAGTTTGTTTTTCACATACTGGTACTGCCATTATGCCTGGGGCTATCATGTTCATAAAAACTCAAACAATATAAGAAATACACTGATGAATACAAAATACAATTCTATATTAAATTAAACAAGTGACTGCTCTTCTTCTATAGGGATTTCAAGTCACTATCATTCGATATCCTGACTTGGTACAGAAGCAGTATGCAGCCATAGATCTGACTTGCAAGTACAAAACGTTCCTATGCACTACTCTACTCTAAGTCGTAGACATCTTACAGGGCACTAAATACACTTCAGCAAGTCCAAACCCGAATGGTTTCCTGACAGACCTATCAGGAAGAAATCAGTTTTGCAATAGCTGGAAAGAAAAAACGGAGAAAACAATACACAATATGAACATATAAAACACAGATTCACCCATTTTCACCCAAATGCTGTATCAAAAATCAAAGAAATGTAACATTAGTACCACCATGCTCTTAAAGACTTTTAATGACACTATGACTCTGTATCAGCACCATGACTTACAGTAGTGTGCGTATTGTTTGAGCACCCCTTTTTTTTGATATTATTATTACTCCCTGCAACTGTTTTTACAAAGAGAACTGTATATAACCTTGAAATTCTGTATTTGTATTTGTCAGACATGACTTCTCTACAGTGTAACAACCATTTTTATTATTCTGAGTGATACTAGGAGTACAATTACAGCACGCAAAAGTAAAAAAAGTCTTCTCTTGTCTAACAGTCCTACAGAACTAGGTACAGCTTTCTTTTTTTTTTCTTTTTGTCGAGCAAGATAAAAAGAGATAAACTCCAACCCCACACGTCCTGAAAAAGATATCGCACAAAGAATCTGCACCAGAGAAAACAAAGAGGAACGGGTCAGTTCTCAGCGGATAAAGGCGGATTTCTAAACCGACAAAACTGACAACTTGTAAGCTGAAATCCTTGCTACAGCCTGGCAGATCACATCAAAGAGGGACCTGATGCTACATCTGTCAGGAAGCACTCCTGAATGCCAATTAAAATCGAATGCAGGCAGGACGCCAAGTCTCTTAAAAACAAGCGGGGAAGAGGCATGCATAAAGGGACTGTCACTGACATACAAGGGAATTCCTACAGAAAAAGTCATAAGCGATTTTCAGATGTTCACTACAATTGCCAACTACTGTACACCTTTCAACGTGGCTGTTTCACGTACTGTATGTGCACGGAATAATATCTTGGGTAACTGGATGGTAGACCCGAGACTCAAAACTGCTCAGGCTGCAGAAGGTTTTTGGTGTCTGTGCATTTGTCATAAATGAGCAGATTTCTTTGCATGCTCAGACAAATCTAATAAAGGAGAACCATGCATGAACTTTTATTTGACGAGAAATGTACATCATGGTTTTAATTACATACGCAAATCAATTATGCATAGGAAGTGTTTGTCTGTGACATTGGTTCAAGTGTCAATTTGACACAAGGGCATCACGTTTAAACAGTTGCCACCCTCTCCATCAACAAGATCCATTAAAAAGAGAATTCCTACTTCTTACTTCAGTACTTTTTGCAAACTAAGGTAATCAGCAGATTTGCACCCAGGTACTAAAACTAATTGGGAGGGGTGTTTCATCCTGGCTGAAAGGCAAAGCTTATAAAAATCAATGCATATGATACGGCCATGAAGCTGCGAACAAGCGGTGTCGTAAGCACTGCAGTCGAATCTCTAGCCTCACAAGTGTGTGTGAGGAATACATTGCAAACCGACAGGAGGGATTTGGGGATAATTCCTGCGTTGACAGGCAACTGGACAATTTATAACCAGGAGGACTAGGGCTGGCTCTCGCTTGACGGCAGTCTTGAAGAACGGCTTGGCGTGGGTCTTGTGTTTACAGAAGCCTGACATTCAATTTAAGAAGGAGATTACCTCCTGTTTAACCGAGTTGGGCTCCATGCGTTTTGATCTGGTCTGCTTTTAATATTAGTCATTTTTATAAAAATCAGGTGGCTTTATCCATTGCAAAAAGTTTTTGGTGGAATAGCTTGGGACAAACATGACTAAATCATAGATGACCAACGCAATTTAAATAATATCTGATATGCATGCGCATGGGAAAAGTACGGGAAACGTAAAGGATAGGTGTGTGTGTATTGTTTTATTTATTTATTTATTTATTCACATTTTGACCACTTTTTTAAACTTTTTAATTGCATTCCTCAAGATGGCTTCCTATGTACTCGCATGGACCTCTCAGGACTACATTTCCCATCATCCTCCTGCTCACATATATAACAGAGATGGATTTACCAGCGAGCATTTGGCAATTGCACAGGTGAGGACTGAACAGGTTTGACACAACAGCAAGGGGCCTAGTGTAACTGCTAACAAGAGGCAAGAACATTGATTTGAAATCCTTGATTGGCACTTCAAAGACTGCAATACAAATATAATGACACTGATAGAATTAATTCCCTGCGAATGGTTCACTGCACTCAAAAGAATTATGTAAGATTTCATGTAAAGTCGATTCTCGCTGTTCTGCTCTACCACGAATAGATTCCTGAAAGCACCTTTATACTGTCCTAATGAAATGGCCTCAGGCAGATTTAAAGTGACCTTGCTTCTCTGACTTTAAGTTGGTGAGCCTCTGATGAAGCGATCCCCTGCATCCAGACTTGAATTCCATTTTAATCACTTTTCAGAAGAAGCAAACTCCATTTCTGGCTACTTGTTTGGTGCCAGATTGAGTCGACAGAGAGAGAGAGGGGGGGGGAAGGTTAAAGAGAAATACCTTTGAAAGACAGGCAGTAAAATATGAGCGCTTTGTGTTGACATAGTAGTCTGACTTTAACAAGAATTCAGCCGTCCGAACAGAAAGATAAACAACAAATATTAAATACAGGAGTGAGAAGTCTTGCACAAGTCTGCCAGTCCTGGAGGAAATTTGGGCCAATCTTCAGCTTAACTGAGTGCCAAGAGAGCCTGCCAGCTGGGAAACAAGCCAGAGCACTGCCCAGAGGCAGCGTGTTTTCTGTTCGCAAGAAAAGGGAACATCAGAATGGAGGAGGGAAAGACGACTATCAGCAGTGTGCACATATATCCTCTATCTACCTACCTGCATGAAAACCTCAGGGGGTGACAGTTGCTTTAATTAGGCATTGTATACAACTTCTAAAAAAGTCCCATGCATTTTACCATTTGTGGCTGTGTTCCTTTTCTCTTACTAATTTTAAATGAATTGCATGTGTGGCCAATTCAAGTCATCAATTAAATTAGACAATCACTCATTTTGACAATTTTCCAAGATTTTCAGTTACAGCACTTTGATTTCATATGCACAACAAGTCAAAACAAGAGATGCAAGGGGGTGTACTGTGTATATATATATTTATATATATATAAAAACAAATCTGCTTTGTTTGGAGGTTTGCTGGTCTGTCTCGTCTGGGTTGGAGAATTGCATTTCATTGTTCGTATAGAATATCTTTCTGGACATACAGTGCAGAGTACATACTTTATACAGTTGTCCCCAGTGTTATTGCTGTGCTAGTAAAATACCCTTGTACAGGTTCTGTATTGAGGGGAAGCACAAGGGTAGATAGTATCAGCCAATGGTTCTGGAGGATGGCAACAGTACCACATTGGTATCATATTCCTATATTTACAGAACAATGGTGCCACACTGGTAATCTTTATCAGTACCAATATGCTAACGTATCAGAACCACTGTGCAATATGAGCTGCCATTGCTATCATCCATAATTACTAAACACTCAATAGTGCTGCAGTTAGAAATAAATTCAAAGACAGACGTTTGGACTCAAAGTCTTTTCCTACAAGGTCATTGCTAGTATTGATTTAATTTTCTTATAGTTGCCTAGTTTTCTTCAGGGTTACACAGCACACAAGTTATGTTGCATTGACGCTGAAAATGTCTAGAAGAGTTGCTGGTTTTAAATTAAAATGGTTTATTATTGTAACGAGCAAAGACAATGCTCATTCCAGATGATGCAGATACGTTTTCAATTAAACAGAGAAGCGGCATCAAAATTAAACAAATGGTGATAAAAAGTGACTTTAAAAAAAAAACACACAGCCAGAGGTTCTGTTAAATGCATGCATTCTCAATCATAGAAAATGGCCAACTTTTACAGGCAAGGGAAAAAGTACACTGAAAAATGTAGAACGGCTTCTACTGACCAGATGTTGAGCTCAACTCTGTGCAGTGCCACATGACTTTGACAGCTAGCCCTGGAGACGCATGCCTTTCACCGATGTGCAAAGCAGAAAATTACTTGTGAAATACCTGGCTTAAAAAGCAGGCCAGTGCAGACTGACAAAAGCTGGAGGGTCGGGTGAATAGCACGACTGAGAAAAAGGATTGCAGTCAAATGTATCGGCTGGCCAGTCTACTGAAATAAAAGGTCTGACCCTTACTTTACAGACTCTAGTAAGATCACTGAACTATAATAATTCACAGTGGAATTAAACAAGACCAGCTAGAGCAGGCTCTTTCAGTGCGTTCCAACCAGGCCCTTAAATACTTGAATTAATTCCGAGGTTCAATTAAACAATTGTAGCAAGCCTCTGGGCTGCTCAATGCAATATTTAAGGGCATGGCAGGAACAAGTCCAGGATGGAATAGATGAAAGATCTACCACTGATCTAGCACTTTGTTTCTGACATTCAAGATCTGAAACTCATTAAACTACCGTGTTCTGCAGCAGTTGCAGTAAGTATTACTTGATTTGGGCATAAGAAATTCAGTCGTGGTCAGAACTGTAGAAATGACCAAAGGTTTTTTTTTCATACAGATTTTTAAAAGTTGCATCAGTCAGCAATTTGACCCCAACGACAGCAAAGCAACCGCCAGAGGAATTTCTAAACTGGTTGAGATTTACAGTCCAGACACTCTGCGGAATTCAAAGAGAAACCAAACACTGAACTGCAAGACAGCTGGATTGAATTGAGCCCCCAGCCAGTTTCTCATCTACAGTGATAATGGATAGACTGCCTACCTCAAATTAGCTTCACAAATATTTTTAATGGTTACCGGCAGATTACCAATCTAGGAAGACCATGGCGAAAGGATTTCATCCATGTGGAAATATACGGGGATTCATAACTCAAGCAACACTGTAGGAGCATTGTGAAAAACTGATGGGGACGTGGAGGATGATATGCAAAGGAAAAGTGTCTATGACAGAGATGCTCTGTGATTCACAGTTTGGCCACCAGAGGGTTTTCAATAATGTCGACATTAAGGCAGAATTGAAAAACAATGCAAAACAATAATGTTATGTGAATTATTAATCACCCAACATAATTTACAAGAAGCATTACAGTAAAGGCAGACTGTGTTACTTTTCTGCGCAAACATTTTCAAAGTTTCCACTTTTAAGATATTTGCCATAAATGTGGTGCTGTGCTTATGTACTTTCATCTTCAAAACCATCAATTTTAAAAAAGAGTAAAGCCCCCTACGGCAAAACTATGTAATTAAAACATTAAAATAGAAATGCAAAAATGCGAAGTTGCAGTTCTGGTAAACCCAAGCCAGATGGAATGTATTTTAGAAATAGTATTCATTATCGTCATGGAGATTTAGGGAGTATCCAATCTCAGTTTATTTATTATGCTCCTCCATTAAGTTCTGTCCTAGAAGCTGCTTGATGTACCCAGATCCTCCATGACTCATTTACTTAGTTTGCCCACTCAGTGATACTGCGTTGCGGATATTGTACAGGATATTCCACCTGGCCCTTGAATGGTTGGAAAAAAAAAAACCTTTCTGATTTAATAAAGCTGGGATTGTTACACGCCACACAATAAGCTTCCATTTTGCATTGTGGTTAAGACGCTCGCTGGCGGTGCGCGGAGTCTCCAGTTTGAACACAGTAGTTGCTCAGTTTACTGCAGTAGGTATTTAACATGCTTGGCTGACTTGGGTTACTACAATGCCTCACTGTATTTTTAACATACTTAACCATGATTTCAGCACGCTTTTTGGTTTTGCTACTGTATGTTTTTACCATGGATGGTATACCACTGTAATACAGTAATCTCCTGCTAAGAGAACACCCCTCGGTAAGCAAGCAAAGTGTTCTCTTAGCCAAAGTGTTTTTTAAGCGGAGCTGAATCAATAAATAAATACATATTTATTACCTGTCATGACGCACGT